>OW203983.1:7144910-7683771 GCA_934047225.1 Ypsolopha sequella | reverse complement strand
CTCTCCTCCTCTTCAATTATCCTATCGTCATTATTTAATGACCCACCCTCTCGCAAATTTGATGTTATGTTCATTGTGTGTATTACAAATCAATATTGGTGTTTAAAAAAATATTTTTTTTTTGTTTGACTCCCCCCATTATTGCCTTCTACGCTCACAATATTTCCATCACACACAAACGACACCCCACCCCTCCCCTCAACTCAAACGATGTTATATATGGACAGGACAGCCCCTTATACTTTACATACAAAGGAAAAGAAAAATGTTTAATGCCTTGTCCTGTCTTACACTCGTCACATCTACAAAGAAAAGATGCAGAAGAATCCCCTTTTGGAAATGTACACTTTGGATGCAACGTTATGTGCAGCTGTAGCTTGCAATCATCCGATACTTTGGAGCCGCGAAGTAATGTCAAGATGACACGCGGCGCAGCTGTCTCAGTACAGGATAACACGTAGCGGAACCACAGCACCAAATCACGTTGTATACAAAATGTACCTTAGCTCAGCGGCCGGCGGTTCATATATTACATAATCGATATTTGCCGATTTTCGATCCCTTCTCCTCCTCTTCAATTATCCTATCGTCATTATTTAATGACCCACCCTCTCGCAAATTTGATGTAATTTTCATTGTCTGTATTACAAATCAATATTAGTGTTAAAATGTTTTTATTTTATTTGGCTCCCCCCATTATTGCCTTATACGCTCACAATATTTTCATCACCCACAAACGACACCCGACCCCACTCATCTCAAATGATGTAATATATGGACAGCCCCTTATAATTTACATGCAAAGGACAAGAAAAATATTTAATACCTTGTCCTGTCTTACACTCGTCACATCAATAAAGAAAAGATGCAGAAGAATTCTCTTTTACGAAACCATTTTTCCTACTTAAGATAAAAAAATTAGTACTGAAGGTCCTTAATACATAGCATAGTTTTTGGAAATGTACACTTTGGATGCAACGTTATGTGCAGCTGTAGCTTGCAATCATCCGATACTTTGGAGCCGCGAAGTAATGTCAAGATGACACGCGCCGCAGCTGTCTCAGTACAGGATAACATGTAGCGGAACCACAGCACCAAATCACGTTGTATACAAAATGTACCTTAGCTTAGGGGCCGGCGGTTCATATATTACATAATCGATATTTGCCGATTATCGATCCCCTCTCCTCCTCTTCAATTATCCTATCGTCATTATTTAATGACCGACCCTCTCGCAAATTTGATGTTATGTTCATTGTGTGTATTACAAATCAATATTGGTGTTTAAAAAAATATTTTTTTTTTTGTTTGACTCCCCCCATTATTGCCTTCTACGCTCACAATATTTCCATCACACACAAACGACACCCCACCCCTCCCCTCAACTCAAACGATGTTATATATGGACAGGACAGCCCCTTATACTTTACATACAAAGGAAAAGAAAAATGTTTAATGCCTTGTCCTGTCTTACACTCGTCACATCTACAAAGAAAAGATGCAGAAGAATCCCCTTTTGGAAATGTACACTTTGGATGCAACGTTATGTGCAGCTGTAGCTTGCAATCATCCGATACTTTGGAGCCGCGAAGTAATGTCAAGATGACACGCGGCGCAGCTGTCTCAGTACAGGATAACACGTAGCGGAACCACAGCACCAAATCACGTTGTATACAAAATGTACCTTAGCTCAGCGGCCGGCGGTTCATATATTACATAATCGATATTTGCCGATTTTCGATCCCTTCTCCTCCTCTTCAATTATCCTATCGTCATTATTTAATGACCCACCCTCTCGCAAATTTGATGTAATTTTCATTGTCTGTATTACAAATCAATATTAGTGTTAAAATGTTTTTATTTTATTTGGCTCCCCCCATTATTGCCTTATACGCTCACAATATTTTCATCACCCACAAACGACACCCGACCCCACTCATCTCAAATGATGTAATATATGGACAGCCCCTTATAATTTACATGCAAAGGACAAGAAAAATATTTAATACCTTGTCCTGTCTTACACTCGTCACATCAATAAAGAAAAGATGCAGAAGAATTCTCTTTTACGAAACCATTTTTCCTACTTAAGATAAAAAAAATTAGTACTGAAGGTCCTTAATACATAGCATAGTTTTTGGAAATGTACACTTTGGATGCAACGTTATGTGCAGCTGTAGCTTGCAATCATCCGATACTTTGGAGCCGCGAAGTAATGTCAAGATGACACGCGGCGCAGCTGTCTCAGTACAGGATAACATGTAGCGGAACCACAGCACCAAATCACGTTGTATACAAAATGTACCTTAGCTTAGGGGCCGGCGGTTCATATATTACATAATCGATATTTGCCGATTATCGATCCCCTCTCCTCCTCTTCAATTATCCTATCGTCATTATTTAATGACCCACCCTCTCGCAAATTTGATGTTATGTTCATTGTGTGTATTACAAATCAATATTGGTGTTTAAAAAAATATTTTATTTTTTGTTTGACTCCCCCCATTATTGCCTTCTACGCTCACAATATTTCCATCACACACAAACGACACCCCACCCCTCCCCTCAACTCAAATGATGTTATATATGGACAGGACAGCCCCTTATACTTTACATACAAAGGCCAAGAAAAATATTTAATGCCTTGTCCTGTCTTACACTCGTCACATCTACAAAGAAAAGATGCAGAAGAATCCCGTTTTGGAAATGTACACTTTGAATGCAACGTTATGTGCAGCTGTAGCTTGCAATCATCCGATACTTTGGGGCCGCGAAGTAATGTCAAGATGACACGCAGCGCAGCTGTCTCAGTACAGGATAACACGTAGCGGAACCACAGCACCAAATCACGTTGTATACAAAATGTACCTTAGCTTAGCGGCCGGCGGTTCGTATATTACATAATCGATATTTACCGATTTTCGATCCCCTCTCCTCCTCTTCAATTATCCTATCGTCATTATTTAATGACCCACCCTCTCGCAAATTTGATGTAATTTTCATTGTCTGTATTACATATCAATATTAGTGTTAAAATGTTTTTATTTTATTTGGCTCCCCCCATTATTGCCTTCTACGCTCACAATATTTTCATCACCCACAAACGACACCCGACCCCACTCATCTCAAATGATGTAATATATGGACAGCCCCTTATAATTTACATGCAAAGGACAAGAAAAATATTTAATACCTTGTCCTGTCTTACACTCGTCACATCAATAAAGAAAAGATGCAGAAGAATTCTCTTTTACGAAACCATTTTTCCTACTTAAGATAAAAAAAATTAGTACTGAAGGTCCTTAATACATAGCATAGTTTTTGGAAATGTACACTTTGGATGCAACGTTATGTGCAGCTGTAGCTTGCAATCATCCGATACTTTGGAGCCGCGAAGTAATGTCAAGATGACACGCGGCGCAGCTGTCTCAGTACAGGATAACATGTAGCGGAACCACAGCACCAAATCACGTTGTATACAAAATGTACCTTAGCTTAGGGGCCGGCGATTCATATATTACATAGGTAATCGATATTTGCCAATTTTCGATCCCCTCTCCTCCTCTTCAATTATCCTATCGTCATTATTTAATGACCCACCCTCTCGCAAATTTGATGTTATGTTCATTGTGTGTATTACAAATCAATATTGGTGTTTAAAAAAATATTTTATTTTTTGTTTGACTCCCCCCATTATTGCCTTCTACGCTCACAATATTTCCATCACACAGAAACGACACCCCACCCCTCCCCTTAACTCAAACGATGTTATATATGGACAGCCCCTTATAATTTACATGCAAAGGACAAGAAAAATATTTAATACCTTGTCCTGTCTTACACTCGTCACATCAATAAAGAAAAGATGCAGAAGAATTCTCTTTTACGAAACCATTTTTCCTACTTAAGATAAAAAAAATTAGTACTGAAGGTCCTTAATACATAGCATAGTTTTTGGAAATGTACACTTTGGATGCAACGTTATGTGCAGCTGTAGCTTGCAATCATCCGATAATTTGGAGCCGCGAAGTAATGTCAAGATGACACGCGGCGCAGCTGTCTCAGTACAGGATAACATGTAGCGGAACCACAGCACCAAATCACGTTGTATACAAAATGTACCTTAGCTTAGGGGCCGGCGGTTCATATATTACATAATCGATATTTGCCGATTTTCGATCCCCTCTCCTCCTCTTCAATTATCCTATCGTCATTATTTAATGACCCACCCTCTCGCAAATTTGATGTTATGTTCATTGTGTGTATTACAAATCAATATTGGTGTTTAAAAAAATATTTTATTTTTTGTTTGACTCCCCCCATTATTGCCTTCTACGCTCACAATATTTCCATCACACACAAACGACACCCCACCCCTCCCCTCAACTCAAACGATGTTATATATGGACAGGACAGCCCCTTATACTTTACATACAAAGGAAAAGAAAAATATTTAATGCCTTGTCCTGTCTTACACTCGTCACATCTACAAAGAAAAGATGCAGAAGAATCCCCTTTTGGAAATGTACACTTTGGATGCAACGTTATGTGCAGCTGTAGCTTGCAATCATCCGATACTTTGGGGCCGCGAAGTAATGTCAAGATGACACGCGGCGCAGCTGTCTCAGTACAGGATAACACGTAGCGGAACCACAGCACCAAATCACGTTGTATACAAAATGTACCTTAGCTCAGCGGCCGGCGGTTCATATATTACATAATCGATATTTGCCGATTTTCGATCCCTTCTCCTCCTCTTCAATTATCCTATCGTCATTATTTAATGACCCACCTTCTCGCAAATTTGATGTAATTTTCATTGTCTGTATTACAAATCAATATTAGTGTTAAAATGTTTTTATTTTATTTGGCTCCCCCCATTATTGCCTTATACGCTCACAATATTTTCATCACCCACAAACGACACCCGACCCCACTCATCTCAAATGATGTAATAAATGGACAGCCCCTTATAATTTACATGCAAAGGACAAGAAAAATATTTAATACCTTGTCCTGTCTTACACTCGTCACATCAATAAAGAAAAGATGCAGAAGAATTCTCTTTTACGAAACCATTTTTCCTACTTAAGATAAAAAAAATTAGTACTGAAGGTCCTTAATACATAGCATTGTTTTTGGAAATGTACACTTTGGATGCAACGTTATGTGCAGCTGTAGCTTGCAATCATCCGATACTTTGGAGCCGCGAAGTAATGTCAAGATGACACGCGGCGCAGCTGTCTCAGTACAGGATAACATGTAGCGGAACCACAGCACCAAATCACGTTGTATACAAAATGTACCTTAGCTTAGGGGCCGGCGGTTCATATATTACATAATCGATATTTGCCGATTATCGATCCCCTCTCCTCCTCTTCAATTATCCTATCGTCATTATTTAATGACCCACCCTCTCGCAAATTTGATGTTATGTACATTGTGTGTATTACAAATCAATATTGGTGTTTAAAAAAATATTTTATTTTTTGTTTGACTCCCCCGCATTATTGCCTTCTACGCTCACAATATTTCCATCACACACAAACGACACCCCACCCCTCCCCTCAACTCAAATGATGTTATATATGGACAGGACAGCCCCTTATACTTTACATACAAAGGAAAAGAAAAATATTTAATGCCATGTCCTGTCTTACACTCGTCACATCTACAAAGAAAAGATGCAGAAGAATCCCCTTTTGGAAATGTACACTTTGGATGCAGCGTTATGTGCAGCTGTAGCTTGCAATCATCCGATACTTTGGGGCCGCGAAGTAATGTCAAGATGACACGCGACGCAGCTGTCTCAGTACAGGATAACACGTAGCGGAACCACAGCACCAAATCACGTTGTATACAAAATGTACCTTAGCTCAGCGGCCGGCGGTTCATATATTACATAATCGATATTTGCCGATTTTCGATCCCCTCTCCTCCTCTTCAATTATCCTATCGTCATTATTTAATGACCCACCCTCTCGCAAATTTGATGTAATTTTCATTGTCTGTATTACATATCAATATTAGTGTTAAAATGTTTTTATTTTATTTGGCTCCCCCCATTATTGCCTTCTACGCTCACAATATTTTCATCACCCACAAACGACACCCGACCCCACTCATCTCAAATGATGTAATATATGGACAGCCCCTTATAATTTACATGCAAAGGACAAGAAAAATATTTAATACCTTGTCCTGTCTTACACTCGTCACATCAATAAAGAAAAGATGCAGAAGAATTCTCTTTTACGAAACCATTTTTCCTACTTAAGATAAAAAAAATTAGTACTGAAGGTCCTTAATACATAGCATAGTTTTTGGAAATGTACACTTTGGATGCAACGTTATGTGCAGCTGTAGCTTGCAATCATCCGATACTTTGGAGCCGCGAAGTAATGTCAAGATGACACGCGGCGCAGCTGTCTCAGTACAGGATAACATGTAGCGGAACCACAGCACCAAATCACGTTGTATACAAAATGTACCTTAGCTTAGGGGCCGGCGGTTCATATATTACATAATCGATATTTGCCGATTATCGATCCCCTCTCCTCCTCTTCAATTATCCTATCGTCATTATTTAATGACCCACCCTCTCGCAAATTTGATGTTATGTTCATTGTGTGTATTTCAAATCACTATTGGTGTTTAAAAAAATATTTTATTTTTTGTTTGACTCCCCCGCATTATTGCCTTCTACGCTCACAATATTTCCATCACACACAAACGACACCCCACCCCTCCCCTCAACTCAAATGATGTTATATATGGACAGGACAGCCCCTTATACTTTACATACAAAGGAAAAGAAAAATATTTAATGCCTTGTCCTGTCTTACACTCGTCACATCTACAAAGAAAAGATGCAGAAGAATCCCTTTTTGGAAATGTACACTTTGGATGCAGCGTTATGTGCAGCTGTAGCTTGCAATCATCCGATACTTTGGGGCCGCGAAGTAATGTCAAGATGACACGCGACGCAGCTGTCTCAGTACAGGATAACATGTTGCGGAACCACAGCACCAAATCACGTTGTATACAAAATGTACCTTAGCTTAGGGGCCGGCGGTTCATATATTACATAATCGATATTTGCCGATTTTCGATCCCCTCTCCTCCTCTTCAATTATCCTATCGTCATTATTTAATGACCCACCCTCTCGCAAATTTGATGTAATTTTCATTGTCTGTATTACATATCAATATTAGTGTTAAAATGTTTTTATTTTATTTGGCTCCCCCCATTATTGCCTTCTACGCTCACAATATTTTCATCACCCACAAACGACACCCGACCCCACTCATCTCAAATGATGTAATATATGGACAGCCCCTTATAATTTACATGCAAAGGACAAGAAAAATATTTAATACCTTGTCCTGTCTTACACTCGTCACATCAATAAAGAAAAGATGCAGAAGAATTCTCTTTTACGAAACCATTTTTCCTACTTAAGATAAAAAAAATTAGTACTGAAGGTCCTTAATACATAGCATAGTTTTTGGAAATGTACACTTTGGATGCAACGTTATGTGCAGCTGTAGCTTGCAATCATCCGATACTTTGGAGCCGCGAAGTAATGTCAAGATGACACGCGGCGCAGCTGTCTCAGTACAGGATAACATGTAGCGGAACCACAGCACCAAATCACGTTGTATACAAAATGTACCTTAGCTTAGGGGCCGGCGATTCATATATTACATAGGTAATCGATATTTGCCGATTTTCGATCCCCTCTCCTCCTCTTCAATTATCCTATCGTCATTATTTAATGACCCACCCTCTCGCAAATTTGATGTTATGTTCATTGTGTGTATTACAAATCAATATTGGTGTTTAAAAAAATATTTTATTTTTTGTTTGACTCCCCCCATTATTGCCTTCTACGCTCACAATATTTCCATCACACACAAACGACACCCCACCCCTCCCCTCAACTCAAACGATGTTATATATGGACAGGACAGCCCCTTATACTTTACATACAAAGGAAAAGAAAAATATTTAATGCCTTGTCCTGTCTTACACTCGTCACATCTACAAAGAAAAGATGCAGAAGAATCCCCTTTTGGAAATGTACACTTTGGATGCAACGTTATTTGCAGCTGTAGCTTGCAATCATCCGATACTTTGGGGCCGCGAAGTAATGTCAAGATGACACGCGGCGCAGCTGTCTCAGTACAGGATAACACGTAGCGGAACCACAGCACCAAATCACGTTGTATACAAAATGTACCTTAGCTCAGCGGCCGGCGGTTCATATATTACATAATCGATATTTGCCGATTTTCGATCCCTTCTCCTCCTCTTCAATTATCCTATCGTCATTATTTAATGACCCACCCTCTCGCAAATTTGATGTAATTTTCATTGTCTGTATTACAAATCAATATTAGTGTTAAAATGTTTTTATTTTATTTGGCTTCCCCCATTATTGCCTTATACGCTCACAATATTTTCATCACCCACAAACGACACCCGACCCCACTCATCTCAAATGATGTAATATATGGACAGCCCCTTATAATTTACATGCAAAGGACAAGAAAAATATTTAATACCTTGTCCTGTCTTACACTCGTCACATCAATAAAGAAAAGATGCAGAAGAATTCTCTTTTACGAAACCATTTTTCCTACTTAAGATAAAAAAAATTAGTACTGAAGGTCCTTAATACATAGCATTGTTTTTGGAAATGTACACTTTGGATGCAACGTTATGTGCAGCTTGTAGCGTTATTTTTAAAAAAAAATTATTTTATTATTTTCCGCCACTACATATTAACGAACGTAATTTTGAATGTGTCTCTCTCACACACAGACCTGGTAGTAGCAAATTGTATGAGTTTTAATGCCGAAGAAGCCACCAAATCCTAGATCCGAAAGTGCAAAACTGTCAGACCGCAGATTGGAGGAGTTTAGGCAGGCAATTGACAAGAGATTGAAAAAGAAGAAAGGACATCATAATCTGCAATCTTCCATGGAAGTAAACGCTAGTACTTCGACTGGAACAGTGCCTGAATCAGGAGCTGCTAAAATGGCTGAAGCTGATGATACTTATCAAAATGTCAATGTGGCTTCAAAAAAGTTGCCTCCTCCTGTACCTGAGGTGGATGCAACAGAAGATTGGAACATCTTAAAAAACTATCTGAACATGAGCCCAAGTGAGGTAAAAAAGATTGCTGACGACCAAGAAGCTCTTATCAACCCTTCTAATAGGCAGATGGTAAGAGCTGCCGTTGTGGGAGCAGTTGGCAAATCAAACTTCGAATTTACGAGCAAACTGATAAGGCTCATGTCCTATGAGGGATTTAACCCAGTTGTTGTAGCATCAGAGATGTCCAAGAGGGCAGATGATTGGAACAAGACTGATCGTAAGGAAACCTGGGAGCTGACCCTGGATGCCGAACTGTATTCAGTGACTGAACAAGCGCATGTTGGTAAAGATGTATTGTTCCTGGCCACACTTTTCCTTACAAGGGGAAATAATTTGAGGAAAATTCTGGCCACTATTGACAAAAATGTCAAAACCCCACTGCTTGTCAAAATTCAGACATATAAAATTAAAAGTGACAATGATGAAGAGTCTGCTAAAAGGAAGAGGTCAGAAAAGGTTGACATGCAGGCAAAGGAGTTAACTTTGAGCAGGATAACTGCTTCCTTCCCCCAAATTGCCTTGGCTATTGTGAAGAAAACAGGGGTGAGAGGAAAGGTGGACTTTAACTGCCTTAAGATGGCATACAAAATCAAACACAAGACCAATGACGAGGTTCCTGCGATATTAACACACGGATTAATTCCAGCCCTCCTCCCAAAGGGGGATGATTCACAGACTATGGAGCTAAAGAGGTTCTGCTATTATTTCAACATAGAGCAGTCGATCACCCTCCAGATGCCCTCGATGAAAAAGACAATCATCAATGAACCTTCACTGAGGATAATGGAATCTGCTGAGAAGTTCGTTAATGCTGCGATCAACGGCCCGCTGAATTGTGATCAAACTAGGATCACTCTTCTGAAACATTTGGAACTGTATGAGCCCACTGAGGACTTGAAGAAATGGATTTCTCTTGGCTCATCTTTGTACTCGAGAATAGCAACTGCTGGGTCGTATTACATGTTGCAGACCCAGCTTGGAATGGAACTAATGAGTCTGACCCAGGCTGAACACTAATTCAGTTAGGTTGTGGCCAAGAATGGGCTTTTAGGTTATATTAGATTAAGATTAGGTTAAATTAGGTTACTAGATTTGTTTATATCATCTAATATTTTATATATCATGCAGGTATTTTATTCTGCGTTTGTAGCCAGTGAGCAATAGACTGTTACGAAATTACTTGCTGTGTTTTATTACATTATCTGTTATATATAGTGCCAAAGACCATTACATGTGACAGCCAAAAAAAGAGGTAAACCTGGATGAATAAACCGTATAATTTAAATAACAAAACACAAAAATAACAAAACCGAAGTAAGAAAAATATGGTACAAAAGAACAACAATATCAGAGGAGTATCGGTACAAAGGAAATTCTTAGATAAAAAAATTATTACGCCAAATTCCACTTATTTTGGATTTTAATTTCCTTCTAGCTTGAACGACGCATTTATTCATAAAATAATGGATTTTAAATTTGGTTGTCGACACTAGTTTATAGGATCCTTTAAACTAAGATTTCACGGAAGTTTTGATAACTCTTGATCCGAAAGAAAAACGTAATAATAAGCTGTTACGAGCAATCGTTATCTAGCTTTACACTAAGGAATAAAAATAATCGATGCTGAATATTAAGCTACAGATATTAAAAACCTGGTAAGGGTCTCTTCGTGACTTTGGGAGTTTCCGGTGTTCCCGAGAGCAGTCGATGAAGCTTGGCGATTTCAATTTTAGTATCGGAAGCTTTAGCTCACCAGGGACGTGGTCCTTACATCAGGCCTCAAAGGGTACAACCGTACGAGATGGTGGATGGGATAATCAAACTGGGGAGACCCAGAAACCCTTTAAAAAATAATCCCGAAGGGTCGCTGTAAAGAAATAAAACAACAGCGTCCAGACATGCTTATGAAACGAGGGAAAGGAAATTAACGTATTGGAAACGGGACAAGAAGGATTTTCAGAGAATGAAACCAAAATTACACAAAACTTACCGGGAAATGCAGGAAAACTGGATTACACAATGCTCAGGGCAATTGCGCTCTGTTTCTATATTTTAAATATTAAATTTGTTATTTTGTAAAAGAGATTTGCTTCCTCTGTCACGATCTTCCTTGATATGAGAAAAATAACAAAAAAATCTGACAAGAATATTCTAACTATTTGAATTCGAAAATTCAGAAAAGCAGCCAACGATAAAGAAAGACTAAAAATATATAAAAAGGTTGAATACTTGTACTTTTGAATACTTTTCCTTTGTACCGATACTCCTCTGATATTGTTGTTCTTTTGTACCATATTTTTCTTACTTCGGTTTTGTTATTTTTGTGTTTTGTTATTTAAATTATACGGTTTATTCATCCAGGTTTACCTCTTTTTTTGGCTGTCACCAGGCTTGCCTGGTGGCAGTCCAAATTTAATTCAAAATTACGTTCGTTAATATGTAGTGGCGGAAAATAATAAAATAATTTAATTTTTTTTTAAAAATAACGCTACAAATATGGCGCCCGAACAAAAGGTAAGTACGGTTTTCTGAATATTACTTGCTGTACTTTAACGTTTTTTTCTCAATTCGACGGTGGTGTCTACGCTTTCGTAGACTAATTTTCCAACCTACTAAATTTTGTTTGTTTTCAGGCAGCGTTTTCTCTTCTAAGGAACCCCAATACCAAGCTGTCGAAAGGAACCAAATTTTTCCACGAAGAATATTTTTTGTCTTTATGAGTACCCTTAATTTGTGAAATCTATGTTTTGCAAATTTTAATAAAGGAATAAAGTACCATTTACACACTTTTTGTGTATTACCTGTTTTATTTGTGTGTGTATATTATCCTATCCCTAACCTAATTTCCTTATGTATAGTTAGGTAGGACCTGCAGGTAAGTGCATTTCAATATTTAGTAGCCTGTTACTTTCCATATCTATCATTAATAATTGTTACCTGTTCTAGTAAATAAATTACACTGAGTTTTCAAGTCAAATAAATTTATTGTAATTTATCCATAAATGTGGTAGTTACTAGTTAAACATATTTATTGTGTTTCTAGCATAATTGTTGATACCAGTAGATCCGGATGGTCACTTTATTCGTTTCCTGTTGATCCCTAATCCAATATAGGTAATCTCATTTCGTTACAAAATTTTCACAATAATATTGAGATTGTCTCTTCCTTGCAAGAAATTTTGTCGCAAATCCTCGAATTAATCTTTTTGTTTTTACAGAACAAACGTTGAAATTTTTCTTGAAAAGGTTTTGCAATTGCTGAAATCTTTGTTTACATTTTCAGATTTGTCAACTGTCAAAGTCGACATTTGAATATTTGTCTATTATTTTGAACTTTCTGGTTTACATTTTTTAACAAACTATTTTCGCTGTATGGAGGTCAATTGAATAGCAAAACCTTTTTTTTGCACATATCATTGCGGCTTCCGATTTACACTATTTTTGATAAATTCTCCCTTTTTGTTAAATAGTGTATCCTTTCGATTTTAATTTGTTGGCTCTTGGTTTGATGGTTGTTGATTTGTTGGTTATTCGTTTTGTTGATTGTTAATTTGTTGGTTGTTGATTCGTTGGTAGTTAATTTGTTGGTTGTTGGTTTGTTGGTAGTTATTTGTTGGTTGTTGATTTGTTGGTAGTTAATTTGTTGGTTTTTGGATTGTTGGTTGTTGAGTTGTTGGTTTTTAGATTGTTGTTTTGTTGATTTGTTGGTTTTTAATTGGTTAGTTCTTGTTTTGTTCATTGTTGGTTTGGTAGTTGTTAGTTTGTTGGTTGTAGATTTGTTGATCGTTAATTTGTTGGTTGTTGATTTGTTGGTTGTTGAGTTGTTGGTTGTTGTTTGTTGGTTGTTAGTTAGTTGGTTATTGATTTGTTGGTCGTTCATTTGTTGTTTAGTGGTTTGTTAGTGTGTTGGTTTGTCCTTCTTCAGGCAGCAACGGTGCAACGTTTCTACGTGATTGTTGCCTGAAGATAGTTTGTGGGTCACAGAGCAATATAGGTTACTACTTTGTTTTTACTTAATCAAGTCCTTTTGTTTCAAGGCATTTTGATTAGTCTAGGTGTTTATTCGATTGTTTATCCTTCTGGAAGTTAATTTCCTTTAAGCTAGTTTAAATTTTTTGTGTCGTTTGAGGATATTGTAGCATTCGCTACAAGTATTCAACCTTTTTATATATTTTTAGTCTTTCTTTATCGTTGGCTGCTTTTCTGAATTTTCGAATTCAAATAGTTAGAATATTCTTGTCAGATTTTTTTGTTATTTTTCTCATATCAAGGAAGATCGTGACAGAGGAAGCAAATCTCTTTTACAAAATAACAAATTTAATATTTAAAATATAGAAACAGAGCGCAATTGCCCTGAGCATTGTGTAATCCAGTTTTCCTGCATTTCCCGGTAAGTTTTGTGTAATTTTGGTTTCATTCTCTGAAAATCCTTCTTGTCCCGTTTCCAATACGTTAATTTCCTTTCCCTCGTTTCATAAGCATGTCTTGACGCTGTTGTTTTATTTCTTTACAGCGACCCTTCGGGATTATTTTTTAAAGGGTTTCTGGGTCTCCCCAGTTTGATTATCCCATCCACCATCTCGTACGGTTGTACCCTTTGAGGCCTGATGTAAGGACCACGTCCCTGGTGAGCTAAAGCTTCCGATACTAAAATTGAAATCGCCAAGCTTCATCGACTGCTCTCGGGAACACCGGAAACTCCCAAAGTCACGAAGAGACCCTTACCAGGTTTTTAATATCTGTAGCTTAATATTCAGCATCGATTATTTTTATTCCTTAGTGTAAAGCTAGATAACGATTGCTCGTAACAGCTTATTATTACGTTTTTCTTTCGGATCAAGAGTTATCAAAACTTCCGTGAAATCTTAGTTTAAAGGATCCTATAAACTAGTGTCGACAACCAAATTTAAAATCCATTATTTTATGAATAAATGCGTCGTTCAAGCTAGAAGGAAATTAAAATCCAAAATAAGTGGAATTTGGCGTAATAATTTTTTTATCTAAGAATTTCCTTTGTACCGATACTCCTCTGATATTGTTGTTCTTTTGTACCATATTTTTCTTACTTCGGTTTTGTTATTTTTGTGTTTTGTTATTTAAATTATACGGTTTATTCATCCAGGTTTACCTCTTTTTTTGGCTGTCACCAGGCTTGCCTAGTGGCAGTCCAAATTTAATTCAAAATTACGTTCGTTAATATGTAGTGGCGGAAAATAATAAAATATTTTTTTTTTTTTTTTAAATAACGCTACAAGCTGTAGCTTGCAATCATCCGATACTTTGGAGCCGCGAAGTAATGTCAAGATGACACGCGGCGCAGCTGTCTCAGTACAGGATAACATGTAGCGGAACCACAGCACCAAATCACGTTGTATACAAAATGTACCTTAGCTTAGGGGCCGGCGGTTCATATATTACATAATCGATATTTGCCGATTATCGATCCCCTCTCCTCCTCTTCAATTATCCTATCGTCATTATTTAATGACCCACCCTCTCGCAAATTTGATGTTATGTTCATTGTGTGTATTACAAATCAATATTGGTGTTTAAAAAAATATTTTATTTTTTGTTTGACTCCCCCGCATTATTGCCTTCTACGCTCACAATATTTCCATCACACACAAACGACACCCCACCCCTCCCCTCAACTCAAATGATGTTATATATGGACAGGACAGCCCCTTATACTTTACATACAAAGGAAAAGAAAAATATTTAATGCCTTGTCCTGTCTTACACTCGTCACATCTACAAAGAAAAGATGCAGAAGAATCCCCTTTTGGAAATGTACACTTTGGATGCAGCGTTATGTGCAGCTGTAGCTTGCAATCATCCGATACTTTGGGGCCGCGAAGTAATGTCAAGATGACACGCGACGCAGCTGTCTCAGTACAGGATAACATGTTGCGGAACCACAGCACCAAATCACGTTGTATACAAAATGTACCTTAGCTTAGGGGCCGGCGGTTCATATATTACATAATCGATATTTGCCGATTTTCGATCCCCTCTCCTCCTCTTCAATTATCCTATCGTCATTATTTAATGACCCACCCTCTCGCAAATTTGATGTAATTTTCATTGTCTGTATTACATATCAATATTAGTGTTAAAATGTTTTTATTTTATTTGGCTCCCCCCATTATTGCCTTCTACGCTCACAATATTTTCATCACCCACAAACGACACCCGACCCCACTCATCTCAAATGATGTAATATATGGACAGCCCCTTATAATTTACATGCAAAGGACAAGAAAAATATTTAATACCTTGTCCTGTCTTACACTCGTCACATCAATAAAGAAAAGATGCAGAAGAATTCTCTTTTACGAAACCATTTTTCCTACTTAAGATAAAAAAATTAGTACTGAAGGTCCTTAATACATAGCATAGTTTTTGGAAATGTACACTTTGGATGCAACGTTATGTGCAGCTGTAGCTTGCAATCATCCGATACTTTGGAGCCGCGAAGTAATGTCAAGATGACACGCGGCGCAGCTGTCTCAGTACAGGAAAACATGTAGCGGAACCACAGCACCAAATCACGTTGTATACAAAATGTACCTTAGCTTAGGGGCCGGCGGTTCATATATTACATAATCGATATTTGCCGATTATCGATCCGCTCTCCTCCTCTTCAATTATCCTATTGTCATTATTTAATGACCCACCCTCTCGCAAATTTGATGTTATGTTCATTGTGTGTATTACAAATCAATATTGGTGTTTAAAAAAATATTTTATTTTTTGTTTGACTCCCCCCATTATTGCCTTCTACGCTCACAATATTTCCATCACACACAAACGACACCCCACCCCTCCCCTCAACTCAAATGATGTTATATATGGACAGGACAGCCCCTTATACTTTACATACAAAGGAAAAGAAAAATATTTAATGCCTTGTCCTGTCTTACACTCGTCACATCTACAAAGAAAAGATGCAGAAGAATCCTCTTTGGAAATGTACACTTTGGATGCAACGTTATGTGCAGCTGTAGCTTGCAATCATCAGATACTTTGAGGCCGCGAAGGAATGTCAAGATGACACGCGGCGCAGCTGTCTCAGTATAGGATAACATGTAGCGGAACCACAGCACCAAATCACGTTGTATACAAAATGTACCTTAGCTTAGGGGCCGGCGGTTCATACAGTGGTGGTCACATAATTAAAGACACCTCCTAATTGACCATAAAAATCTTAGTTATGGTACTAGCATTTGCTTAAATAGGTATTTAATGTGGAGTAATTGGTATTAAACCATACGTGACATTGTATTCTTAAAATATGGGACAAAAAAATAGATGTGTTCGTTAGTAGTTTAGCCACTGCGCACTCTGGGAAAGTAACACAAATTTTTTTAACTTACTTGTAGCTGGCCAGCTAATTAAAGACAATAAAAGCTGTGTTCTGAATTTAAAAAAAGAAAAAAAGAACTTAATTCTCTTTTTCTTTGTTTTGCCGCGTATTTTCATGAAACGTCGATATTACTGAAAAAACTTAACTTTTTTCATTAAAATTAATACGTTTTCAACCAATTAATATGGGAAAAACCAAGAGTTGCGATTCGACTACTAGGAAGATTATTTTGAACTTTTGTACCAAAGGCTGGTCGTACAGAAAAATAGAAAACCACTTGAACTGTTCGAAGGACATGGTTATGAATGCTATAACACATACCAAGAAGTTTAACACGACCGTAAACGTACCTAGAAAACCGAGACCAAGGAAAACTACTGTGCGGGAAGACTCTAAGATGGTGTTGTTGGCAAAAAAAGATCCGTTCAAGGGATCAGAACTGATACGTTCGGAGTTGTTTGGTGCAGGAGGGTCGAAGGATGTGTCTGCAAGAACAATTAGACGGAGACTATGTGAGACAAACTTGTACGGAAGAGTGTCTCGAAAGGTGCCACTTTTGAAAAAGCAAAATGTTAAGGCAAGATTAGCGTTTGCTAAAAAATATCAACACTGGACTGAACGAGAGTGGAAACAAGTGCTCTTTTCTGATGAAACAATAATTAATATGATTAATTCTGATGGAAAACAATTTGTTAGACGCCCCCCAAACAAAGAAATGGATCCAAAGTATACCAAGAAAGTAGTCAAACATGGGGGTAGAAATATCAAAGTGTGGGGCTGCTTTTCAGGACTTGGTGTAGGGCCTGTCAGGAAAATAGAAGGCAACATGAATAAATTCCAGTACAAGAATATTTTAGAACAAGCCATGCTGCCCTACACCGAGCAAAATTTACCGGTCCTTTGGACTTTCCAACAGGATAATGATCCGAAAAACACTGCAAAAATAGTAAAAGACTTCTTAAGGAACCAGTCCGTGACAGTTTTGGATTGGCCCCTGTACAGCCCGGATTAAAATCCCATAGAAAATTTGTGGTACCAGGTGAAGAAGACAGTGGCGACAAAGCGGACATCGAACGTCGATCAACTTTACACAGCCTTTACAGAAGCATGGGAGCAAATTCCGGTAGGAGCTTGTACAAAATTGATCGCTTCCATGCCCAAGAGATGTCGTGCTGTAATTTCTGCCAAAGGACATGCGGCCAAACATTGATACGTAACGGAATGTTTTATAAATTTGTTGGGAATTTAATTGTAATAAAGATAATTTCAATAACAACAATATTTTTTTTATTCCTTCTAAGCAAATGGAGTGTATTTAATTATATGGCCATATCTTTGTTAAGTTTATACTGCTTGCAATTAGGATAAACCGAATAAAAGATTAGGAACAGACAAATTTAGTTGATAATATTTCGTTTTAACGCTAAACAATACCTACACTAATATTTTTAAATTGTGTAGCAAGTTCCAATGGTAGTCTGATAAAAAATATAGAGAGGAATAGCTTAGTTATTTTAATATACTTTAAGTGTCTCTAATTATGTGACCACCACTGTATATTACATAATCGATATTTGCCGATTTTCGATCCCCTCTCCTCCTCTTCAATTATCCTATCGTCATTATTTAATGACCCACCCTCTCGCAAATTTGATGTTATGTTCATTGTGTGTATTACAAATCAATATTGGTGTTTAAAAAAATATTTTATTTTTTGTTTGACTCCCCCCATTATTGCCTTCTACGCTCACAATATTTCCATCACACACAAACGACACCCCACCCCTCCCCTCAACTCAAACGATGTTATATATGGACAGGACAGCCCCTTATACTTTACATACAAAGGAAAAGAAAAATATTTAATGCCTTGTCCTGTCTTACACTCGTCACATCTACAAAGAAAAGATGCAGAAGAATCCCCTTTTGTAAATGTACACTTTGGATGCAACGTTATGTGCAGCTGTAGCTTGCAATCATCCGATACTTTGGGGCCGCGAAGTAATGTCAAGATGACACGCGGCGCAGCTGTCTCAGTACAGGATAACACGTAGCGGAACCACAACACCAAATCACGTTGTATACAAAATGTACCTTAGCTCAGCGGCCGGCGGTTCATATATTACATAATCGATATTTGCCGATTTTCGATCCCTTCTCCTCCTCTTCAATTATCCTATCGTCATTATTTAATGACCCACCCTCTCGCAAATTTGATGTAATTTTCATTGTCTGTATTACAAATCAATATTAGTGTTAAAATGTTTTTATTTTATTTGGCTCCCCCCATTATTGCCTTATACGCTCACAATATTTTCATCACCCACAAACGACACCCGACCCCACTCATCTCAAATGATGTAATATATGGACAGCCCCTTATAATTTACATGCAAAGGACAAGAAAAATATTTAATACCTTGTCCTGTCTTACACTCGTCACATCAATAAAGAAAAGATGCAGAAGAATTCTCTTTTACGAAACCATTTTTCCTACTTAAGATAAAAAAAAATAGTACTGAAGGTCCTTAATACATAGCATTGTTTTTGGAAATGTACACTTTGGATGCAACGTTATGTGCAGCTGTAGCTTGCAATCATCCGATACTTTGGAGCCGCGAAGTAATGTCAAGATGACACGCGGCGCAGCTGTCTCAGTACAGGATAACATGTAGCGGAACCACAGCACCAAATCACGTTGTATACAAAATGTACCTTAGCTTAGGGGCCGGCGATTCATATATTACATAGGTAATCGATATTTGCCGATTTTCGATCCCCTCTCCTCCTCTTCAATTATCCTATCGTCATTATTTAATGACCCACCCTCTCGCAAATTTGATGTTATGTTCATTGTGTGTATTACAAATCAATATTGGTGTTTACAAAAATATTTTTTTTTTTTTGTTTGACTCCCCCCATTATTGCCTTCTACGCTCACAATATTTCCATCACACACAAACGACACCCCACCCCTCCCCTCAACTCAAACGATGTTATATATGGACAGGACAGCCCCTTATACTTTACATACAAAGGAAAAGAAAAATGTTTAATGCCTTGTCCTGTCTTACACTCGTCACATCTACAAAGAAAAGATGCAGAAGAATCCCCTTTTGGAAATGTACACTTTGGATGCAACGTTATGTGCAGCTGTAGCTTGCAATCATCCGATACTTTGGAGCCGCGAAGTAATGTCAAGATGACACGCGGCGCAGCTGTCTCAGTACAGGATAACACGTAGCGGAACCACAGCACCAAATCACGTTGTATACAAAATGTACCTTAGCTCAGCGGCCGGCGGTTCATATATTACATAATCGATATTTGCCGATTTTCGATCCCTTCTCCTCCTCTTCAATTATCCTATCGTCATTATTTAATGACCCACCCTCTCGCAAATTTGATGTAATTTTCATTGTCTGTATTACAAATCAATATTAGTGTTAAAATGTTTTTATTTTATTTGGCTCCCCCCATTATTGCCTTATACGCTCACAATATTTTCATCACCCACAAACGACACCCGACCCCACTCATCTCAAATGATGTAATATATGGACAGCCCCTTATACGAGGGGCATGCCAAAAGAAGTTAGATACTATTTACTCCTTTGATTAACACTGGCAAGTTATACATCATCTTATAGGCTGGTTGTTTGTTGGTATATCTGAAAATAGAACGCACATCATTTCTTTTTTTTTTATTTGGATGAGCATAATTTTTCCGAGAATCTGGCGGGAATTCGCTTGCAGCAATGGAGCTCAGTCGAAGTGATTGTCGCGCTATGATTTATTATGACTATAAAAAAGTTTTAAGCCTCAAGAATGTTTTGAACTTTTGGCTACTACTTTTGGTGAGTCTGGTTGCTCACGAACAACAGTATTTAATTGGTTTGCTGAATTTAAAAGAGGACGGGGATGTCTCAAAGATGAAGCGAAGACGGTCGGCTGCCAACCGCGGTCACAGAAGAAAACGTTCGTGCAGTCGAAAAACTTATTCGCGAAAACCAACGAATTATGTATGTAGAGCTGGAGCGAGAACAGGGAATTGGATCAGCAGCAATGCAAACCATAATTCACGACCACCTTTCTCTCCGTAAATGTTGTTTGAGATGGGCGCCGCACAAACTTACCGATGAGCAGAAGACCGTCGGTTGGATTGGTGCCTATTCATGATAGATAAATTCGACGGTGGCGAGAAAAAAAATGTGTATGATATGCTGACTGGTGATGAAACATGGCTTTATAACTATGATCCCGAAACAAAGTGACATTCGACTGGTGCTTTGAAGATGAGCCAACTCCAACGAAATGTCGCCGTGCACGAAGCACACAGAAACAAATGGTCGCCTCGTTTTTCAGCAAAACGGATCATATTGCTACTGTAGTGCTAGAGAATCAAAGAACGATGAACTCCGAATGGTATGTGACAGTTTGTGCTCCAACAGTAATATCAGCTTGGTGTGACAAGCGACCGAAGTCAGGAATCCGACGCCTTCTCAGGCACCACGACAATGCGGCGTCGCACACGTCTGCCAAAACACTTGACTTTTTCGACTCAAAAAATGCGTCAATCCTCCCTCACTCACCATATTCCCCTGACCTAGCACCTTGTGATTTTACCTGTTTCCAAAAATCAAAGAAAAAATAAAGGGGAAGAAGTTTGAAAGCAAAGAAGATGCACTGGCTGCCTATATTTTCGAGATTTCTGAGGTGTCTAAAGAAGAGTGGTCATTTGTATTTTCCAATTAGTTCAGACGTATAGAAAAGTGTATACGTGCTCAGGGTGAATACTTCGAAAAGATCGATACTTGTAATAAAGAATAAATTTTATAATTTTTGAGTATCTAATTTCTTTTGGCATGCCCCTCGTAATTTACATGCAAAGGACAAGAAAAATATTTAATACCTTGTCCTGTCTTACACTCGTCACATCAATAAAGAAAAGATGCAGAAGAATTCTCTTTTACGAAACCATTTTTCCTACTTAAGATAAAAAAAATTAGTACTGAAGGTCCTTAATACATAGCATAGTTTTTGGAAATGTACACTTTGGATGCAACGTTATGTGCAGCTGTAGCTTGCAATCATCCGATACTTTGGAGCCGCGAAGTAATGTCAAGATGACACGCGGCGCAGCTGTCTCAGTACAGGATAACATGTAGCGGAACCACAGCACCAAATCACGTTGTATACAAAATGTACCTTAGCTTAGGGGCCGGCGGTTCATATATTACATAATCGATATTTGCTGATTTTCGATCCCCTCTCCTCCTCTTCAATTATCCTATCGTCATTATTTAATGACCCACCCTCTCGCAAATTTGATGTTATGTTCATTGTGTGTATTACAAATCAATATTGGTGTTTAAAAAAATATTTTATTTTTTGTTTGACTCCCCCCATTATTGCCTTCTACGCTCACAATATTTCCATCACACACAAACGACACCCCACCCCTCCCCTCAACTCAAACGATGTTATATATGGACAGGACAGCCCCTTATACTTTACATACAAAGGAAAAGAAAAATATTTAATGCCTTGTCCTGTCTTACACTCGTCACATCTACAAAGAAAAGATGCAGAAGAATCCCCTTTTGGAAATGTACACTTTGGATGCAACGTTATGTGCAGCTGTAGCTTGCAATCATCCGATACTTTGGGGCCGCGAAGTAAGGTCAAGATGACACGCGGCGCAGCTGTCTCAGTACAGGATAACACGTAGCGGAACCACAGCACCAAATCACGTTGTATACAAAATGTACCTTAGCTCAGCGGCCGGCGGTTCATATATTACATAATCGATATTTGCCGATTTTCGATCCCTTCTCCTCCTCTTCAATTATCCTATCGTCATTATTTAATGACCCACCCTCTCGCAAATTTGATGTAATTTTCATTGTCTGTATTACAAATCAATATTAGTGTTAAAATGTTTTTATTTTATTTGGCTCCCCCCATTATTGCCTTATACGCTCACAATATTTTCATCACCCACAAACGACACCCGACCCCACTCATCTCAAATGATGTAATATATGGACAGCCCCTTATAATTTACATGCAAAGGACAAGAAAAATATTTAATACCTTGTCCTGTCTTACACTCGTCACATCAATAAAGAAAAGATGCAGAAGAATTCTCTTTTACGAAACCATTTTTCCTACTTAAGATAAAAAAAATTAGTACTGAAGGTCCTTAATACATAGCATAGTTTTTGGAAATGTACACTTTGGATGCAACGTTATGTGCAGCTGTAGCTTGCAATCATCCGATACTTTGGAGCCGCGAAGTAATGTCAAGATGACACGCGGCGCAGCTGTCTCAGTACAGGATAACATGTAGCGGAACCACAGCACCAAATCACGTTGTATACAAAATGTACCTTAGCTTAGGGGCCGGCGATTCATATATTACATAGGTAATCGATATTTGCTGATTTTCGATCCCCTCTCCTCCTCTTCAATTATCCTATCGTCATTATTTAATGACCCACCCTCTCGCAAATTTGATGTTATGTTCATTGTGTGTATTACAAATCAATATTGGTGTTTACAAAAATATTTTTTTTTTGTTTGACTCCCCCCATTATTGCCTTCTACGCTCACAATATTTCCATCACACACAAACGACACCCCACCCCTCCCCTCAACTCAAACGATGTTATATATGGACAGGACAGCCCCTTATACTTTACATACAAAGGAAAAGAAAAATGTTTAATGCCTTGTCCTGTCTTACACTCGTCACATCTACAAAGAAAAGATGCAGAAGAATCCCCTTTTGGAAATGTACACTTTGGATGCAACGTTATGTGCAGCTGTAGCTTGCAATCATCCGATACTTTGGAGCCGCGAAGTAATGTCAAGATGACACGCGGCGCAGCTGTCTCAGTACAGGATAACATGTAGCGGAACCACAGCACCAAATCACGTTGTATACAAAATGTACCTTAGCTTAGGGGCCGGCGGTTCATATATTACATAATCGATATTTGCCGATTATCGATCCCCTCTCCTCCTCTTCAATTGTCCTATCGTCATTATTTAATGACCCACCCTCTCGCAAATTTGATGTTATGTTCATTGTGTGTATTACAAATCAATATTGGTGTTTAAAAAAATATTTTTTTTTTGTTTGACTCCCCCCATTATTGCCTTCTACGCTCACAATATTTCCATCACACACAAACGACACCCCACCCCTCCCCTCAACTCAAACGATGTTATATATGGACAGGACAGCCCCTTATACTTTACATACAAAGGAAAAGAAAAATGTTTAATGCCTTGTCCTGTCTTACACTCGTCACATCTACAAAGAAAAGATGCAGAAGAATCCCCTTTTGGAAATGTACACTTTGGATGCAACGTTATGTGCAGCTGTAGCTTGCAATCATCCGATACTTTGGAGCCGCGAAGTAATGTCAAGATGACACGCGGCGCAGCTGTCTCAGTACAGGATAACACGTAGCGGAACCACAGCACCAAATCACGTTGTATACAAAATGTACCTTAGCTCAGCGGCCGGCGGTTCATATATTACATAATCGATATTTGCCGATTTTCGATCCCTTCTCCTCCTCTTCAATTATCCTATCGTCATTATTTAATGACCCACCCTCTCGCAAATTTGATGTAATTTTCATTGTCTGTATTACAAATCAATATTAGTGTTAAAATGTTTTTATTTTATTTGGCTCCCCCCATTATTGCCTTATACGCTCACAATATTTTCATCACCCACAAACGACACCCGACCCCACTCATCTCAAATGATGTAATATATGGACAGCCCCTTATAATTTACATGCAAAGGACAAGAAAAATATTTAATACCTTGTCCTGTCTTACACTCGTCACATCAATAAAGAAAAGATGCAGAAGAATTCTCTTTTACGAAACCATTTTTCCTACTTAAGATAAAAAAAATTAGTACTGAAGGTCCTTAATACATAGCATTGTTTTTGGAAATGTACACTTTGAATGCAACGTTATGTGCAGCTGTAGCTTGCAATCATCCGATACTTTGGAGCCGCGAAGTAATGTCAAGATGACACGCGGCGCAGCTGTCTCAGTACAGGATAACATGTAGCGGAACCACAGCACCAAATCACGTTGTATACAAAATGTACCTTAGCTTAGGGGCCGGCGATTCATATATTACATAGGTAATCGATATTTGCTGATTTTCGATCCCCTCTCCTCCTCTTCAATTATCCTATCGTCATTATTTAATGACCCACCCTCTCGCAAATTTGATGTTATGTTCATTGTGTGTATTACAAATCAATATTGGTGTTTACAAAAACGTTTTTTTTTTTGTTTGACTCCCCCCATTATTGCCTTCTACGCTCACAATATTTCCATCACACACAAACGACACCCCACCCCTCCCCTCAACTCAAACGATGTTATATATGGACAGGACAGCCCCTTATACTTTACATACAAAGGAAAAGAAAAATGTTTAATGCCTTGTCCTGTCTTACACTCGTCACATCTACAAAGAAAAGATGCAGAAGAATCCCCTTTTGGAAATGTACACTTTGGATGCAACGTTATGTGCAGCTGTAGCTTGCAATCATCCGATACTTTGGAGCCGCGAAGTAATGTCAAGATGACACGCGGCGCAGCTGTCTCAGTACAGGATAACATGTAGCGGAACCACAGCACCAAATCACGTTGTATACAAAATGTACCTTAGCTTAGGGGCCGGCGGTTCATATATTACATAATCGATATTTGCCGATTATCGATCCCCTCTCCTCCTCTTCAATTATCCTATCGTCATTATTTAATGACCCACCCTCTCGCAAATTTGATGTTATGTTCATTGTGTGTATTACAAATCAATATTGGTGTTTAAAAAAATATTTTTTTTTTGTTTGACTCCCCCCATTATTGCCTTCTACGCTCACAATATTTCCATCACACACAAACGACACCCCACCCCTCCCCTCAACTCAAACGATGTTATATATGGACAGGACAGCCCCTTATACTTTACATACAAAGGAAAAGAAAAATGTTTAATGCCTTGTCCTGTCTTACACTCGTCACATCTACAAAGAAAAGATGCAGAAGAATCCCCTTTTGGAAATGTACACTTTGGATGCAACGTTATGTGCAGCTGTAGCTTGCAATCATCCGATACTTTGGAGCCGCGAAGTAATGTCAAGATGACACGCGGCGCAGCTGTCTCAGTACAGGATAACACGTAGCGGAACCACAGCACCAAATCACGTTGTATACAAAATGTACCTTAGCTCAGCGGCCGGCGGTTCATATATTACATAATCGATATTTGCCGATTTTCGATCCCTTCTCCTCCTCTTCAATTATCCTATCGTCATTATTTAATGACCCACCCTCTCGCAAATTTGATGTAATTTTCATTGTCTGTATTACAAATCAATATTAGTGTTAAAATGTTTTTATTTTATTTGGCTCCCCCCATTATTGCCTTATACGCTCACAATATTTTCATCACCCACAAACGACACCCGACCCCACTCATCTCAAATGATGTAATATATGGACAGCCCCTTATAATTTACATGCAAAGGACAAGAAAAATATTTAATACCTTGTCCTGTCTTACACTCGTCACATCAATAAAGAAAAGATGCAGAAGAATTCTCTTTTACGAAACCATTTTTCCTACTTAAGATAAAAAAATTAGTACTGAAGGTCCTTAATACATAGCATAGTTTTTGGAAATGTACACTTTGGATGCAACGTTATGTGCAGCTGTAGCTTGCAATCATCCGATACTTTGGAGCCGCGAAGTAATGTCAAGATGACACGCGCCGCAGCTGTCTCAGTACAGGATAACATGTAGCGGAACCACAGCACCAAATCACGTTGTATACAAAATGTACCTTAGCTTAGGGGCCGGCGGTTCATATATTACATAATCGATATTTGCCGATTATCGATCCCCTCTCCTCCTCTTCAATTATCCTATCGTCATTATTTAATGACCGACCCTCTCGCAAATTTGATGTTATGTTCATTGTGTGTATTACAAATCAATATTGGTGTTTAAAAAAATATTTTATTTTTTGTTTGACTCCCCCCATTATTGCCTTCTACGCTCACAATATTTCCATCACACACAAACGACACCCCACCCCTCCCCTCAACTCAAACGATGTTATATATGGACAGCCCCTTATAATTTACATGCAAAGGACAAGAAAAATATTTAATACCTTGTCCTGTCTTACACTCGTCACATCAATAAAGAAAAGATGCAGAAGAATTCTCTTTTACGAAACCATTTTTCCTACTTAAGATAAAAAAAATTAGTACTGAAGGTCCTTAATACATAGCATAGTTTTTGGAAATGTACACTTTGGATGCAACGTTATGTGCAGCTGTAGCTTGCAATCATCCGATACTTTGGAGCCGCGAAGTAATGTCAAGATGACACGCGGCGCAGCTGTCTCAGTACAGGATAACATGTAGCGGAACCACAGCACCAAATCACGTTGTATACAAAATGTACCTTAGCTTAGGGGCCGGCGGTTCATATATTACATAATCGATATTTGCCGATTTTCGATCCCCTCTCCTCCTCTTCAATTATCCTATCGTCATTATTTAATGACCCACCCTCTCGCAAATTTGATGTTATGTTCATTGTGTGTATTACAAATCAATATTGGTGTTTAAAAAAATATTTTATTTTTTGTTTGACTCCCCCCATTGTTGCCTTCTACGCTCACAATATTTCCATCACACACAAACGACACCCCACCCCTCCCCTCAACTCAAACGATGTTATATATGGACAGGACAGCCCCTTATACTTTACATACAAAGGAAAAGAAAAATATTTAATGCCTTGTCCTGTCTTACACTCGTCACATCTACAAAGAAAAGATGCAGAAGAATCCCCTTTTGGAAATGTACACTTTGGATGCAACGTTATGTGCAGCTGTAGCTTGCAATCATCCGATACTTTGGGGCCGCGAAGTAAGGTCAAGATGACACGCGGCGCAGCTGTCTCAGTACAGGATAACACGTAGCGGAACCACAGCACCAAATCACGTTGTATACAAAATGTACCTTAGCTCAGCGGCCGGCGGTTCATATATTACATAATCGATATTTGCCGATTTTCGATCCCTTCTCCTCCTCTTCAATTATCCTATCGTCATTATTTAATGACCCACCCTCTCGCAAATTTGATGTAATTTTCATTGTCTGTATTACAAATCAATATTAGTGTTAAAATGTTTTTATTTTATTTGGCTCCCCCCATTATTGCCTTATACGCTCACAATATTTTCATCACCCACAAACGACACCCGACCCCACTCATCTCAAATGATGTAATATATGGACAGCCCCTTATAATTTACATGCAAAGGACAAGAAAAATATTTAATACCTTGTCCTGTCTTACACTCGTCACATCAATAAAGAAAAGATGCAGAAGAATTCTCTTTTACGAAACCATTTTTCCTACTTAAGATAAAAAAATTAGTACTGAAGGTCCTTAATACATAGCATAGTTTTTGGAAATGTACACTTTGGATGCAACGTTATGTGCAGCTGTAGCTTGCAATCATCCGATACTTTGGAGCCGCGAAGTAATGTCAAGATGACACGCGGCGCAGCTGTCTCAGTACAGGATAACATGTAGCGGAACCACAGCACCAAATCACGTTGTATACAAAATGTACCTTAGCTTAGGGGCCGGCGGTTCATATATTACATAATCGATATTTGCCGATTATCGATCCCCTCTCCTCCTCTTCAATTATCCTATCGTCATTATTTAATGACCGACCCTCTCGCAAATTTGATGTTATGTTCATTGTGTGTATTACAAATCAATATTGGTGTTTAAAAAAATATTTTATTTTTTGTTTGACTCCCCCCATTATTGCCTTCTACGCTCACAATATTTCCATCACACACAAACGACACCCCACCCCTCCCCTCAACTCAAACGATGTTATATATGGACAGCCCCTTATAATTTACATGCAAAGGACAAGAAAAATATTTAATACCTTGTCCTGTCTTACACTCGTCACATCAATAAAGAAAAGATGCAGAAGAATTCTCTTTTACGAAACCATTTTTCCTACTTAAGATAAAAAAAATTAGTACTGAAGGTCCTTAATACATAGCATAGTTTTTGGAAATGTACACTTTGGATGCAACGTTATGTGCAGCTGTAGCTTGCAATCATCCGATACTTTGGAGCCGCGAAGTAATGTCAAGATGACACGCGGCGCAGCTGTCTCAGTACAGGATAACATGTAGCGGAACCACAGCACCAAATCACGTTGTATACAAAATGTACCTTAGCTTAGGGGCCGGCGGTTCATATATTACATAATCGATATTTGCCGATTTTCGATCCCCTCTCCTCCTCTTCAATTATCCTATCGTCATTATTTAATGACCCACCCTCTCGCAAATTTGATGTTATGTTCATTGTGTGTATTACAAATCAATATTGGTGTTTAAAAAAATATTTTATTTTTTGTTTGACTCCCCCCATTGTTGCCTTCTACGCTCACAATATTTCCATCACACACAAACGACACCCCACCCCTCCCCTCAACTCAAACGATGTTATATATGGACAGGACAGCCCCTTATACTTTACATACAAAGGAAAAGAAAAATATTTAATGCCTTGTCCTGTCTTACACTCGTCACATCTACAAAGAAAAGATGCAGAAGAATCCCCTTTTGGAAATGTACACTTTGGATGCAACGTTATGTGCAGCTGTAGCTTGCAATCATCCGATACTTTGGGGCCGCGAAGTAAGGTCAAGATGACACGCGGCGCAGCTGTCTCAGTACAGGATAACACGTAGCGGAACCACAGCACCAAATCACGTTGTATACAAAATGTACCTTAGCTCAGCGGCCGGCGGTTCATATATTACATAATCGATATTTGCCGATTTTCGATCCCTTCTCCTCCTCTTCAATTATCCTATCGTCATTATTTAATGACCCACCCTCTCGCAAATTTGATGTAATTTTCATTGTCTGTATTACAAATCAATATTAGTGTTAAAATGTTTTTATTTTATTTGGCTCCCCCCATTATTGCCTTATACGCTCACAATATTTTCATCACCCACAAACGACACCCGACCCCACTCATCTCAAATGATGTAATATATGGACAGCCCCTTATAATTTACATGCAAAGGACAAGAAAAATATTTAATACCTTGTCCTGTCTTACACTCGTCACATCAATAAAGAAAAGATGCAGAAGAATTCTCTTTTACGAAACCATTTTTCCTACTTAAGATAAAAAAAATTAGTACTGAAGGTCCTTAATACATAGCATTGTTTTTGGAAATGTACACTTTGAATGCAACGTTATGTGCAGCTGTAGCTTGCAATCATCCGATACTTTGGAGCCGCGAAGTAATGTCAAGATGACACGCGGCGCAGCTGTCTCAGTACAGGATAACATGTAGCGGAACCACAGCACCAAATCACGTTGTATACAAAATGTACCTTAGCTTAGGGGCCGGCGATTCATATATTACATAGGTAATCGATATTTGCCGATTTTCGATCCCCTCTCCTCCTCTTCAATTATACTATCGTCGTTATTTAATGACCCACCCTCTCGCAAATTTGATGTTATGTTCATTGTGTGTATTACAAATCAATATTGGTGTTTAAAAAAATATTTTATTTTTTGTTTGACTCCCCCCATTATTGCCTTCTACGCTCACAATATTTCCATCACACACAAACGACACCCCACCCCTCCCCTCAACTCAAACGATGTTATATATGGACAGCCCCTTATAATTTACATGCAAAGGACAAGAAAAATATTTAATACCTTGTCCTGTCTTACACTCGTCACATCAATAAAGAAAAGATGCAGAAGAATTCTCTTTTACGAAACCATTTTTCCTACTTAAGATAAAAAAAATTAGTACTGAAGGTCCTTAATACATAGCATAGTTTTTGGAAATGTACACTTTGGATGCAACGTTATGTGCAGCTGTAGCTTGCAATCATCCGATACTTTGGAGCCGCGAAGTAATGTCAAGATGACACGCGGCGCAGCTGTCTCAGTACAGGATAACATGTAGCGGAACCACAGCACCAAATCACGTTGTATACAAAATGTACCTTAGCTTAGGGGCCGGCGGTTCATATATTACATAATCGATATTTGCCGATTTTCGATCCCCTCTCCTCCTCTTCAATTATCCTATCGTCATTATTTAATGACCCACCCTCTCGCAAATTTGATGTTATGTTCATTGTGTGTATTACAAATCAATATTGGTGTTTAAAAAAATATTTTATTTTTTGTTTGACTCCCCCCATTGTTGCCTTCTACGCTCACAATATTTCCATCACACACAAACGACACCCCACCCCTCCCCTCAACTCAAACGATGTTATATATGGACAGGACAGCCCCTTATACTTTACATACAAAGGAAAAGAAAAATATTTAATGCCTTGTCCTGTCTTACACTCGTCACATCTACAAAGAAAAGATGCAGAAGAATCCCCTTTTGAAAATGTACACTTTGGATGCAACGTTATGTGCAGCTGTAGCTTGCAATCATCCGATACTTTGGGGCCGCGAAGTAAGGTCAAGATGACACGCGGCGCAGCTGTCTCAGTACAGGATAACACGTAGCGGAACCACAGCACCAAATCACGTTGTATACAAAATGTACCTTAGCTCAGCGGCCGGCGGTTCATATATTACATAATCGATATTTGCCGATTTTCGATCCCTTCTCCTCCTCTTCAATTATCCTATCGTCATTATTTAATGACCCACCCTCTCGCAAATTTGATGTAATTTTCATTGTCTGTATTACAAATCAATATTAGTGTTAAAATGTTTTTATTTTATTTGGCTCCCCCCATTATTGCCTTATACGCTCACAATATTTTCATCACCCACAAACGACACCCGACCCCACTCATCTCAAATGATGTAATATATGGACAGCCCCTTATAATTTACATGCAAAGGACAAGAAAAATATTTAATACCTTGTCCTGTCTTACACTCGTCACATCAATAAAGAAAAGATGCAGAAGAATTCTCTTTTACGAAACCATTTTTCCTACTTAAGATAAAAAAAATTAGTACTGAAGGTCCTTAATACATAGCATTGTTTTTGGAAATGTACACTTTGAATGCAACGTTATGTGCAGCTGTAGCTTGCAATCATCCGATACTTTGGAGCCGCGAAGTAATGTCAAGATGACACGCGGCGCAGCTGTCTCAGTACAGGATAACATGTAGCGGAACCACAGCACCAAATCACGTTGTATACAAAATGTACCTTAGCTTAGGGGCCGGCGATTCATATATTACATAGGTAATCGATATTTGCCGATTTTCGATCCCCTCTCCTCCTCTTCAATTATCCTATCGTCATTATTTAATGACCCACCCTCTCGCAAATTTGATGTTATGTTCATTGTGTGTATTACAAATCAATATTGGTGTTTAAAAAAATATTTTATTTTTTGTTTGACTCCCCCCATTATTGCCTTCTACGCTCACAATATTTCCATCACACACAAACGACACCCCACCCCTCCCCTCAACTCAAATGATGTTATATATGGACAGGACAGCCCCTTATACTTTACATACAAAGGAAAAGAAAAATATTTAATGCCTTGTCCTGTCTTACACTCGTCACATCTACAAAGAAAAGATGCAGAAGAATCCCCTTTTGGAAATGTACACTTTGGATGCAACGTTATGTGCAGCTGTAGCTTGCAATCATCCGATACTTTGGAGCCGCGAAGTAATGTCAAGATGACACGCAGCGCAGCTGTCTCAGTACAGGATAACACGTAGCGGAACCACAGCACCAAATCACGTTGTATACAAAATGTACCTTAGCTTAGCGGCCGGCGGTTCGTATATTACATAATCGATATTTGCCGATTTTCGATCCCCTCTCCTCCTCTTCAATTATCCTATCGTCATTATTTAATGACCCACCCTCTCGCAAATTTGATGTAATTTTCATTGTCTGTATTACATATCAATATTAGTGTTAAAATGTTTTTATTTTTATTTGGATCCCCCCATTTTTGCCTTCTACGCTCACAATATTTTCATCACCCACAAACGACACCCGACCCCACTCATCTCAAATGATGTAATATATGGACAGCCCCTTATAATTTACATGCAAAGGACAAGAAAAATATTTAATACCTTGTCCTGTCTTACACTCGTCACATCAATAAAAAAAAGATGCAGAAGAATTCTCTTTTACGAAACCATTTTTCCTACTTAAGATAAAAAAAATTAGTACTGAAGGTCCTTAATACATAGCATAGTTTTTGGAAATGTACACTTTGGATGCAACGTTATGTGCAGCTGTAGCTTGCAATCATCCGATACTTTGGAGCCGCGAAGTAATGTCAAGATGACACGCGGCGCAGCTGTCTCAGTACAGGATAACATGTAGCGGAACCACAGCACCAAATCACGTTGTATACAAAATGTACCTTAGCTTAGGGGCCGGCGATTCATATATTACATAGGTAATCGATATTTGCCGATTTTCGATCCCCTCTCCTCCTCTTCAATTATCCTATCGTCATTATTTAATGACCCACCCTCTCGCAAATTTGATGTTATGTTCATTGTGTGTATTACAAATCAATATTGGTGTTTAAAAAAATATTTTATTTTTTGTTTGGCTCCCCCCATTATTGCCTTCTACGCTCACAATATTTCCATCACACACAAACGACACCCCACCCCTCCCCTCAACTCAAATGATGTTAGATATGGACAGGACAGCCCCTTATACTTTACATACAAAGGACAAGACAAATATTTAATTCCTTGTCCTGTCTTACACTCGTCACGTCTACAAAGAAAAGATGCAGAAGAATCCCGTTTTGGAAATGTACACTTTGGATGCAACGTTATGTGCAGCTGTAGCTTGCAATCATCCGATACTTTGGGGCTGCGAAGTAATGTCAAGATGACACGCGGCGCAGCTGTCTCAGTACAGGATAACACGTAGCGGAACCACAGCACCAAATCACGTTGTATACAAAATGTACCTTAGCTTAGCGGCCGGCGGTTCGTATATTACATAATCGATATTTGCCGATTTTCGATCCCCTCTCCTCCTCTTCAATTATCCTATCGTCATTATTTAATGACCCACCCTCTCGCAAATTTGATGTTATGTTCATTGTGTGTATTACAAATCAATATTGGTGTTTAAAAAAATATTTTATTTTTTGTTTGACTCCCCCCATTATTGCCTTCTACGCTCACAATATTTCCATCACACACAAACGACACCCCACCCCTCCCCTCAACTCAAATGATGTTATATATGGACAGGACAGCCCCTTATACTTTACATACAAAGGCCAAGAAAAATATTTAATGCCTTGTCCTGTCTTACACTCGTCACATCTACAAAGAAAAGATGCAGAAGAATCCCATTTTGGAAATGTACACTTTGAATGCAACGTTATGTGCAGCTGTAGCTTGCAATCATCCGATACTTTGGGGCCGCGAAGTAATGTCAAGATGACACGCAGCGCAGCTGTCTCAGTACAGGATAACACGTAGCGGAACCACAGCACCAAATCACGTTGTATACAAAATGTACCTTAGCTTAGCGGCCGGCGGTTCGTATATTACATAATCGATATTTGCCGATTTTCGATCCCCTCTCCTCCTTTTCAATTATCCTATCGTCATTATTTAATGACCCACCCTCTCGCAAATTTGATGTAATTTTCATTGTCTGTATTACATATCAATATTAGTGTTAAAATGTTTTTATTTTTATTTGGCTCCCCCCATTATTGCCTTCTACGCTCACAATATTTTCATCACCCACAAACGACACCCGACCCCACTCATCTCAAATGATGTAATATATGGACAGCCCCTTATAATTTACATGCAAAGGACAAGAAAGATATTTAATACCTTGTCCTGTCTTACACTCGTCACATCAATAAAGAAAAGATGCAGAAGAATTCTCTTTTACGAAACCATTTTTCCTACTTAAGATAAAAAAAATTAGTACTGAAGGTCCTTAATACATAGCATAGTTTTTGGAAATGTACACTTTGGATGCAACGTTATGTGCAGCTGTAGCTTGCAATCATCCGATACTTTGGGGCCGCGAAGTAATGTCAAGATGACACGCGGCGCAGCTGTCTCAGTACAGGATAACATGTAGCGGAACCACAGCACCAAATCACGTTGTATACAAAATGTACCTTAGCTTAGGGGCCGGCGATTCATATATTACATAGGTAATCGATATTTGCCGATTTTCGATCCCCTCTCCTCCTCTTCAATTATACTATCGTCATTATTTAATGACCCACCCTCTCGCAAATTTGATGTTATGTTCATTGTGTGTATTACAAATCAATATTGGTGTTTAAAAAAATATTTTATTTTTTGTTTGACTCCCCCCATTATTGCCTTCTACGCTCACAATATTTCCATCACACACAAACGACACCCCACCCCTCCCCTCAACTCAAACGATGTTATATATGGACAGCCCCTTATAATTTACATGCAAAGGACAAGAAAAATATTTAATACCTTGTCCTGTCTTACACTCGTCACATCAATAAAGAAAAGATGCAGAAGAATTCTCTTTTACGAAACCATTTTTCCTACTTAAGATAAAAAAAATTAGTACTGAAGGTCCTTAATACATAGCATAGTTTTTGGAAATGTACACTTTGGATGCAACGTTATGTGCAGCTGTAGCTTGCAATCATCCGATACTTTGGAGCCGCGAAGTAATGTCAAGATGACACGCGGCGCAGCTGTCTCAGTACAGGATAACATGTAGCGGAACCACAGCACCAAATCACGTTGTATACAAAATGTACCTTAGCTTAGGGGCCGGCGGTTCATATATTACATAATCGATATTTGCCGATTTTCGATCCCCTCTCCTCCTCTTCAATTATCCTATCGTCATTATTTAATGACCCACCCTCTCGCAAATTTGATGTTATGTTCATTGTGTGTATTACAAATCAATATTGGTGTTTACAAAAATATTTTTTTTTTTGTTTGACTCCCCCCATTATTGCCTTCTACGCTCACAATATTTCCATCACACACAAACGACACCCCACCCCTCCCCTCAACTCAAACGATGTTATATATGGACAGGACAGCCCCTTATACTTTACATACAAAGGAAAAGAAAAATGTTTAATGCCTTGTCCTGTCTTACACTCGTCACATCTACAAAGAAAAGATGCAGAAGAATCCCCTTTTGGAAATGTACACTTTGGATGCAACGTTATGTGCAGCTGTAGCTTGCAATCATCCGATACTTTGGAGCCGCGAAGTAATGTCAAGATGACACGCGGCGCAGCTGTCTCAGTACAGGATAACATGTAGCGGAACCACAGCACCAAATCACGTTGTATACAAAATGTACCTTAGCTTAGGGGCCGGCGGTTCATATATTACATAATCGATATTTGCCGATTTTCGATCCCCTCTCCTCCTCTTCAATTATCCTATCGTCATTATTTAATGACCCACCCTCTCGCAAATTTGATGTTATGTTCATTGTGTGTATTACAAATCAATATTGGTGTTTAAAAAAATATTTTATTTTTTGTTTGACTCCCCCCATTATTGCCTTCTACGCTCACAATATTTCCATCACACACAAACGACACCCCACCCCTCCCCTCAACTCAAATGATGTTATATATGGACAGGACAGCCCCTTATACTTTACATACAAAGGCCAAGAAAAATATTTAATGCCTTGTCCTGTCTTACACTCGTCACATCTACAAAGAAAAGATGCAGAAGAATCCCGTTTTGGAAATGTACACTTTGAATGCAACGTTATGTGCAGCTGTAGCTTGCAATCATCCGATACTTTGGGGCCGCGAAGTAATGTCAAGATGACACGCAGCGCAGCTGTCTCAGTACAGGATAACACGTAGCGGAACCACAGCACCAAATCACGTTGTATACAAAATGTACCTTAGCTTAGCGGCCGGCGGTTCGTATATTACATAATCGATATTTGCCGATTTTCGATCCCCTCTCCTCCTTTTCAATTATCCTATCGTCATTATTTAATGACCCACCCTCTCGCAAATTTGATGTAATTTTCATTGTCTGTATTACATATCAATATTAGTGTTAAAATGTTTTTATTTTTATTTGGCTCCCCCCATTATTGCCTTCTACGCTCACAATATTTTCATCACCCACAAACGACACCCGACCCCACTCATCTCAAATGATGTAATATATGGACAGCCCCTTATAATTTACATGCAAAGGACAAGAAAGATATTTAATACCTTGTCCTGTCTTACACTCGTCACATCAATAAAGAAAAGATGCAGAAGAATTCTCTTTTACGAAACCATTTTTCCTACTTAAGATAAAAAAAATTAGTACTGAAGGTCCTTAATACATAGCATAGTTTTTGGAAATGTACACTTTGGATGCAACGTTATGTGCAGCTGTAGCTTGCAATCATCCGATACTTTGGGGCCGCGAAGTAATGTCAAGATGACACGCGGCGCAGCTGTCTCAGTACAGGATAACATGTAGCGGAACCACAGCACCAAATCACGTTGTATACAAAATGTACCTTAGCTTAGGGGCCGGCGATTCATATATTACATAGGTAATCGATATTTGCCGATTTTCGATCCCCTCTCCTCCTCTTCAATTATACTATCGTCATTATTTAATGACCCACCCTCTCGCAAATTTGATGTTATGTTCATTGTGTGTATTACAAATCAATATTGGTGTTTAAAAAAATATTTTATTTTTTGTTTGACTCCCCCCATTATTGCCTTCTACGCTCACAATATTTCCATCACACACAAACGACACCCCACCCCTCCCCTCAACTCAAACGATGTTATATATGGACAGCCCCTTATAATTTACATGCAAAGGACAAGAAAAATATTTAATACCTTGTCCTGTCTTACACTCGTCACATCAATAAAGAAAAGATGCAGAAGAATTCTCTTTTACGAAACCATTTTTCCTACTTAAGATAAAAAAAATTAGTACTGAAGGTCCTTAATACATAGCATAGTTTTTGGAAATGTACACTTTGGATGCAACGTTATGTGCAGCTGTAGCTTGCAATCATCCGATACTTTGGGGCCGCGAAGTAATGTCAAGATGACACGCGGCGCAGCTGTCTCAGTACAGGATAACATGTAGCGGAACCACAGCACCAAATCACGTTGTATACAAAATGTACCTTAGCTTAGGGGCCGGCGATTCATATATTACATAGGTAATCGATATTTGCCGATTTTCGATCCCCTCTCCTCCTCTTCAATTATACTATCGTCATTATTTAATGACCCACCCTCTCGCAAATTTGATGTTATGTTCATTGTGTGTATTACAAATCAATATTGGTGTTTAAAAAAATATTTTATTTTTTGTTTGACTCCCCCCATTATTGCCTTCTACGCTCACAATATTTCCATCACACACAAACGACACCCCACCCCTCCCCTCAACTCAAACGATGTTATATATGGACAGGACAGCCCCTTATACTTTACATACAAAGGAAAAGAAAAATATTTAATGCCTTGTCCTGTCTTACACTCGTCACATCTACAAAGAAAAGATGCAGAAGAATCCCCTTTTGGAAATGTACACTTTGGATGCAACGTTATGTGCAGCTGTAGCTTGCAATCATCCGATACTTTGGGGCCGCGAAGTAAGGTCAAGATGACACGCGGCGCAGCTGTCTCAGTACAGGATAACACGTAGCGGAACCACAGCACCAAATCACGTTGTATACAAAATGTACCTTAGCTCAGCGGCCGGCGGTTCATATATTACATAATCGATATTTGCCGATTTTCGATCCCTTCTCCTCCTCTTCAATTATCCTATCGTCATTATTTAATGACCCACCCTCTCGCAAATTTGATGTAATTTTCATTGCCTGTATTACAAATCAATATTAGTGTTAAAATGTTTTTATTTTATTTGGCTCCCCCCATTATTGCCTTATACGCTCACAATATTTTCATCACCCACAAACGACACCCGACCCCACTCATCTCAAATGATGTAATATATGGACAGCCCCTTATAATTTACATGCAAAGGACAAGAAAAATATTTAATACCTTGTCCTGTCTTACACTCGTCACATCAATAAAGAAAAGATGCAGAAGAATTCTCTTTTACGAAACCATTTTTCCTACTTAAGATAAAAAAAATTAGTACTGAAGGTCCTTAATACATAGCATTGTTTTTGGAAATGTACACTTTGAATGCAACGTTATGTGCAGCTGTAGCTTGCAATCATCCGATACTTTGGAGCCGCGAAGTAATGTCAAGATGACACGCGGCGCAGCTGTCTCAGTACAGGATAACATGTAGCGGAACCACAGCACCAAATCACGTTGTATACAAAATGTACCTTAGCTTAGGGGCCGGCGATTCATATATTACATAGGTAATCGATATTTGCCGATTTTCGATCCCCTCTCCTCCTCTTCAATTATACTATCGTCGTTATTTAATGACCCACCCTCTCGCAAATTTGATGTTATGTTCATTGTGTGTATTACAAATCAATATTGGTGTTTAAAAAAATATTTTATTTTTTGTTTGACTCCCCCCATTATTGCCTTCTACGCTCACAATATTTCCATCACACACAAACGACACCCCACCCCTCCCCTCAACTCAAACGATGTTATATATGGACAGCCCCTTATAATTTACATGCAAAGGACAAGAAAAATATTTAATACCTTGTCCTGTCTTACACTCGTCACATCAATAAAGAAAAGATGCAGAAGAATTCTCTTTTACGAAACCATTTTTCCTACTTAAGATAAAAAAAATTAGTACTGAAGGTCCTTAATACATAGCATAGTTTTTGGAAATGTACACTTTGGATGCAACGTTATGTGCAGCTGTAGCTTGCAATCATCCGATACTTTGGAGCCGCGAAGTAATGTCAAGATGACACGCGGCGCAGCTGTCTCAGTACAGGATAACATGTAGCGGAACCACAGCACCAAATCACGTTGTATACAAAATGTACCTTAGCTTAGGGGCCGGCGGTTCATATATTACATAATCGATATTTGCCGATTTTCGATCCCCTCTCCTCCTCTTCAATTATCCTATCGTCATTATTTAATGACCCACCCTCTCGCAAATTTGATGTTATGTTCATTGTGTGTATTACAAATCAATATTGGTGTTTAAAAAAATATTTTATTTTTTGTTTGACTCCCCCCATTGTTGCCTTCTACGCTCACAATATTTCCATCACACACAAACGACACCCCACCCCTCCCCTCAACTCAAACGATGTTATATATGGACAGGACAGCCCCTTATACTTTACATACAAAGGAAAAGAAAAATATTTAATGCCTTGTCCTGTCTTACACTCGTCACATCTACAAAGAAAAGATGCAGAAGAATCCCCTTTTGGAAATGTACACTTTGGATGCAACGTTATGTGCAGCTGTAGCTTGCAATCATCCGATACTTTGGGGCCGCGAAGTAAGGTCAAGATGACACGCGGCGCAGCTGTCTCAGTACAGGATAACACGTAGCGGAACCACAGCACCAAATCACGTTGTATACAAAATGTACCTTAGCTCAGCGGCCGGCGGTTCATATATTACATAATCGATATTTGCCGATTTTCGATCCCTTCTCCTCCTCTTCAATTATCCTATCGTCATTATTTAATGACCCACCCTCTCGCAAATTTGATGTAATTTTCATTGTCTGTATTACAAATCAATATTAGTGTTAAAATGTTTTTATTTTATTTGGCTCCCCCCATTATTGCCTTATACGCTCACAATATTTTCATCACCCACAAACGACACCCGACCCCACTCATCTCAAATGATGTAATATATGGACAGCCCCTTATAATTTACATGCAAAGGACAAGAAAAATATTTAATACCTTGTCCTGTCTTACACTCGTCACATCAATAAAGAAAAGATGCAGAAGAATTCTCTTTTACGAAACCATTTTTCCTACTTAAGATAAAAAAAATTAGTACTGAAGGTCCTTAATACATAGCATTGTTTTTGGAAATGTACACTTTGAATGCAACGTTATGTGCAGCTGTAGCTTGCAATCATCCGATACTTTGGAGCCGCGAAGTAATGTCAAGATGACACGCGGCGCAGCTGTCTCAGTACAGGATAACATGTAGCGGAACCACAGCACCAAATCACGTTGTATACAAAATGTACCTTAGCTTAGGGGCCGGCGATTCATATATTACATAGGTAATCGATATTTGCCGATTTTCGATCCCCTCTCCTCCTCTTCAATTATCCTATCGTCATTATTTAATGACCCACCCTCTCGCAAATTTGATGTTATGTTCATTGTGTGTATTACAAATCAATATTGGTGTTTAAAAAAATATTTTATTTTTTGTTTGACTCCCCCCATTATTGCCTTCTACGCTCACAATATTTCCATCACACACAAACGACACCCCACCCCTCCCCTCAACTCAAATGATGTTATATATGGACAGGACAGCCCCTTATACTTTACATACAAAGGAAAAGAAAAATATTTAATGCCTTGTCCTGTCTTACACTCGTCACATCTACAAAGAAAAGATGCAGAAGAATCCCCTTTTGGAAATGTACACTTTGGATGCAACGTTATGTGCAGCTGTAGCTTGCAATCATCCGATACTTTGGAGCCGCGAAGTAATGTCAAGATGACACGCAGCGCAGCTGTCTCAGTACAGGATAACACGTAGCGGAACCACAGCACCAAATCACGTTGTATACAAAATGTACCTTAGCTTAGCGGCCGGCGGTTCGTATATTACATAATCGATATTTGCCGATTTTCGATCCCCTCTCCTTCTCTTCAATTATCCTATCGTCATTATTTAATGACCCACCCTCTCGCAAATTTGATGTAATTTTCATTGTCTGTATTACATATCAATATTAGTGTTAAAATGTTTTTATTTTTATTTGGATCCCCCCATTTTTGCCTTCTACGCTCACAATATTTTCATCACCCACAAACGACACCCGACCCCACTCATCTCAAATGATGTAATATATGGACAGCCCCTTATAATTTACATGCAAAGGACAAGAAAAATATTTAATACCTTGTCCTGTCTTACACTCGTCACATCAATAAAAAAAAGATGCAGAAGAATTCTCTTTTACGAAACCATTTTTCCTACTTAAGATAAAAAAAATTAGTACTGAAGGTCCTTAATACATAGCATAGTTTTTGGAAATGTACACTTTGGATGCAACGTTATGTGCAGCTGTAGCTTGCAATCATCCGATACTTTGGAGCCGCGAAGTAATGTCAAGATGACACGCGGCGCAGCTGTCTCAGTACAGGATAACATGTAGCGGAACCACAGCACCAAATCACGTTGTATACAAAATGTACCTTAGCTTAGGGGCCGGCGATTCATATATTACATAGGTAATCGATATTTGCCGATTTTCGATCCCCTCTCCTCCTCTTCAATTATCCTATCGTCATTATTTAATGACCCACCCTCTCGCAAATTTGATGTTATGTTCATTGTGTGTATTACAAATCAATATTGGTGTTTAAAAAAATATTTTATTTTTTGTTTGGCTCCCCCCATTATTGCCTTCTACGCTCACAATATTTCCATCACACACAAACGACACCCCACCCCTCCCCTCAACTCAAATGATGTTAGATATGGACAGGACAGCCCCTTATACTTAACATACAAAGGACAAGACAAATATTTAATTCCTTGTCCTGTCTTACACTCGTCACGTCTACAAAGAAAAGATGCAGAAGAATCCCGTTTTGGAAATGTACACTTTGGATGCAACGTTATGTGCAGCTGTAGCTTGCAATCATCCGATACTTTGGGGCTGCGAAGTAATGTCAAGATGACACGCGGCGCAGCTGTCTCAGTACAGGATAACACGTAGCGGAACCACAGCACCAAATCACGTTGTATACAAAATGTACCTTAGCTTAGCGGCCGGCGGTTCGTATATTACATAATCGATATTTGCCGATTTTCGATCCCCTCTCCTCCTCTTCAATTATCCTATCGTCATTATTTAATGACCCACCCTCTCGCAAATTTGATGTTATGTTCATTGTGTGTATTACAAATCAATATTGGTGTTTAAAAAAATATTTTATTTTTTGTTTGACTCCCCCCATTATTGCCTTCTACGCTCACAATATTTCCATCACACACAAACGACACCCCACCCCTCCCCTCAACTCAAATGATGTTATATATGGACAGGACAGCCCCTTATACTTTACATACAAAGGCCAAGAAAAATATTTAATGCCTTGTCCTGTCTTACACTCGTCACATCTACAAAGAAAAGATGCAGAAGAATCCCGTTTTGGAAATGTACACTTTGAATGCAACGTTATGTGCAGCTGTAGCTTGCAATCATCCGATACTTTGGGGCCGCGAAGTAATGTCAAGATGACACGCAGCGCAGCTGTCTCAGTACAGGATAACACGTAGCGGAACCACAGCACCAAATCACGTTGTATACAAAATGTACCTTAGCTTAGCGGCCGGCGGTTCGTATATTACATAATCGATATTTGCCGATTTTCGATCCCCTCTCCTCCTTTTCAATTATCCTATCGTCATTATTTAATGACCCACCCTCTCGCAAATTTGATGTAATTTTCATTGTCTGTATTACATATCAATATTAGTGTTAAAATGTTTTTATTTTTATTTGGCTCCCCCCATTATTGCCTTCTACGCTCACAATATTTTCATCACCCACAAACGACACCCGACCCCACTCATCTCAAATGATGTAATATATGGACAGCCCCTTATAATTTACATGCAAAGGACAAGAAAGATATTTAATACCTTGTCCTGTCTTACACTCGTCACATCAATAAAGAAAAGATGCAGAAGAATTCTCTTTTACGAAACCATTTTTCCTACTTAAGATAAAAAAAATTAGTACTGAAGGTCCTTAATACATAGCATAGTTTTTGGAAATGTACACTTTGGATGCAACGTTATGTGCAGCTGTAGCTTGCAATCATCCGATACTTTGGGGCCGCGAAGTAATGTCAAGATGACACGCGGCGCAGCTGTCTCAGTACAGGATAACATGTAGCGGAACCACAGCACCAAATCACGTTGTATACAAAATGTACCTTAGCTTAGGGGCCGGCGATTCATATATTACATAGGTAATCGATATTTGCCGATTTTCGATCCCCTCTCCTCCTCTTCAATTATACTATCGTCATTATTTAATGACCCACCCTCTCGCAAATTTGATGTTATGTTCATTGTGTGTATTACAAATCAATATTGGTGTTTAAAAAAATATTTTATTTTTTGTTTGACTCCCCCCATTATTGCCTTCTACGCTCACAATATTTCCATCACACACAAACGACACCCCACCCCTCCCCTCAACTCAAACGATGTTATATATGGACAGCCCCTTATAATTTACATGCAAAGGACAAGAAAAATATTTAATACCTTGTCCTGTCTTACACTCGTCACATCAATAAAGAAAAGATGCAGAAGAATTCTCTTTTACGAAACCATTTTTCCTACTTAAGATAAAAAAAATTAGTACTGAAGGTCCTTAATACATAGCATAGTTTTTGGAAATGTACACTTTGGATGCAACGTTATGTGCAGCTGTAGCTTGCAATCATCCGATACTTTGGAGCCGCGAAGTAATGTCAAGATGACACGCGGCGCAGCTGTCTCAGTACAGGATAACATGTAGCGGAACCACAGCACCAAATCACGTTGTATACAAAATGTACCTTAGCTTAGGGGCCGGCGGTTCATATATTACATAATCGATATTTGCCGATTTTCGATCCCCTCTCCTCCTCTTCAATTATCCTATCGTCATTATTTAATGACCCACCCTCTCGCAAATTTGATGTTATGTTCATTGTGTGTATTACAAATCAATATTGGTGTTTAAAAAAATATTTTATTTTTTGTTTGACTCCCCCCATTGTTGCCTTCTACGCTCACAATATTTCCATCACACACAAACGACACCCCACCCCTCCCCTCAACTCAAACGATGTTATATATGGACAGGACAGCCCCTTATACTTTACATACAAAGGAAAAGAAAAATATTTAATGCCTTGTCCTGTCTTACACTCGTCACATCTACAAAGAAAAGATGCAGAAGAATCCCCTTTTGGAAATGTACACTTTGGATGCAACGTTATGTGCAGCTGTAGCTTGCAATCATCCGATACTTTGGGGCCGCGAAGTAAGGTCAAGATGACACGCGGCGCAGCTGTCTCAGTACAGGATAACACGTAGCGGAACCACAGCACCAAATCACGTTGTATACAAAATGTACCTTAGCTCAGCGGCCGGCGGTTCATATATTACATAATCGATATTTGCCGATTTTCGATCCCTTCTCCTCCTCTTCAATTATCCTATCGTCATTATTTAATGACCCACCCTCTCGCAAATTTGATGTAATTTTCATTGTCTGTATTACAAATCAATATTAGTGTTAAAATGTTTTTATTTTATTTGGCTCCCCCCATTATTGCCTTATACGCTCACAATATTTTCATCACCCACAAACGACACCCGACCCCACTCATCTCAAATGATGTAATATATGGACAGCCCCTTATAATTTACATGCAAAGGACAAGAAAAATATTTAATACCTTGTCCTGTCTTACACTCGTCACATCAATAAAGAAAAGATGCAGAAGAATTCTCTTTTACGAAACCATTTTTCCTACTTAAGATAAAAAAAATTAGTACTGAAGGTCCTTAATACATAGCATTGTTTTTGGAAATGTACACTTTGAATGCAACGTTATGTGCAGCTGTAGCTTGCAATCATCCGATACTTTGGAGCCGCGAAGTAATGTCAAGATGACACGCGGCGCAGCTGTCTCAGTACAGGATAACATGTAGCGGAACCACAGCACCAAATCACGTTGTATACAAAATGTACCTTAGCTTAGGGGCCGGCGATTCATATATTACATAGGTAATCGATATTTGCCGATTTTCGATCCCCTCTCCTCCTCTTCAATTATCCTATCGTCATTATTTAATGACCCACCCTCTCGCAAATTTGATGTTATGTTCATTGTGTGTATTACAAATCAATATTGGTGTTTAAAAAAATATTTTATTTTTTGTTTGACTCCCCCCATTATTGCCTTCTACGCTCACAATATTTCCATCACACACAAACGACACCCCACCCCTCCCCTCAACTCAAATGATGTTATATATGGACAGGACAGCCCCTTATACTTTACATACAAAGGAAAAGAAAAATATTTAATGCCTTGTCCTGTCTTACACTCGTCACATCTACAAAGAAAAGATGCAGAAGAATCCCCTTTTGGAAATGTACACTTTGGATGCAACGTTATATGCAGCTGTAGCTTGCAATCATCCGATACTTTGGAGCCGCGAAGTAATGTCAAGATGACACGCGGCGCAGCTATCTCAGTACAGGATAACACGTAGCGGAACCACAGCACCAAATCACGTTGTATACAAAATGTACCTTAGCTTAGGGGCCGGCGCGGTTCATATATTACATCATCGATATTTGCCGATTTTCGATCCCCTCTCCTCTACAATTATTGCATTGTTTTATACTTTGGATGCAACGTTATTTGCAGCTGTAGCTTGTAATCATCCGATACTTTGGGCATAAAATAACCACTTACAGAATGTTTACTCCGCATAACTAGCGAAAACAGGGGCACGCACACGTAGACGCGTACGTACGACGATCTCTGAGATACTCGGGTGAATGCCAATACGAAATTCTGCCGAGATCATCATTCGTACGCGTCTATACATGACGCACACATGTTTTCGCTCCGTCGTCATCGAGTCGGCCTTCTGGTACCTAGTATCTATTTTTTGCTTTGGGGCCGCAAATAATTGCACCAACGTAAAAACCATTGTCACAACAATGTTGGGGTAATTTACAATAACTTCTTGCTATTGTTTCTTTGCAGTTTTTTTTTTGTGTATAGCTTTGTTCTTTAGCTTTTAAAATAATGTATAACATAACGATTCGTGATATAATTTAATTTATTATAAATAAAAATATGGAGCGAAAACGGTCATTTTAGCATGTCATACCTCTTCTTGCTAACTTCAACTAACCAAAATTCATGTTTTTTTTAAGACATAGCTCAACGTTTACTCATAAACATTTGATACATAATCCTAGGTGGACTGTCCACTTTAGTCACCACTATTCTACCTGCACCTGATATTACGAAACTATCAAAACAATTTCAATTTATCATCTTGGTACCTATCACCACTAGGCTAGGGAAGCTATTTTGTTTCACCCATATCGGCTGTAAGCCTGGATTTCTGTGACGAAAGGATGTTCGGAGGTACCAGCCATATAAGAAGTCCACTTTAGTCGCAGTTATAAAATTGTACCATTAAGTTTTTGAAACTTCCTGTAATGATCAAATTGTAAACAGTTTCTCTGCTTATGTAATGAAGTAACGATATCTTTCAAAAAAATACAGAATAGTGATTGTTTTTGTTAATATTGATTGCAAAGCGGGGAATCGTTACGTCCATTTAGTGACGTGACATATTAGTGGAACAATTTTGTCACTAAAAGGACACATTAGGTTAAGTTTACAGTAGTAATCTGATTGCATTTTTATTTTCCCGACAACAATGAAATGCAGTCCATGTGTTTTCAATGATGGGTGGATGTTTGGGGTGTTTTCGGGCATCGATGTATTTTGATGATAAAGGAAGTGATTTTAAACATTTCTGACAGAATTTACTATTATGCAAAGTTTTGTAGTTTTTGAGATATAGACATTTTTCAGTTGTATCTACTTAAAATTAGGAAACCGCAATTAAAAATATTACAGCACTATTTATGGGCAAAAATGATAATTGAAGTTATTACTAAAATTTACCAAAAAAAAACTTCGTTTCTTCGTACTGTATTCCGCTTAATGTTTATTTTCGAACACATTTATATTGTTTTTTTGTTTGATTAAAAAGTGTAATTTTAATTTTAATTATTATTTTTAGCCTTAAATAGTGTTTTTAATTGTAGTTACCTAATTTTAAGTAGACGAAACTGAAAAATGGCTATATCTCAAAAACTACAACACTTTGCACTATAGTGAATTCAGTCAGAAATTTTCAAAATTACTTCCTTTGTCATCCCTCAAAATATTTACATCGAGGCCTATATCAACATAACATAAACAAACATATAAGGCATATATAAACATAAATGCTATCTACGAGAAACTGGGTGTAAAGAAATCCCAAGCCCTTCCTATATTCCATAGTTTCACGGGGTGTGACACAACATCATCATTTGTTGGACGAGGAAAAAAATATTCGTGGGAGGCGTGGAATTATTATCAACAAGTGACACATGCCTTTACCTACATGGCACTTCATCCATACACTGAACTTGATTTTGAAAATGTTTCAAACTAATAGAACGGTTCACTGTCATCATGTACGATAAGAACTGTGAATTAAACGATGGAAATGAAGCCCGAAAAGAGCTGTTTTGTGAAAAGAATAAGGCCATGGAGAATCTTCCCCCAACAAAAGATGCACTACTCCAACACTGCAAGCGCACTGCATATCACTGATATCAGGCAGGGAGTATGGTGTACTAGTGAGCATAGCCTAGCCCAGAAGGCTGGGGCTGGACTCAAAAAAAAGAAGGTGCTTCATGGGTTCCAGTTTGGACCACCATATCTATTGCTTCAAAGGCCTCTAACGATTTAGTTAAATGTAATTGTCAGGGTCAAAGAGGCTGCACCGGTAGATGCGCTTGCAAAACTGCTCGTTGGAATTGTACTGAGCTTTGCAAATGTAAATGTATTAAAACGACGTAAGCAAGTATTGATCCAGACAATTTTCTAATCGAGTAGGCAAAAAGTGACCTGGAAACAAATTGTGCATACATGTTAAGATAATAATGTCTATTAGAGCGGTCATATGACTGTTCATTATTATTAAAGATTTTAATAATAGTAATATCGCCCGTAATTAAAATATTTTTGCATGACTTGATGGTTTTTAAATGTAGATCCAAAGATTTAGTAAAATCATCTGCATTTTTGTTTGAGGGAGTTGTGAATAAGAATAAAGAATAAATAAATAAAGAATAGTGTCGATCGACTGGCATTTTACGCGGGGATCAAATTAGAGATGACGAAAACCAGAAGCACTTCAAACCAGAGTCAGGTACATATGAAATGTATTTACCGATTTGATATAACTACACAAAACCTTAATCAACGCGTGCTAAGCCGCGGACAAAAGCTAGTATACACGTATAATTATTTCGACACCAATTTCGTGTTTTTAGGTATATTAGAAACTTAGATATCAGTAACAAACTTATATTTAAAAATGGCCGCCGTAAAATCCAAGATGGCCGACAAGGTGGTGGTTACTATCAAAAATTTAAAGCGTAGTACTCAACTAGCACCTGGAAAAAATTTGGTAGTTTTGTCCGGTCAGTCCACATTTACGACAATTTGTTCCAGCAATCTGCCCCACTATTGTATTTTTTTAATTTTGTTATTGACCTAGTCAGAATGGCTCACCCCGAATTCAAATCCTGGATCCGCCCTTGGCCCTCTGTCAAAATTCTAACAGAAATCCATACTTCGGCCGCCATTTATCAAACTGTTCTTTATTGGTGCGGGTTATAAAAAGTTTTTTTAGTGTCGTTGTTCTAGATTTTTAGTGGAAATGGCTATTTTCTTTTGTATTTTGTTTTTTGTCCAAATCTTAACATTCGTCTGTTATTTTTTCGTTTTTATTGAAGATACAACCGTATATTATTTACGTGATTACTTCTTGCTCTTGCCATCATGTTCAGCTTTGGGAAAGCATTGTTGTTTTCTTGATATTTACCGTTTTGGACTACTAAATTTTGCAAAAAACTTACTTCCATCCACGTCCGTTGCACCATATTACGATCTGTGGTTACACCACACACGACACACTTTTTCATTTCGCTATTACAGGGATTTTGCTGGCTTGGAACAATATTAAATGTAATTAATTACATTACATTATTATTAAATAAATTTTTAGTAACTCGACATTGCATGTTGTGGCATTACTTAAATTGAAAAAAGATAAAAACATTTTAAAACAATTTTTTGTTTGAAAACATTCATGCAGAATGGGAAATGCAAAATATCGTTTTTCAGCAATATTTATTAGCCAACGGTAAAGGTTACAGTACAGGTTTAATAGTGGATACAGAAGAGCTCCTTATAACCTAATTTAAATTTAGCATGCAAATCTTTAAAAGTCTAGTCTCGGGATTCAATCAACACCCTGGGTATTCTCAGGGATATGATTTATTCAAGTTTTCTATTTTTCATACACCGGATTTCGATAACACTCCCAGGGCTTCGATCAAAACCTAGATTTCATCAAAACTCAGTAACACGTATTGTATATCCTTTTGCGTTTTTAGAATGTGTGTGTTTAATATTTGTCAAAAAAATACAAAACCTGCGTTTCTTAAGCCTACTTTCGATGTCCAGCATTCACACAACCAGTTTCCCTTATTTTCAGAAATAAATCTATCTATTTACACATATTTATAATTATTATTAAAATATAAATTCAAGATAATTTATTTACAGTTAGTTTGCCATCAAAACTTGATTCTTCATGTACAGGCAATGTGATGTCATGCGTGTGAAAAGTACTATCATTAAACTTTTTAATACTTTCCGTCTTTTCAGAATCAACCTAATTTACTATAAAACATGAAACATTACTAATGCATGTGATCAAACCATTTCAATAATATTCAAAACAATAAATCAAAAAACAATTTGATATAATACATATATAAATAAATAATCTAAAATTAAAATTATATAATAATTACGCACTTTTTAATGTAAGTATACCGTTTTCATCACTTGTTATTCTTAATAAAATTGGGCGTTCGGGTTGTGGCGTCTCTGTCGTTGTAGACGGAAAATGGCCATGCGCCCGTCGATGGTTTTGTAAAGCTGTACCCTGAAATGATATAAAATATGCATTTAATTTACATACAAATGTTCAAGTGCACGCTCTATAACTTGATAATCTTTGACTAAGATGATTAGTGCCATGAATACTAACATCATAGAAGATAACTATGGTTAGTGACGAACTGATGAACATGGCGCGCACGAGCGGATTTATCTAGATCTGAAAATATTCCAGCTAAATTATCACGGTTGCAGAATGTCCAAACTTTTCCCTTATAGATTTGTAGCGGGAGTAATATGGCCCCCTCTCACAATTCGTTCGACGCATTAAGGTCTACAAAAGATACTGACTTGTGGTAAAGTGTATTAACGTATATTTGTAAAGCTTGATGTACGTTTTTGAATAAAGATTATTATATATTATTATTATAAGGTAAGGCGCAAGACAGAAGAGACGTAAGACGAGGACGAGACGCGAGGTGAGGACAAGGCGAAGACAGGGCACGGACAAGACACGGACGCGACCTTTTAAATTTTACTTAAGAAACGGGGCGCGGTGCCACCCCAGGGCCACTACGAGCGAAAATGCCTTGGATGACACCACACCCCGCCTTCACCCCCGTTGCTTCCTCATGTTTCCTCTGCTTTGCAAAGGGGGCAGACGATGAAGCGTCGCGCCTGCGGCTCGTGTCCGCCCCCGTCTTCTCTGTATATTTCGCGCCGCGCCGCTTTTGTACATTTTGTATGAAAGTACATTTATAAGGCGTCGCGTGCTTGTCTTTTCTGTTTGTCTTGCGCCTTAAGATAGACCGGGCCGCCGTAAAATAACGTATGCCGACCAAATTGGCGTCACATTGAAGAAGGGCAAAGTCAAAAGCTCCCGGAATAGCAGAGCACAATTAGAATGATGGTTGTGAGAGGCGAAAGAGGTGTGTCAGGATCGTAGCAGATGGAAATCTGTGGACTATGTATGAAAAAGACACAAACAATAAAGATCACCTGAATGAACCGATCGCCGCACACGTCACAGATGTAAGGTTTGTCGCCGGTGTGTCTTCTGATGTGCAGCGTAAGATCGTTGCTCTGGGTGAACGCTTTGTCGCAATAAGTACATTTGTAGGGTCGCAGACCGGTGTGTATGCGCATGTGACGGGACAGCTTGTTGCTTCGAGAGAAAGCTACCGACAAAATATTATCAACTTTTAGGCCAAGGAATTTATGACGATCATTTAGGCGAAGTTCGGCGTAAATCATAACCGGATTAATACATGATATAGCGAAGTTCGATAGATAGACAATTTTTGATACAAAAGGGGTTAAACAAAATCTACCCAGATTTTAAATTTCTTGAAAAAAACTCATTTTATTAGTTATTTTAGTTATATACTTTTTTACTATAAATCATAACCACTAGCTAATTAGGTAAACTTTTATTTTAGCTTGATATGTTACTAGCACGAAGATAAGTAACCAAATATTTGAATTGCATTAATTATCTTTAAAAAAAAAAACAAAATTTAATAGGAAGTCTTGCAAAAGTCATAACCACGTTTTTCAAATCAGGATTTTACACCGCTAAGGAGAAACCACTGTTGACTGCTGTACAAAAGAAAAAGAGATTGATGTTTGCTCGTGATCATTTAAATTGGACTTCAGATCAGTGGCGTAGTATCATTTGGAGTGACGAGTCCAAATTTGAAGTGACAGTCGGCGATGAAAGGAAAAAAGTTATTCGGAACAAAAATGAGGCATTTCATACTGATTGTCTCAAACGCAAAGTGAAGTTTCCGACGTCTCTTATGATATGGGGCTGCATGTCTGCACAAGGTGTTGGTGGTATGCAGTTTGTGGATGGTTCTATCAATGCTGCGAGGTATCAAAACCTTTTGGAAGAGAATTTACTGCCCTCTATTCCGTCACTCAAGCATCAAGATTCCTTCATTTTTCAACAGGATGGTCCTTCCTGCAAGGACAACAAAGACGTGGCTACAGGCGAAAAGCATCCCTACAATCGAATGGCCATCTAACAGCCCGGACTTGTCGCCGATAGAAACCCTATGGTGGAAAATGAAAAAAGTTCTCCGTAAAAATCAATCAAGATCGAAGAGCGACTTAAAGGCTAAACTCTTGGCTGTCTGGGAGTCAATTACGCCTGAGGAGTGTGCAGCGTTGGTTGCAACCATGCCTCTTCGCATTAAAGCTGTCATTGAGAGCAAAGGCGACACAACTAAGTGGTAGACGAACTATTTTGCGTGAGTGACAAGGGTAGACGAATACTTTTGCGTTATGTTTTTTAGAATATTTTTTTTATTTTTTTGTTATGTTAAGTCATGAAAGAATTTCAGTTATGTTAAAATAAACTTTAAAATGTTCCTCAAATTGTGGTTTACTTTTTATTAAACGTTCGTAATTATTTTACCAATATTTACTTTCTATATTTTATGTTTTGCACTACTTTTCATACTAGACGAACTATTTTGCATCGGGGCGTGTACTTAATGAAATTATAACCAACTATCATTATCACTGTAACACCATGCTTCACCATCATATAAATATTAATTTATTTTATAATATGCCTTTTTCAGTAGGCCCTGCTTAATATACAGTTTAAACTTATTCTCTGACAAAGTAAGGACCTTCTTTGGAAGTTTATTGTAAAATCTTATGCCATGTCCTACGAAAAAGGTACTTTGGCAAGTCTCATTTTTGGAAAAGCCAGTGTATGTTTATTTCTGGTTTCTTTACAATGTTGTTTGCTAATCCTCGGAAAAAACTCAATATTTTTTCTGAAATATCTAAGAACTTGGTAAATAAATTAACAAAGAAATGTTAAAATATGAATTTCTTTGAATTTTTCTCTCGAATAACGAATCCCAGTGCTTCACATTATAGATTGCCCGAATTCCTCTCTCTTGCAAAACAAAGATATTTCGGCAGATATTTAAACTGCCGAAAAACTGTCAAATGTTAAAAAAAAATTTTGCTATCTGGAGTCCTTGGCGAACCCATCACTATAGTCCAAACTGCAACTCGCTCGGACCCGCGGTTCGAGAGATGTTAAAAAGCTGTCAAAGTTGTCAAATTTGAATACGGGTTCGTAATGAGCGACCCGATCTGCCCCTTGATACCGAGTTTCAAGCGAATCGGAGCACCTGTCAAAAAACTATCAAAAAACTCTCAAATGTCAAAGTTTTTTTGCGTTCAGATAGTACTTGGCTAACCGATCACTAGTCTAAACCACAACTCGCTAGGACCTGCGGTTCGGGAGATACGGCCGATCAAATATTTGGCAATATTTTATTATTTTTTTACTTAAAATTTTTTTTATTTTATTTTTATCTCTATCTCGTCGAGCCCTTTTTCAGCCATTTGGGAGATACGGGCAGTTAAAGTACCGACATTTGAAAAAATAATATTTTTTTGGCACCGTATGGTTCGACCTCTAGGGTTGTACCAGCTACCGTTCCGAACATATGGCAGAAACATTTTTTTTTGCGGTACGTCCCTAGTGTCAAAGTCAAAATGTACATCCCTAGTGGCGGGGGACATCTAGAATGTCGACTTTTCCCATCCCTAGTGACCCTAGACATCCCTAGAAACTACGCACGCTCGCGCTTCGCGCTCGCGTACTTCTTCCGACGATCTTCGCCTGCTCGCGCTTCGCGCTCGCGGGCTCGTTCTTGGGCGAGCCCTTGGTGCTCGCTAGACTGTCAACTTTTCCTATCCCTAGTGCCCAGGTACATCACTACGAACTTCGCACGATCGCTAGAGTGTCGACTTTTCCCATTCCTAGTGCCCTGGTACATCACTACAAACTTCGCACTCGCGGGCTCGTTCTCAGGCTGCAATGTCAATTTTTCCCATCCCTAGTACATCACTACGAACATCGCAAAATTTCTCAAAACTCCCATACACCTCCCCATACAACGACACGTCTCACGAAAATGTCAAAAAGCTACCATGTCAATGAGTCAGTCAGTCAGTCAGTTACCGTTTAGCTTTATAATATATATTAAATCAATTCAATAAATATACAAGGTGCATCTGTGACTGGCTTTGAGACTTAAACCACATGTTCTACTAATCATGCCAAACAACTTTTACATTAAGGTATTAAAATTTTGTACTGTGATGAATAAATTTTGAAGTACTTTGTTCTCGTAATTTAAAAATTCATGAAACAAAAATTCACTAGATAATTTAACAATGGAAACTTCGATAAATACCTTTTCCGCACACTTTACATTCCCACGGTTTCTCTCCTGTATGTGATCTCCTATGGCTTTGAAGATCTGATGATCTTGGAAATCCTGCAATATAGAATTGTTACCAATAAATAAACGTCGCTGCATCAGTAATTAGTAATTTCAGTAATTTCACATCAATTAAATAGTAAAACAGGTTTGGAAACTAAAAACTTTACAAGAAATTTTTAGGCTCACAAGCGAACATGAGAATAGGCAATTTCAACTCGATTCTTGAATAAACCCCATAGACTTATTTACTCTAACTTATTTATGTTTATGAGTAAGCAAGCAGATAGCGCTTTTAGTATTTTTACATGAATAAAAGTTTTTAAATCATCGAGAAATACCAAGTACTTACAGAGATATTAACAATCAAAGTTTGAAGTAAAATTAATGTACTGCTAAATGCCCGCCGAAATGAGCGCGTTACCCACTTGACCGATTTGACGTCACACGACTCTACCGTGTGCGGACGCTCTACAGATTTTACGTTTTGTTTCTCGTTTTTAAGCGTTTAAATCAAAGGGTTTACAAAGAGGACTTTTTGAGAAAGTCATTTAATAATTTGGCAATAATTACATGCGTAAACATTTAAAAAACCGGCCAAGTTCGATTCAGACTCGCGTACCTAGGGTTCCGTATTGTGGATGATAAAATTAATTTTGTCATCTTTTTCTCTTTCTTTTTCTCGAAATAGATGCAATTAAATATAGCCAAACTATATACTTTTATAATCAGCTTTTTAATACCTACAATATGATACCCATATTTTATTTTTATAAAATACTTTTTTTATTTATTTTACTTTTTTTTATTTTTGCTCAATTTTTTTTTAATCGTTATAGTTTTCCTGTAATTGGTCAGATCTATAATAGACATTTTTTTCATATTTTTCGGTCTACCAGTTTCGGAGATAAGGGGGGGAGCATACATATTTTTGTGGCTTTTTAAAGATTTATCGAAACCAGTGCCAGTAGATATTGTAAAATTTTACACTTTTACAATCAGCTTTTTAATATCTACAATTTGATACCCATATTGTATTTTTAGGATAATATTTTTTATTTTTCTCACTTTTGTTTTGGAAATATTTTGAACAATTTCAAATTTTTCATATTTTTTTACACCGTGATATGTGGGCAAACTAATGCTATTTTTGCTAAATTTCATGTATTTATCTGTAACGGTGATAAAGTTATGAGGCTGTGACATACGGACGGATCGACAACGGAGTCTCACCATAAAGGTACCTTTTGTACCTTTTAGGTACGGAACCCTAAAAATAATATTTTTGATTTGATGTTTAATGTCAAGAAAAGAAATTAAAAAAGTGATTGACAAAATGATCACCTGACGAGGACCATTTTAAATATTTTTTTAGTTGTCAATATCGTTGTTGATTGACATTTTGGAACAACGCAATATTTATAAGTCTGCTGTTTAGATAGAAACATTTTTACGGACTGCTCATTCCGGGTGCTGTAGTAGTTTCCCTGTGTACAGTGGAGACCGCATCAAGTAAGACACATTGGACTTTGTACCTATCTTATATTCTTCTCTGTAGGGGCTAATGTCGTACGTGGTAAGTGGTGTATAGCTTGATGAGGTCTCCACTGTACAATCGCAGGCACAAACTTGGAACAAGTTGTGTGACGTCACTCTCAGGGCGGCCGCCGAAGAGCTATCGTTTATTCCCGCGCATTAATGATATGAACTTTTAACTTCTCTAACTTCGACAATTATTATCGTATAACAATGAAACTAGTGCCAAAGTTTAAGTTATGAAAAGTTCATTTAAGATAAAATGAAAAAAAATTGTTGTGGAATAGTCTATTGAACAATGACCTCCTTTTGGAGCGACAAGAGATAAAAATTATGAAAAATATGTTTTATTATGCCAGCAAAAACTCTAAAAAAATATGGAAACGCTCTTTCAGTGAATTTAGTCTTGTTAATTTTTTTGTATTAGAAATGAAACGTCGTAAATTCCAATGGTTGTTTGTAAAAATCTTTGAATAAGGAAGGTAAAAATAAACCGGAACGAAAAAGTTTAAGGTAGTTCTTTCGTTGCTTGAATTTGGATTTTAAGTCGTTCGGCTTTCGTTTACAAACAACGACATGATTTGCAGTTTTGAATGAAATTCAAATAAGTATACCATAATGCTTTTGTGAGGATGCGACACTGATGCTGATATTAGAACTGTACCACGGCCTTTCTACTCGTATTTATTGTTATGTGCGTCCCACATAGGTTTGGAACCTTGTGCATGGAAAATGGAACGTTTGACTAAAAAATACGCGGTAATGGTGTCGTTTCGGCGCAACTCAACTTATTTGACAGGACTAACCTTATTTTGAGCGTCCTGTCTTTGTCTTATTGATACAGAAAGAAAAAGACAGAACGCTTCAATTAAGTATAGTCCTGTCAAATAAGTTAAATCGTGTTAACCCGAATCGACACTAATGTCATGAAAGTATTTGACGTACCTTTACCACAGAAGTCGCACTTGTAGGGTTTCTCTCCAGTGTGCCGTCTCATATGGACGATCAGGTTTGAGCTATTGTTAAAACTCCGCCCGCAGTAGAGACACAGGCATGTGTTCGGTTTTACATCAGTACGGGGCTCATGCGTCTTTTTGTGGGACCTACACACACAGAACAACGTTAAGTGTACAGAGTAGTGAGAACCAATACACCGAACATCATCTACATGAACATAATATGCATTTTAATGTTAATAATTTTAGTGTTCTTAGTTGCTACAATAGATTAAAAATACAAAAAGGTGGCTCCATGATTCTTGTAAAAAATAGTATAAAAGCAAAGGAAAGAAAAGACATTGTAAAACTTTCTGTAGAACATCAACTAGAATTAGCTTGCATAGAAATGAGTACATATATTATTCTCTGTGTTTACCGACCCTCAGGACAAGATTACAACATTTTTGAAAAAGCAATGGAAGAGGTTTTAAAATTATTATTTGATACAAAGAAAAAAGTTATTATATGTGGAGATTTTAACGTAGATTTACTAGAAAAATCGATTATGCGCTCAAAATTATTACATTTATTCAAATCATTTAATTTGTCTAATGTGTTCTTAGAACCTACTCGAATTACTCGGGATACTGCGTCATGCCTCGACAATATATTCTGTGATTGTGAGTATTCAGACAATAAAGTAATCAACCGCTTGCAGTCCGATCACAGTGGCCAAACTATAACCATTAAACAAAGCGTAAAACAACTGCCCAAAGAAGTCTTTTGCAGACCTATTACAACTCTCAAAGTAGATTGTTTCAAAGCAAATCTAGAAGTTAAATTAGCACATTTTAATCTTCTCCAAGACGATCCAAACGCTCTCTTTACAGACCTTTTCAACATAGTCTCTAAAGAGTTCGAAAATACGTTTAAGATGCAAAAACTTTCTAACAAAAGTAAAATCACCTTCAGTGACTGGGCGACACCAGGTATTTATAAAAGCAGAAATCATTTATACGAATTATACGACATAAAGTCCTACAATAATAATGTTAAATTTACTGAATTCGTGAAAAATTACTCACGCATCTTTAAATTGGTGTGTTTAAAAGCAAAAAGTATCTACTTGAATAAAAAACTTAAAAGGTCCGATAACAAAGTAAAAACAGTATGGAACATCATAAATACTGAAACTGGGAAAAGTAAGAAACGAGATAACGAACTTAAGTTAAGTATTAACAATGAAGTCGTTACAGGAGATAAAGAAGTTGCGAATGCCTTTGAACAATTCTTTACTGAAATTCCTTCCTTAACAACTAAAGATTTAAATTCAAGCCCTAGGCTTGCGCAGGATCTTTTAATAGATCACGTACCTCAGTGTCTTTCTGTATTTGCTTTTAAACATATTAATTCATTAACTGTAATTAAAGCATTTAAATCGCTTAACTTGAAAAAAACCGAGGACTTATGGGGCCTATCTGTGAAAGTTATAAGTTCTGTTATTGATTTAATAGCTCCTTATTTGGCATTAATTTTTAATAAATGTGTAGATGATGGTATCTTTCCTGACTTAATGAAGTTTAGTAAATTGATCCCCCTTTTTAAATCAGGCGACCACGGGGACCCTTCAAACTATAGACCTGTGTCAGTTTTACCGGTATTGAGTAAGGTTTTTGAAAAAATAGTTTTTAATCAATTGTTATTTCATTTTAATTTAAATAAGTTACTTCACTGTGAACAATATGGATTCACTAGAGGGATGTCAACCACAGATGCAGGAGTTGCTTTAGTTAAGCACATTTTTGATGCTTGGGAAGAAAAGCAAGATGCATTTGGTGTATTTTGTGACCTCTCGAAAGCCTTTGATTGCGTTAATCATGAAACACTCTTATGTAAATTGGATCACTACGGAGTGAGGGGCAAATCTTTGGCGTTATTGAAGTCATATCTTAGTGATCGTATTCAAAAGGTAGACATTAACGGGGTAAAATCAAGTGGAGCATTAGTTAAAATGGGTGTCCCGCAGGGTTCCATATTAGGGCCTTTGCTGTTTTTAATTTACATAAATGACCTTCCATATTTAGTTAAAGACTTAACGAAGATAGTATTATTCGCAGACGACACGTCACTTATTTTTAAAGTTAATAGACGTAAATATATCCTTGACGGCGCGAATACAACTTTATCACTGGTGCTTGATTGGTTTACTGTAAATAATTTAGTTTTAAACGCAAAAAAGACAAAGTGTATAAAATTTACGTTACCAAATGTAATTCAAGTGGATGGTAATTTGCTTTTGCAGGGGTCCAAGCTGGAGTTAGTTAACGAAACAAAGTTTTTAGGCATTACGGTAGACTCTCGTCTTCAGTGGGGTCCCCACATAGAAGCCCTATGTGGTAGACTTAGTTCGGCCGCATATGCTGTTAGACGCATAAGACAAATTACTGATGTAGATACTGCTAGACTAGTCTATTTTAGTTACTTTCACAGCATTATGTCATACGGCATGCTGTTATGGGGTAGAGCCGCGGATACAGACGCAGTCTTTGTTTTGCAGAAGAGAGCAATTCGGGCTATTTATAATATGAAGCACCGGGATTCATTAAGACAAAAGTTCAAAGAAATTAATATATTAACGGTTCCTTGTGAATATATTTACCAAGTCCTTAGATATGTCAGAAAAAATGTTGAGTCTTTCCCAAGGCTTGGTAAGCAACATTGTAAGGAGACCAGAAATAAGCATAAACTGGCTTTTCCAAAAATCAGACTCGCTAAGGTGAGTACCTCTTTTGTAGGACATGGTATAAGATTTTACAATAAACTTCCAAAGGAGGTCCTTACTTTGTCAGAGAATAAGTTTAAACTGTATATTAAGCAGGGCCTATTGAAAAAGGCATATTATAAAATAAATGAATATTTGGATGATGGTGAAGCATGGTGTTACAGTGATAATGATACTCGTAGTAAGTTATAATTTAATTAAATAGTATAATTTCTTAACTTATGATTCCTCTAAGGTGTAAACATTAATTGATTATAGACTGTAAAAGGAAAAGGACTATATGAGACAGGTAGACAAAGATATATATGTTTTTCTTTTTTTCATTAACCTGAATTCCTACTGTCTTGTATTTTCTTATCCCTTGGTTAAAGTAGATATAAGTCATATATTGTAAAGTCGCCGTCAATAGAAATTGTGGACTATGTAAACAAACCGTTTTCTCAATTTTTCTCAAGGTTCTGTCACGGAGTCTCACTGAACATTATTCCAAATCATGAAGCATCAAGTCTCACCAGTCATTCACTGTATTTCATCATGAAATATTCAATAATCACCAGTTAATTACGGAAAATCATAGAATCAATAGTCAATTCTGTACTGCGTCGAGATTGCTGTCATATTTTTTTCTCATCGAATCTGTATTGTCTTTGAAAATTGGTGATGTACGAATCTATTTGAATATTAACCTATTTTATTCGTGATGTTATTTTATTCCGTCATTTTTTTTCAACAGCGTTACTTCATAATCTTTGACATAAACGTGTGTGTGATTCTATCGAGAGCTGTGTGATCTTCCAGCGTTGCTCTAAAATGTGTACCTCATGTCCTAAAAGTAGAAGAAAAAATTAAAGAACTGGATGGGATAATAGATACGGCCAACGACGCTGTGAAGAAACCATTTGTAATTAACGTGGGCGATTTGACTAGCGATTCATCAGAATATTTTAGCTATGAATCAAATAAAGAAAACTAATTAAGCACCTAACATATTTTAATCACATACTTACCCATCTCTAGATAGTTCACCTATTCATAGACAAAGACAACATGGCGCTTTGTTTACATAGTCCACAATTTCTATTGACGGCTACTGTATAGTATAAGTTTTATGTTGAAAAAAAGACATGATCTTGCTAAGTTTCTTGCCCTTCTTCTTAGCAAGACTAATCGAATGGGCGGAGGTAGGCATGTATTTATATATGTAACCTATTAGTATGTAGTATATAGGATGGGATTTGGTCGGCCGCCTGGATTCGTGCTGGGGGCTCGGTTGGTGATCACTGAACCTTGTTCCTGGTCCCTGGCCGGGTCTCCGGTATGGGTTCGGGCGGCTGATTGGATTTTACCTTGTATAATATATATTTTACCTATCATTTTAATCGTAAATATATTGCTACATAAATTAAATAAACCTTTAATTTAGTTCATGTACATTTATTATTCTATTACATATATTTTCTTTATTAGATTAAATTTGACGTGTAAAAAGTGTATATATCTATACCTGCTTTGCAAAATAAACTATTTGAATTTGAATTTGATAAAAATCTGCGGTAAATAAGTTCAACATGGGTACACTCCCCGGCACTGTTTTAGAGGCACGAGCAACGAAGTAGTGGGGATCTGAGCATACAATTTTATACGGACGGACTGAAAATATCACTTCTCATCATTCAAGGTCATGCCTCTAAAACCGTGCCGAGGAGTATAGCGAACTATTTATCATGCCGATTCATGCCTAATTTTGGAACATCATAATGACACCGACTTCGACCTTACAAAAAAAGATGAACTTTTAGATTTTGTAAAAACTTTGCGTCGTCCGACTTCTGAATTATGCGATACGAGAGAAGTAAATATAAAAGATTTTTGATTATTTTTCTGCCTATTTTGAAGGTGCAATTATTTGTAATATTCTTGTTTATTTCTTTACGACATATTTTTACATATTTTTATATTTTGTACTTACTTCATGTTATCTTTTCGATTAAATTTTCTGAGACAAATGTCACATTCGAAGATTTTCTCGCTAGGCATATGGGTTTTGGTATGCCGTTCTAGTTTTTCTTTCCTAAAAAAGCATTTATTGCATGTGTCGCATTGGAATTTTCTTTCTACTTTCTGGTTGGAATTCATAAAGTCAACGGAAACACTTTCTCCTTCGTGGTTGCTTAATATGTGCTTGTTGAGAGAGATCTCATGGGCAAATTTAAGTCCACAGACGCTGCAATGAAATTTGCGTTCGATGTTCTTGCAAATCTTTCTGTGCCGAGCCGCTGATTTTAAAGATGCGAAAACCTGCGCAGACGTATCAAATTATAAGGGTGATTGATATTTATGTACAAAATTTTGTACCATTAATGTTTTTCAAATAAGTTCAAAGGACTACAAATACTGTATTACAAACAAAACGATATGTAGTAATCATACCTTTTTTGTAAACTATTTGCCTATTTGTACATCTCTTTAAAAGATTTATTAATGAGTTTTTATAGTTGTATAGAACAAAGACTTGTTATATTTTGATGGGCACCAAAGTTAGAATGGGAAGACAATTTGTAAAAGTAAATAATACATGGAGCAAAAAAACCTTTGTACCTTTAAGCATATGTTGCAGCGCTGTGATTTTTCTGGATGTAAGTTATCAATGTGGTTGAACAGATCCGAAGTTGTAATAAATATTTCACTGCACAGAGCGCAAACGTTTGGCATCATAATATTACCCTGAAAAAGAAACATTTGTTTTTCAACAAAACATATTGTTACTCTCTCATACACCTAGTTATCATATTATCACCGACATTATCGTCCCTAAGTAATTGGAGTTATTACAATAAAATGTAGAGATCTGAGGGTTGAAGGTACTCATACATACCGTATAATCACTTCGACCCACAACGTTTTGTAGTGTCATCTCATGTAGGAGGCTCATCACCTTACTTTCAGCTGTCACATCTGTTGATGATTCCTAGAATATTATTCAATAGGTTAAATTATGCCTATACTCTGATTTTTCATTCCGTAGAATCCTGACATTTCAGGGAAAGGGATGGCGCTATGCAAGTAAAGGAGAAAAACGATACAGTTCATCTCGCTTACTTGCACAGTTCCATCCCTTACCTTTGAACTGTCATAATTCTACGGAATGAAAAATCAGAGTTCATTTTAATTGCCACCTTTATGAAATTAAAGTGAAAAAAATCCACAAGTCAGATGGTTCACGTGGATTATGGATAGTTTTTTGTATAGTATTTTTGGCAATTGGCTCGTAATTTGGATTCATGGTTTGTTTTTATGAGAAATGTAATACATATTTAAGGTTTTGCAAGCTAAGATTTTTGATACGAATCATAGATATTTTTAGAATTTGTTATCTAAAACATTTACAATATACTAATATACTTACATCTTCATTCTTCTCATTTTTAACATTATTTTCTCGAAGGCAAGAATGTTTTTCAAATTGTGATTTTTTGACGAACATTTTCTTGCAAAGAACGCAGCTATAAACTTTGGCATCTGAAACGATTTATTTGATTTAATTTATAACATTGTATATTTTGTGTAATTATGTAATATAATATAATAACTTTCTATAGACGGTGACTGGTTATTCAACATACCTTTAAAGGCATGATGGGATGTAATATAACTAATAAATCTGATAATCAACAAAATATAACCCCTCAGGTGGTTACGACTCTCCTCAGTCCCAATAAGACAGTTATTTTTAAATAAATAGTATTAAATAAATGTGATCATGCATAGGTATCATAATACTATTGGATTGATGGCATTACACGACAAAAGTTTAATTTAATGTCAGTTGAGCTTTTGTAGCAAAGTTGTGTTATTTTATGTAGGTATTACATTTAAATGATCTTGGCCATCGACTTTCTTCGTATCGCTGTAAAAAAAGTAGTTTGGTATATGCGCAAGAAAATTGCAGTTCAAATTATATTTTTCGTTTGCGAGAACTCAAAATTTAGATAGAAAATATTTAGACTTTTTTTTTAATGCCTATAATATGGCAGTAAGGTCTTACTGGATTACTTTTAAAATAATAAAATGAAAACCTATAAAATAAATGCATTTTCACGCTTGGCCCCGCGACCCCAGAAATTGTGTTATACGAAGTTCAAGCTAGTTGAAGCGAAAGCGCGAATGGGGGTTTAACAAGGCTTTAAAGCGTGTTTATAGTTGTGAAGGATCATTTACAACGTAATGCATAAAAAAATACCACTTTGCTAGAAAAGCCTAATTGACATTTAGCCGTTGTTGCGTAATTACAAAAATCACATTTATTATTCAAAAATTATAATTTTATACATATAATAGTACAAGTAAGTACATTATTATTATATATTATATTATTATATAATTATGTATATTTAATTTTTATATGTAGGCAGGCTTCATTTTTGTGCACGTGTATGATTACTATTATTTAAAATTTAATTGTTTCCTCAATGGTTTGCTGTAAGAAATCTCCTATTAGAGATAAGCTAACCCTTATGTACAGTGGAGACCGCATCAAGTCAGACACATTGGACTTAGTACCTATCTTATATTCGTCTCTGTAGGGGCTAATGTCGTACTGGAAGTGTATAGCTTGATGTGGTCTCCACTGAACATACGTTTGTAAGGTATGTAAGTGTTTGTGTTCTTGTTTCTGTGTTCAATAAAGATTAAAGAATAAAACAATCATAAGTTGTGCGTTTGGGAACGAGACGCGCCGCAACCACCTAAAATGCGATATCATTTTAAGCTGTTCTATACCATTGACTGAATAAGCTCTTCAAATATGGTTACACCTTTCTGTTACATCTTGTATATATTGCTACATAAATTAAATAAACCTATGATCTAGTTGATGTACATTTATTATTTTATTACATATATTTTTATAAGATTAAATTGTGACTTGTGAAACGTGAATTGTATATACCTATTTTGCAAAATTAACTATTTGAATTTTGAATATGCAAAATATTTTTCACCTCACAAGCACGGAAAGGTCCTATTAATCATTAGAAATCTGCATGCAAAAGTGCTTGTTATCCGCTAGAGTGGAAAAGATTTTTAAAATTCGAACCTTTCTATTCAAAAAAGGTTTCTATACCACCAGCCAGCCCACTGAAATGCATTAATACTTATTCCATGTCAGTGCGCCCAAACAGCCTAATTTTTAGAACAGTCGCACCGGGCAGCACAACGATTGCAAGAAAAAAGAAAAAGGTTTCTTTGTTTTCTTTTATTTTTTTCTTGCATCATTGACCTCTAATAATACAAGTACACTGAACTGGCTATTCGCGACCTGGTAATGAAGCAATTTGATTATCGCCATTTTGGCGTTGATCGCTGCAGTGAGTGACGTGAGCGTACTCGGAACTAATAATAATAATAAAGATGAGAAAATGACATTATCTATTATAAAAAGTATCAATTTTATGTCCCGGTTCCCACGGTGAGGCGCTTTGAATCGGCACAAAGCACTGTCATTTTGTATGGAACAACATGTTCAGCGTACTTGTATTACTCTTGCACCTAGCATTTTCCTCGCTTAGTGAGTTGAAAAATTGTGTGTTTCGCTCCACAACAAAGTTATTTTGCGTCTCGTACCTATGAAACCTTCGCTACCCTCAGAATTGTAATTTTGAATCACGAGCCGCTTCCTCAGGTTTCAAGTACAAGTACTTAATAGATATGCTACGATGTATAAACTTTAATATGAGAAACTTTAATGTTCATTTGTTTTCTGTTGTTCAAAGGCTTTAACACCGTTATGTGATGACTCAAGATTGCTTTGTTTTATTTTAAAACTACTTTTCAGCCTTGAAAAATTACATTTTTCAATCCAATCTTTGAACAACCAATAAAAGCATTTCTGAGCGAATGATGAAAATTATTTAGGATCCCGAACAACCGTAAAAAGTTGGGTGTCATGACAGATGTCAATGTTATGCAAAGTGTAAACAACCTAAGAAAATGTATTAAATTACCTTTATGAACCATTGTATGATCAGACAATTCATCTTTCTTCTTAAACTGTTTTTTACAAAACACACAGTTATATTTCTGGAGATTCACAGTTTTAATCCGAAACCCGTTTTCAGATAGTTTACTCAATATATTCTGCAAACAAAAGCAATAGATATATATGCGAAATCAAAAACTTTGGCATTGAAACTAAACTGTAGTAATTTCTTACATTAGTCTGCCGAGCCCGCCCCTGCGTTGGTAGCATTAATTCTGAATGCTTTTCTGACATATGTTTAGCCAAACTGTGAGTAGTACTATAACATGTTCCACATAATGGACAATAAGATCCACTTTCGCCATTGCATTCCACTGTGAAATTACGTTTAGTTATATTAAGCGGTAAAACTAAATAAATAAATATGTATATAATTGTATTATTGTGAATATAAAAAGCAACAAACCTTTAAGGCAGCTATTTTTTAAATGGTTTCTCAGAGACTCCTCGGAATCAAAGTACGAAGAGCAAATGTCACAATATAATGGAAACATGTCTCCATGTGACTCCATCTTAACAGTGTCTAAAATTGAAAACCATAATACATAACAAGTTCTAAAGGTGAAGATTCAGTAAAGTATAAAAATTTGGCTTGCACCATGTACACGTAAATTGAGGCAATGACTGCAAGAAAAGCTTAACCCTCGGGAGGCAAAATGACATTTGGCTTGTTCGAAATAAATTTTGCCAACCTATGTCGCACTTAAACGCGCTTTGATCTAAGCAAACCAGAGCTGTCACATGGAATAAAAAGAAGGCCGAAGTTGGTCCGGTCAAATAGGACTCGGACCCGGTCCGATAAACTTTTAAGGTAAATCCTAAACTCAAGCGGACCGAGCCGAATAGCCCAATCTCGGTAAAAAGCCAGAATGGTCTGAGTTGATCGGAAAAAGTCCGTTAAATTACTTCAAGAGAGTTATGTAATAAATAGTGTTACAATTTAATATATCGACTCCCTCAATAGAGTCGGTATTACATCCGTCGAATAACATCATTTTTTCATGCTATACTTTCATAAAACCATCCATAATTGTTTCGTTAAACACAACGGATTAACTGACTGAACGGACTAAGCCCGAAATCCGAAAAAGTCCGAGCGGTCCGCGGTCTGCACGGTTTATATCGGGCTTTTGTTTAGGCCATATGACAGCTCTGAAGGCAACACCACGCGGTGATAGAAATAGAGAATCCCCTGTAAGCGGGAGTGAGATGCATTTAGTCAAGTCTATGCAAAAACACTTGATTAGCTGGCGAATCGGACGTATTTCTTCTCTCGGGCTACGTGCTCGATAACTTTTCTAGAAACTTAATTTTACTCAAAAATGCTTATAATGTGGTCATTATTTTAACAATATTCTTTGAGCAAAGTCGACCTTTCCGCGCTACTGGAATAGGCGCCAGCAAATTTTTATGGAATTTCATTGCTGGTAAATTTTAGCCAACCGTAATTTCATTTGAAAATCCATTATTGTAGAATTTTGTTTCAAAAATAGTCAGAGCAAATACCACATTACAAGCATTTTCGACTTGAATACGCGTCAGCAAAATTGTATAGAATTTCATTGCTTGTGAGTTTTAGCCACCAGCAATTTCCTATGAAAATCCATGACTATCGAGTTTTGTTCCAAAAATACAAACGTATACATACATATGCTCAAGCCTGTCTCATAGAGGGGTAGGCAGAGACTACATATTTCCATCTGATACGATCCAGCGTTTCTGGCCACGCTGTGATGGTTTCAAGCTCAGCTTAGCTACGCTCTCGGCCTTCAAGCTCGATCATCATTGCAGCCCTTGCTGTCCGCGCTATAAAGGTTTCGACCTTCGGTCTCGGCCTTTATTCCAGCTTGACCATCAAGAGCTTCAATGCGGACCGCGCTGTGTAGGCTTAGAGCTGCGGTAGACTGCGCTTTCAGCCATCATCAGCGCTGCCAGCAACACAGTCATCACACAATAGCGATAAAATTAGGGGGGCTGCCCCCCTGGTGGCTTCGAGGCCCCCCAGGCGGCTACGTGGCCCACCGAGGACTTCCACTACCATTCACAAAAAGTATAAATTACATTAAAAACAAGCAAACAGCGCCCCGGAGGTACCGTAGCATTGCAATAAGTTAGTAAACATGAATAAAATGTTGCAGTTTTGTTTCACACATTTACCGCCAAAACGTATGAAATAAAACTGCAAAATTGAGTTGATCACCAATTCTTTTATAATAAAATTTCGGTATTTGTTATTTAAACAGAGAAAATACATAATTACACATACATATATTCCAAAGTCCTATACTAGCTAGTTTAGTTTGTGAAATACGAGATAAATCGTAGACCCAGAAACAAAAATGGTCTAAAACTGACAACTTTCATGGCCCTTCATTTTGTTATTTTTGGAGATGAAAAATAAAAAGGATATGTTTATACTCTACACAATGAGCTCTAGACAAGGACACCGCACATTCTAGGGTAAGAAAAAAATTGTTCTGCTCCTTTTTCATACATATATGATACCTACCCCTGAAAAATAATTTCATTGCATTTTTTATAAAATATTTATTCGGTTTTGGGTCAACATTCTACACATAATAACAAATGCCAGATCTGTAAGTCATTATTTATATAAGTTAGAGATCCGTGACATACGGACGGACGGACGGACAGCATTAGGGCTCCATTTTGCCCTTTGCGTATGGAGGCCAGTTACCGTAGGCAGGAATTAAATTAATGATTAATGTTACGTTGTTTTATTTTGAAGTAAGTAGTGATGAAAAATCATATACTCGTACCTACACTATGTTTTAGACAAGTACTTACTTGAATTTTTCTGGGTGGGCCAAGCCCCCACTAAACTAAAATGCTAGTTAGGCCAATGTCAATACAGACCGCGGCAGTAATGTAATATTAAATTGGGTCTGAAAATGTTACTTTTCTTGCTCCCATTTAACTACTTTTCGTCTACGCCTAGAGATAATATTAAGGTTACCTTATTATTACAGAAAACATAAAATGCGAAGTTGAAGTATGATCAATTCCTTAAAAGAACTAAGCTACAAGATCCAATTGATCATGTAACATTGTGACAAGGGAAGGCTAAAAATTTAGTTATTTTAAACATGTTTACCTGGGTCCCTGTCCTCATCATCCAGACCAGAGAAGCTTCCATAATCCATATCCATGTTGCCCATGTCAAAGTCAACCTTAGTAGTTTGCTCAATTTTGATATCTTTTGTCTAGAAAACAGAAAATATTGGATTAGGATTATATATTTTTATAGCGAAATCCATCGCTTTGAATACTCTGCATTACAAACTTGAAATCAAGCAGGAACAAATTTAAAGGCACAAATATTTTTGAATAGTTCCTCGGGCCAGGATTTGAACCTGCAACCTTCTGCTTACATGACAGACGCGCTACCAACTGCGCTACCGAGGTTCGTACAACAATTCGGTGTACAGGTATGGTGGAAAAATTTGTCGTTCCAGATACGAACCTCGGTAGAGCAGTCGGTAGCGTAAGCCTGTCATGTAAGCTGGAGGTCGCAGGTTCAAATCCTGGCCATAGGAAATTTTTCAAAAATATTTCTGTTGTAATGCCAAACAAAAAAATCTAAATTTTAGCGAAAATCTAAAAATAGTGGTAAACAACAATGCGGTAACAGTTGTTGTTGATAAAAACAAGGGCTGAACTGAACTGAGTTGTGTTTGTGCAGTGGAAAACACAAGCTTGTGTTGCATATTTTTTTGTAGCAAAGGGTATTACGGATACCTCAAAAATAAATTTCACATCAATAACTTAAACGAAAATGATAACAAATACGCCCTTGTGTGAAATCACGAGGCGTTAGTATTTTTTGTTTACGGAGCGAATTGCTAGCTCCCTGCCGGTCGTAGCAAAGTGAGAAACGCGAGGCATTTTATTATTATTTTCTGGTTATTTTTGTGAAGTAGGTGTACATGATAGCTATATTTTCATAAACTACAATAACGAGGCTCTTTATAACTATTTTTTTTTTCTTAAAAAGTAACTATTCTTTACGTAATATCTGCTTGAAGAAAAAATAGTTTACCAATATTTTCAGATTTTCGCTAAAATTTCCATTTTTTTGTATGGAAGGGCATTACAAAAAAAATATATTTGGATTCCTCATTCTTAATTTATACGAAAATGATACCAAATACGCCCTGATGTGAAATTGCGACGGGTTAGCATTTTTTGTTTAAGAAGCGGCGGGAGCGTACTCCGCCCCCCTAACCCCCCCTACCTTAAATCCGGGACTGCTGGGGCCAGGCCTCAATCTGCTCATTTTAACCTAGGCTACACCTGCACCAAGTTTCATGCTTTGGTCATTATCCGAATGGTCCCTATACAAGAGATGGCAAGAGAACCTCGAGTATACCGAGAGTGGACTATGACTTTCATTTCACGATTCACACTCGGGAACACCTCTGTCACCCCCTCGGGGATTCATGTCGTTAAGATATATTATTATAGAATTAAATGAGACTTGAGGATAATTCATGATTTATATAAAAACGGCTCACCTCAATACGTATTATGATCGGGAAAGCCGACCAGTTTCATCAGATTTAGACAGCCTTCGATGAAGCCTCACTGATGAAGCCCAGATGAAGGCAGTCTAAATCTGCTGAAACTGGTCGGCTTTCCTGATCATAACACGTATTGAGGTGAGCCGTTTTTATATAAATCAAGATATATTATATTAATTAGAGAAAATAATTCATTTCATTATTCTTGTTTACCCAACACTCAGGCAGATACAATTGTAAGCAGACAGACAAAATATTTTGCATCCATTCTAATTGTACTTGTCCACAAAATAACGATGTTTCAAAGTGTTGAAAAAGATGCATAAACTAATAACATAATAAGTTTCACCAAGTACCGACATCCGAAAATCACAACCATATAAATTACAAAATATATTTTGTGACAAATTATTTGTCTTTCTGCTTAAAATGAGAGAAAAATTATGAGATAATTTATTTATCAACCTACCGGAACAATACTTTTAATCTCCAATTCGACTTGAAAGTTTTCTGTTTTGACAAGCTTCTGCAGGGAAATATCAGATTCTTGTGCTTTTTTCTTGAAGTCGAAAGCACTTGTTGCTTTCTTTTTGCAATCATGGCAGACTGATTTGGGTAGGTGGTCATTAGGCTGGATCTAAAAACAGGAAATTTATACAAAATTACTAAATTGTATTTTTTATTTGGCATAAGTTCCTAGTTGGTTACTAAGTTCTGAATTTAGTCACGTGATTTCATGATATTGGAGTAAATTTAATGGGAATATGTCCCATTGTTTTCAGTAATACCAGCTGTAAATATACTACACTAACATTTGCCCAGGGCTTCACTCGCATGGAAGTGTCTTTCAATTATCGCTAGTTTTCGGCTTGGTGGATATTTTATCAACACCGCTTATGGCCTATAGTATAGGCTAACAACAGATGAATTATGTTGACTAGGGTCACTACGATGATAATAAAGAAAATCGCATCCAAATCCGTTGAGTAGTTTTCGAGTTATTAGTTCAACTATTTTATAAGTTAAAAAAAACTGGTCAAAATCAATCCAATTTGTTCAACTGGTTGAACAGATAGTTGAACATATTGGACGAAAGGAAAACGGAACAGGTAGACAAACAAAAATTGTAAATATTTTGGTTTTGTTCTCGGAACAAAACCCCATTTCATTTAAAATTTTGCAAATATATTCAATATTTATTACTGTTATGTATTAGGTTATGTTATGATGATTTGGTAGACTGTGAGGTAGATGAACATTAAATCAGTTTGTGACTTGAACTCAACTTGGTTGTATTCTTTAATTACTTTATTAGATATCTCTTCTTCTCTGATCTCTAAATAGTATACGAGGGTAGGTCAATAATTTCGCGGAATGGCGGGGTTGGTGAGGGTGAGTTTACTCATCCAGGTAGGCGCTAATTGAGTGACTCATTGTTAGTATATAAGGTCTTTCAATTTAAATGGAAAGTAATTAAGGAGCTGATTCTGTATCGTTAATACATCACATTCCACTGCAAAGCACTTTTTTTTGCGCGAACTTTTTTATGAACCGTTATGAACCTGAGTCAAAGCAAGAGTCGATGCAGTGGCATAAAAAAGGCACACCCCCTCCTAAGAAGTATAAGGTGTCTCAATCGGCCGGAAAGATCATGGCGACGATGTTTAGGGATACAGAGGGTATCCCTTTGATAGATTATAAGGAACGTGGTGTTTCCATAACGGGAGAATACTACGCTTCTTTACTAGATCAATTAAAAGAAGCTATTAAAGAAAAAAGGCGAGAAAAGCTTACAAAAGGCGTGCTCCTGTTGCACGACAATGCGCCCGTGCAAACAAGCCATGTTGCGACGGCTGCCATTCACCGGTACGGTTTTGAACAACTGCGCCACCCACCCTACAGCCCATACCTGGCCAAGCGACTATTATTTGTTTTCAAAAATGAAGAAAGCACTGCGTGGAAAAAAATTTGGCGACGATGATGAAGTGAAGTCGGCAATTTCAGCCTATTTTGACGCCCAAGACAAATCTTTTTTTTTCAACGGTATTAATAAGTAATTTGACAGATCTAATAAATGTATTAGGGTTAAGGGAGAAAACATTGAAAAGGAAAAATAGTTTAATATTTCATTTCATTATCCTTCCCCGCCATTCCGCGAAATTATTGACCTTCCCTCGTATAACAAAATTGCAATCCGTATTTGTCTGTGTTTTCACTAATAACTTTCATGTCGATTTTAATTCATTTCATGAGGAAGGTTTATAAAAAAAAACATTTACATTCAGTCTGTAGAAGTAGAGAAATATCTAAGTCTAGGGCGCTTACGCTGACAAAACTATAAGGACTGACATAACATTAATTTGTATCCAATTACAATAAGTTTTTGCAAAACCTGAAAATCACTCTAAAAAGGTTCTAGTTCACACTAAACACTTGACATGTGAGATACTGTACATTTTATAGTGAACAGAAGTATTCTATATGAATAATGGGCTATAAAATCATATTTTTATTTAGAGCAATTCCTCATAGTAAAATTCTGAGGGACGATCTTTCAATTACATTTTTGAATTTTTTGCAAGGAATTTTATTCTACAAATGAATTCCTAATTTTTTTATTATAAGAAATTGTCACCAAACACGGCCTAGTAGCTAGTAGCCTAGTACATGGGCAGAAATTACTTTCCCCCCCCCCCCTCTAACACCTACCTCAGAGGGGGTCACCTCATGTCAACCGGGCTAAACAGCTCAGAACCACCCCCAAGGATTAACTGTGCCAAGTGGCATCTTCCTAGATAAAGTTGTACTATCACGTACAAAAACCCCTGATAAATACTTTAGGATTATTTTCATGAGGTCTGCTAAATAGAACTTCTACCTGAACGCATTCAGCATAGCAAGTCTTGTCTAGGCTGTCTGTACATATTTTGGTTACGCAATGGGCCCTCACCTGGTGAAACAGGGGAAATTAGTCTAAAATTAATGATACACAGTAACACCTACATGGGTAAAATTTAGAAATAAGCATCCTCATAGGGAAGGAGGGGAAGGGTATATACTTAGAGGATACATGTAAGATATATAACAAGTGTTTCTAAGTATGCACATGTATGTACAGCAGGGGTGGGCAGACTCTCACTAATGGCGATCTATATCAATAAATTGAGACGACAAGCGATCGACTTGCAATAAGACAATATTTTTTTATGTTAAATCGTTTATTGTAGGTATTGCGCACATATTACTATTTAAATATACTTTTATTTACAATTAAAGAAGTACAGTTTCTTAGTATACAAGTTAATAACTAATAACTACTAAAAATAAGTATGAAGCCAATCACATGAACTAAGAGTGTTTTTATCAGTTTTCGGGCCTCCCTGGACCGATTTCCTGAATGCGTGCGATCGACCATAGATTCCCTTGGCGATCGACCGTTTGCCCACCCCTGATGTACAGTATGCACATGTAAGAACATGGCATCATTTTGTCCACAAGCACTAGTAGTCATATGATTACTAGTGGTGCGAGCGCCTGTTATGTGTTTTGGGAGATTCATTTCTTATTTTACTTGGAAATATGGTTAAATGTGCAATAAAATTGTGTAAAAACAATACTACAAAACAAACCAAACAGAATTCTAGGATCGCATTTCACTAGTAAGCAAATTTATAAGTAAAAATGAAATCACACTTCGCAGGGGTGCCAGAGACATGGGAGGTGATGCTGATTATACCACCCGCACCACCCCGCAACCCAGCTTCGATTGCCGTCTCGGATAGTAAAGTGTCATGTTTGGCACCGGTTTCGGTAGGATATATTTTAATATTGGTACTGGAAGCAATTTCTCTGCGCTTGCTTGATTTAAAGTTCTAGCATAAATAAAATAAAATGGCTGTGTAAATGATTTAGATTTCAGATCAATATAATTTATAACGGGCTTCAATAAAAAAGGAGGTTCTCGATTCAACCTGTATGTATTTGTATGTGGGCAATTTTCTCGCTTCTGAGTTGACCGATTTTAATGTTTTTTTTTTATTTAAAGGGATGGTTATTAGCTTTAAAATAATAAGTAAAACAAAATGTCTTTATTTGAGGCAATACAAAATAATCAGAGGTAAATAAACTGTGAAAGATCTGTATGTGCCATGTACTCTACTTGCCATTGCTAGATGAAAGTTTCCACACTTCTAAAATTGGAATACAGAGCAGTTACATCGGGCGGACCTATATTTTGAGTAACACTGTACCTACTGAAGACCTACTTTTGTACCTACTTTTGAAAGTTCACTTGTTATCTGTTTTTGGTAGTTAGCAACCAGTTGGCAACTGAATCAAAGGTACAAAGTAGGCCCACAAGTTTTGATATTATTGATTCACTTTTTGTAAAGGCAGTCATATTTTTAATTAAGACGTTGATCATCAAAATCTATCAGTCAACGAGTAAGCCCCGAATGGTTGTGCTTCTAGACCTGCAGCTATATTTATTGATACAATGTAACTTGCTATAGGTTACTTGCCTACACTGTGTATTGTGCGAGCGGCGCAATATGAGTGCTCTATATCTTACATGTATATTCCAAGGGTATATACCCCACCTCCAACCCCTGTCTGCCGGAGATGTGTAGTTTTTTATTTTATTTAGAAGAAATTTTACATACATTATGAATTTTATTAAAACTATGGAGATTGCCTCACTCTGCTGAAGTGCGTTCATTAAATAACCTAGGGCTGGGTAGGAACACTGGGGTTGTAACGCTGAGTTTTTGAACGGGTTTCGTCGTGTACTCCAAACTAAAACTCCAAACACTCCAAACGTCAGTTGTCATTTTTGCATTATATTTAGTGAAATAACGTTGAGAGGACCCCCTCTGTACGAAATTTAACAAATATATCAACTATAACATTGGGAAGACCCCCTCGGTACAAAAATTAATGTCATTTCATTTACGAAAATGTTAGGTGACGTTTGGAGCCTATACGAACCTTGCGAACCCTGCTTAGAGTTGTTGTTGGAAAATTCGACACCAGTGTAGCGACACTGTCATTTTTGAACGGTCGGTGTTGAGACACTAGTTCATTTTTGAACGGGATAGTGTTGCGACCCGCAGTGGCGTGCACAGAACTTTTTGCTGGAAAAGCAAACAATTGGTCAAGAACAACAATAAAAAAAAGATGAAAAAATTTATATATCACTTTGGAAAAAAAAATTTTGTATGACGCCAGGGTAGACAATGTCTACCCTAGAGTGAAAATTTCCTATACAAACTTTTTTTTTTCAAAGTGATATTTAAATTTTTTCATATTTTTTTTATTGTTGTTCTTGACCAATTGCTTGCTTTTCCAGCAAAAAGTTCTGTGCACGCCACTGGCGACCCGGGTAGGAAACCCAACTCGGTGTGAGTTTATGAACAACTATAGTGGGTCTCCAATTTATTTACGTGTAAACCTAACATGCCCCACCTTGCTTCGGTCGTCATCACATCTATTTTTGATGTTTTTTTCCAGCAGTTTGAATATGCTGTTTCAGTAGAGCCCCCTAAACCCTCCACGTTCTCAGTATTCCCAAATTAAGGGTGCTTATTTTTAAATCCAAACCCTTACATGTGCCATAGTGTTAGTAACTAGGTACCCATGCACTCATGATTCTGGAAGACCACTGGGTCAGAGTGCCGATACGAGGCTCGTCCAATCATTCTATATCACATTCACATTAGTCTAAGATTGTTATAGATAAGCAAACAGCAAACATTTGCTAAATCTTACTTTACATTCGCAATTCGTCTACAGGGTAGACCTAGGGTTCAATGAGATAAAATTGTCTTCGCAATGCCCTGCAGAAATCACACCAAATCAGTATACAAGACCTGTGCTGTGTTTATCAAATAACGCTTCAAGTCTTGATAAACAGGGCGGGCACGGCTCGAAAACGTGATGCTGAGAACAACACACATACCTTCACTCCAGTAACAGTTGTAATAATGTAGTCCAAAGTTTCAACACCACGATGAACTTCAAAAATTGAATTTAATTCGCCGTCTTTGCAAAGGCATGTTCGACATAACTTTTCGATTTTTACTTCAGCAGGGTAACAAAACGGCGAAGCGGCCATTTTAACAACAAAAAACCATCAAAAAACAAATGCCTGCCACAGCAGCCACACACAAACTTCGAAATTCAAAAGTATTATAAGTGTTACCATTCCAAATTTTGGGGTGCGTTCCGTTTTAAGCGTATCAAAGCCAAGGCATCGCAATGATAAACACCGGAACTTTGGGGAAACTTTGCAAATAAAATGTTTTTTTTTTTAATAATAATAACGTTTATTTCATAACTTTCTTAATATTAATACAGAACAAGGTTGAGACCACCTATTAAATATAAGGATACCTGTACCAGGCGGTCTCGCTCTTTATAGCAAACAATTCATTTTCTTATCAGTTAGAATAAACTTTTAAAAACTAAAAACTAATAAAGTTATGGACAAACATGTCCTAAACTTAACAATTTGTGTTTGAGATAGGGTGTATATGAGTTGAGTAAGTGTATGTGGTGTGTGTGTAAGTGCGCAAGAGGGTACGGGAGTAAGTATAGATATATAATTTTATTAGCTAATTAGTTGCAATAAATCCTCTATTTGATCATAGCTGAGTGTCTTATTCCATGTAGTTATTGTTTGTTTAATTTCGTATACAATCTTAGGGTATATATTCAGTAGTGTGTTGAGTTAGTCATATAAGTGCGCTGTTTGAGAATCATATTGATGTCTAGCAAACTCAGTGTTATTTGAGCGTTTAGGGGCTACGGAGTGAACTCGTCTTCTGGTTAGAATAGACGAGACGGGTCAAAATTAGCTCTTTGTGCATTCTGTAATAATTGACTGGGCCATAGCAAAACATATTCTTGTTAGCAGGCCGACCGAAGCCACATGTCTTAACGTTTTAAAAATCCAAGTCAATTTCCTGATTCTGTTATTCATTAATTCGATATGTGAGTGCCATGAAAGTCGCTGGTCTATCATAATTCCTAAATACTTTGTTGCCGCTACTTTGTTAATACTGAGACACGTGCAATTGTCATATATGGGGTTTTCACATGTATGCACATTTACATAAAATTCAATTGCCGAGTTGTTCGAAACAAATTTTAATATTTAAGTAGAGATTAAACTAATTTAATCACGAGAATCATGATTTTCTGTTGCACGAAACCACCAATATAAATATTTAAGCAACCTTTATTTATTTAAATAAAAATCTGTCAAACTCATGATTATCTTCGACTTTATGTTGTTCGAACGCAATTTTACCTCCGTTAGCGTCCAAATTGACACTTGATTAAATTAAAATTTAAGTGGCAACGATCCTGTACTTATCCCGCTAAATGGGAAGATGGCTGACCATGTCACAGCTGATTTTGAAGAAAGTTTAACATTTATAGCGGTAGGTGGCGTGGCGTGCTCTTTGCATTGCTGTACAATTTTGCTGCAAGCAATTTACCTTGCAATTGCTTGTATCTTGTAAACCAGATAGAAATTCGTAAAAAGAAAAGAAAGAACGTGGTTGCAGAAGGAGATGTATTCAATCGTGAGAACATAAAAGTATTTCAAGTTTGGTGTAAGATTAATGTCGCTGGGTGTAACTAAAAACAATTTCAAAGATCGTGAATGCACCATTATTTATTTCTGGCTCCAAATGGAGAGCCCACCAAGGTTTTACTAGGTTTTGACCAGTATTCTCAGAATCTCTACTCTTCTCTCCAGTTAAGTGGCGACTATCTAGGTACGAACAGGAATTTATGGAACGGTTTAGGTTCTCAAAAGCTGCTGCTCAAAATATATTATCGAGGATAGAACATAACCTTTCTCCTTCAACTGAAAGGTCAAGATCAATCGACGCAAAGACCCAGCTTTTATTTACGGAGGTTCTATGCAACAGGCACCGTTCAGCAGTTGTTGGGTGACACAATACAAGCCGACAAATCAACTGTTTGTACAATAATTCAAAAGGTATTTTTTTGGACTTGCCATGGTTCCCGGAAACCTTTTATTAAACCACTTTGCAGAAGTAAAATGCGAACCTAAGGTTATTCAATTTCAATTTTGTTGTTTGACATGACAGTCAGTTATAGGGAGCACGTATGTTCTATATCGGTGACAAATTTGCGAACTATTAATAAATTAGCTTCTAACTTCAATGACATAAAAGTCATTTTACTATGATTAACATTCAGTGGCGCCACATCTAAATACAAATAATGCGGTTTATAAAAAGATTTGAAAGAGTGTTGAACATTTTTATTCTGTGTTCAGATTAATTTTATTTTTATATCAGGAAACACTTAATTATCACTTAAAGGAAAGTAAAAACATTTCGAACAACAGCTTCAAATTTAATCACGAGATTATGTAATCTTGAGATTAGATCCCAGTTAGCTAACGGAAAATTAGCGTCGTTTTCGTGCAACTCAGCGAATATCTGGTTGAGAGTTGTTGTAAATAGAGAAGCAGATATAGTTTGTCTTATTGGTGTTTAATGTTAAGAGGTTTGTCTCTAGCCAGAATGCCATCTTAGCTAAACCTAACTCAGTGGCCTCCTGAACATCCCTCCATGATGACCTTGAGAAAACCAATGCTGTGTCGTCTGCATATGAGAAGATACGCCCTTTTTCCAGTACGAGGTTGCATTAGTCATTTATGTACACTAGAAACAAGGTCGGTCCCAGAATGCTACCCTGTGAAACGCCATAGCTGATGTCAGAACTGCTACCAATGTTCTTTCCTATCTTTAATTTTTGCTTTCTATCCTTAAGAAGCTCGAGAGGTTTTCCTCTAATGCCAATCCATTCCAGCTTACGCACAAGAATGGGGACAGAAACGGTGTCAAAAGCCTTTTTAAGATCAATGAACACAGACTAGAATTTCTCTTTATTATCAAGTTTATCAACAAGCAGCGAGCTAAGGGCTGCTACAGCATCTTCCGTCAATCGACCATGTCTAAACCCATATTGGGATTCTGAAATTATGTTATATTTATCTAGGTATTTAAGTAGTCCGCTGTTAATTAGTTTTTCTATAATTTTCGATAGAACTGGTAATACTGATTATAGGTCTGTAATTATTGACGTCGCTTCTGTTACCACTCTTAAAAAACTGGTGTAATAATAGCTTGCTTCAAGAGAGTTGGGGAAATACCTTCAGCAAAAAATCGATTCGCTAAGTGACATATGGCAGGGACGACCTCATCACTGGCGTACTTGAGAAAACTTGTTGGGATATTATCCCACCCTGGAGCGCTATCAGATTTAAGATTCATGTGTATTGAATGAACTTCATCGAGACAGGTGTCCAAAAGAGCAAAAGATGAGTTTTGCGACATGCCCATATCAAAGCGACTAAATTCTGATGGTGATTCTGTCACCCCTGTCAGTTTCTCTGCAAGAGTCATTCCTATATTTGCGAAAAATTCATTTATAAAATTAACAGATTCATCAGCAGAGTGTATAGCATTAAGGAGTTTGGTATTGTCAGTCTTGCTTGGTGATAGATTTGTTATAGTTTTAATATTTTTCCAAAGAGATTTTGAGTTTTTCGTTGATTTTGCCAGTTGTTCACTCTCATATCACCTTTTTAGTCTTTTGATTGGGGTGTTACAATAATTCCGGTATCGTTTGTAGGTGATTTCTTGTATTGTATTATGTGGATCTGCTCTTGAGTTTTTTTTCATTTTATTTCTGTTTGAAATGCACCGTAGATCAGTTATCCAAGGCTTTAAAATGCGTTTATTTATATATAGTTTGATGCCGTGACAGGTGGAACTATTTTTTTTTTTATGATTTACAAGTACGTTATATTGCGATATGCGAGAAAAGAATGTATCCCGAAACTGCGATAAATCTGTCTCACTAATAAATCTCGTGTATGTTGCATTCTGGTCTATTTGTCTCTTTTCAAATAGCGACAGTTTTGCGTTTTGTAGAATCATCGTCGGTCGCTGTGCATAGACCGTTAATGCTGAAAACATAATCATGGATGTTATTGAAGACCACTCATTGAAACACTGATTAGTTGAAACGCAAAACGGAACAATCCTCAAGTTCTAATGCCGTCTCTTTTCCATCCGTTCCGAAACGTGTGATCGTCGCGTCATACAAAACGTTTACGAAAGAGAGACAGAACTATATAAGAAAAAGAGAAAGAAAATCTAGTTTGAAACGCTTGCGAATGATTCCCGTGAGAAGTGTTTTAGAACGGACCTCAGACCAATGAACCGACCTTATTGTTTAACTTCAACATCTATACGTTCTTCTCTATCTTTCAAATGTATCGTCATTGGCTGGAAATCATGAAGCGTAATTATAGAGATTGAAATTAGACAATAAGGTAGCGTTCTTAAACGCCGGGGTGAAGATAAAAATTAACAGTCAAAGTTTGGTCAAAGTGAATTTTACATTTCTTACAAGGACTTCGAGCTGTTCGTTTTCACTCGGGTGGTGTTGGAACGGGTGAAAGTTAATTTTCACCTGCCGTTGTTTTGAAACGCTACTAAGGGGGCAAATCTGCTATAACAAACGTCAAAATTCAAATTAACCTCAAATCAAAAGGGAAATGAAACGAAAAGGCTTTTTGTAATCGCTAGGAAAGGAAAATAAGTGCTTTTAACTAAAAATATGGCACTACAGCTTTTGCATTTGCAAGCCATAATTCTATTGGAGTAGTTCCGAAAAGAGAGCAGGATTGTTATCCATTGGGTGAGAGTGATGCGAACTTTATTATTCTAAGGATGGGAAGAAGAAAAACGTCTTACAAGCCTGATGCAACTTTTACAATAATAATTTTCAGTTTCTACCCATTAGAAACGTTGAATAAATTTTTCAATGTTTTAAATTTACATTTCAATTCAAAGCCGTTTTAACTGACTTCTTTAAGTGTGTCTCTGCAAATTAGTTTCGCCAATATCTTGTTTAAAGCGAAAAAACTTACTGGAAGCTTTACAGTTGAAATTTTTTCGCCCAAACTTGAATGTTCAAGCGTGAATCTACAACAAAGAATATACCTAGTACACTTCTACATCTACGCGTACATAAAACATTTTTTTTTTCTTTTTCGTAATCTGCAATCGGTCCTTGTAGTGTAGACTATAATCAGATGGGGTCTGCGCACGGGCCCTAATCAAGGAACAAAATATTTCGGACACCTATTTTGACTTTTTTTTTTTTTTGTAAAATGATACATGACATTTCTCCCCCTCCTCTCCTCTCCTACCCCGGCCTTCTCCTCTAGATCAAGACGCCATTTTGTTTGTTTGTTGTCGTTGAGAATACCGAGAAATTGGCGTAAAAATATTTTTTCGTGCCATTTACATTAAATACTTACTGTTTCTCTGTGACATTGTGATTGTAGGAACGCGTTATGATAAGTGTTGTGTGCCGGGATGCAATAATACACGAAAGGACGTTAAATTGCATAAATTCCCAAATTCTGAGAGAAGACTCAAAAGACAAATGGAAATCACGTCTTTTGGACGATGCTTACACAGCATTATTTACTGCTAAAGAAATAACCAGTCCATCAACCAGCCAACCAGTTCATTCTGGTAAGAATGACTAGTAAGAATAAACTTGCTACCTACTTATTATGTGTAGTATTAATAGGTATCTCATTTTAACACTAATATTCATTGTTATCTTTATATGTCCACAGAGAATTATTATCCAACAGCTGATCATAGCTATGCCAGGAAGAGGCAAAATGAACATTCATATGCCGCGTCAAATCATGAACAACCTCCACAAAAAAAAAACTATTCATACCATGGGAACTTCAACAGGTACCTACCTACTTACATTTATTTTGGTCAGAGTAATTGTTGTTGGTGCTAATCTTGTTATACAGTGACAGTGGATTAACTAATCCAGGCATTTTGTATTGAAATTGTAATTGTGTTAAGTATCACAGCGATTGGTGAATATGCACATATAGGGATAAAGAATTGCATGGGGAGCAGCAGCAGGCTTTTGAGAGAGTATGTATCTCTCATTCTCTCTTACACTCTCTGTACAAAATAAGCTTACCTCCGTTCCCTGTTCTGCAATGGTATGGGTGAAGACGGACTTATGCGGCTTATGAATTATTATTATATACATTAATTTATGTGAGCTAAGCCACCTTGTTTATATTATAGTGCTGGCTGAACTGAAGATGTTAAGAATTTTTATAATTTTTAGATCACACACCATTATAAGCACTTGGGCCTGCTCAATTTGAACCGAGTGTGACTTCTATTGAAACTCCTCCAATTATAAAGAACCAAAAAGGTGTTACAAGTTTTCAACACGATTATCGATATTCAGGTATAGTTAAATTGACTTATTATATTTAAAATCTTTATACCATATTATATAGCATTATTATATTTATCATGTAGGTTTTTTCATGTGCATGTTTCTTAATTAAGAGCACTCACCCGAACTCCCCATTTGCACTGTTCCCTGATGATATACTTATTGATTAATATTAAAATTAAATATTTGATTTTTACTTGTTTCTATCCTTTCAGTTCATTTATTAAGTTCGAAAATTTTAAGTTCACAATTTTTCATGCCGTCGGGTTTTTGTTTTTTTGAATATTTTTTCATTTCTTGTGGTTTATTTGTTATCTTTTGTGTATTATTGTTGCGTGTGTAAATAAATAAATTATAATTTATTAACAATTTTCAATTATTTTCAGAACCCTCAACATCAAAATCATTGGAAATAACAGTCAGACTGGCAAATTTTAGCTGGTGTAATGTCATTCATTAACAAAATATTAAGAGGCGCAGATGTATTTCGTTTGGAAAATGTCAAAAACTTGCAGCATATGCAAGCAAAAGCTTTACTTAAATATAAAATAAAAAAATTCAAAAGGTAATAAAATAGAAAGATTTGTTTTATTTCGTATCTAATTTTGTTTCATTTAAGGACTAAAATGCACAAAAGAAGGAAAAATCGTAAGGTTTTCCAACTTTTGTGCAATTTTAGTCCTATGAAAACCGAAAGGTCTGCCTCCCTGCTTTTTTTTTTAATATGGCTGTTTAGAGTTGGTGTCTTGGCCTACACAATAAGATGTGAATAATAAAAAAAGTGATATATCGTTTTCCCCCAGCCAATCAGGAGGCAGAAGACGTGTCTGAGGTTAACTACAGGCGAGAGGGCTCGGCTATCTGATACGTAGTATCCCTCTATAATTTGTGGGTCTGCGAGTTTCTTATTTAAGCATGCTGTTTCACAAATCAGGCATCTCTTCTTCAATTACTGGTGATATGTGACCTTTTCAGCCCTCTGATATCATCTGATGTCTCCACCAGAGCAGCAGCTAGCGTGTTAGAATGCCACATCAGTCTCTTTCTATAGTCTAAACAATATAATAATGTGAAACAACATAATTTGTACAAATTAAAGGACATACACAATAAATGAAGACGTGGCGTAAAGGTCTTTGCAACCAGGCCATGAAAACTAAAAAAAAAAAAAAAAACTGCTGGAGTGAGTGAGCGAAGGCGAACGAAGAACGAAGAAGAGGAAGAGGAAGAAGAGTGGAGTGTTGTGGAGTGTCAGTCAAACAAGTTTGAAAGAAATATTGTTTTTGATTAGTATAGGTACTAATAATCAATTAACTTGTTTTGCAAATACATTATTATGTTATGATTCTTGGAAATATTGTTTTTTAGTGATCGAAAGTTTATGCGCTTTATTCAGTTCGAGAGTTTCGTTCGGCTGACAGAGGTAACTATGGATAGTTTTTTGTATTATTTATTGTATAATTCTTTAAGCGAAATCTCATCATAGTTGCAATTGTCCTGTATCTATTCTATAATATCTAGATAAATTTGGCGATAGATTTACGGTTACCGTCTCTGCCTAGGGTCCACCGCACTAGTTATAGAAGGTAATCTCGTTACTGGGGAGAGGAGATAACTAAACCTGTCGTCGCTTAGCAAACAACACCACGCAAATAATTTCTTCGTACTCTACAGAGAGCCATTCTTAAAGTAACACTTTCGTCAGGTTCCAACACTGACACCAGGATAGCGTATACAATTATCAACGCGTGCGACAGAGATGGCATTAGAACCCGTGTCGCGACCCCTAATTTATGAACGCTGGATATTAAAATAGTTTTTGTCTCCTGTAAAAATACTTGTGCGGTGTTTTTCGCTAAGGGACAATATTAATATAGAAAGGAAAGTGCAGAAGGAATTTACATTGAGAGCGGTTTCACAGCAAGGAATTTACTTTAAGAGTGGTTTCGCAGCTGGATTGTGAAAACCTGCCTTTTTCTAATTAATCTTAAATTCAAAATTCACCCAATAGTTATTCAACAAAACCTTATTACCTAATTTATGTATTGTGTATGTTGCCATCGCATAGTTTCCATTGGTTTCCATAAAACAGAACATCAAAATTTTGAATAAAAAAATTTTTGCTCTATGTAGAGATGTAGTTATATGTCGCTAGATAAAACTTATGAAAAAAATATGAAGAAATTAAGCTGTTGTCTACACACTCAGTTTTTACCTTTTATATGAATCTTGAGAAAAATCCAGGCGTAAAGGAGCCCCTTAAGCATTTACTATCCCAAAAAAATCAAGAACCTTTAGTTAAGAGTTCTTTACCAGTTTATCAAAATTAAAGCCTAAACTGCTGCTTTGAACATCTGCAGAGTAAAAGGTGAGCATGGTGTGCCAACCACAGAGGTGTACATACATACATTCAGGAAGAAGCACAAATAAAAATAGTTTTGTATACAAATTAAATTTGAACTTAGCTTTGTGAGTTGTTGCAGTGTCATAATAACCTGTAACATAAATTCAAGCCATAGCGATACATACAATATATTAATTTAAAAAAGAACTGTTTTGTCCATGTGGCATAGTTGCAAGAAAATATACTGAAATTGTGCATAGTAAAATGTTTAAAATGTATGTCAGTATAATTTGCTGTATTAGGTTTTTTTCTGAATTCTACACCAAACTACTTTATGAAAATAATTCTGCATTCGAAGACGCATTCTCAATGTGACTAAATAACCACAATAAGTGGTCGACTATTATAACAACTAATCTGAGAAAATTACTAGGTAATCTAAACCTTATTCCATACAAGATCTAGGGCACTGCGGTGCCCCCGCCAAGACGAGCTGAAGGAAGCGGGGCACTACGTACCTTTTCTCGAACCATTTCGTTGTATTTTCAAACCCTCTTAGCTTCGGCCTGTATTTTTTTATATTTCTCATTTGTGTTCAACTTTATAGTTTTTATATTAATTTTTTTTCATATTTTTCGGCCTTCCAATTTCGGAGATAAGGGGGAGACATACATTTATTGTGATTTTTCAAAGATTTCTGGAAATCAGTGCCAGTAAATATAGCTAAGGTATATATTTTTACAATCAACTCTTTAATATCTACAATTTGATACCCATATTGTGTTTTAGGGATTTCTTTTTTCTCTCTTTTGTATTAGAAATAATTTGAACAGTTTCAAATTTTTTATTTTTTACTGTTTATGTCAACAATTTAATGCTATTTTTGTGCCAAATTTCAAGCCTTTATTTTTAACGGTCCTAAAGTTATGAGGCTGTGACATACAGATGGGCGGACGGACGGACAACGGAGTCTCTACATAAAGATTCCTTTTATACGTTTTAGGTGCTTCAAAACCTTTAAAGAAATGCGTCGGTGGTTTGTACATGTAGAAAGGGAGAATGAATGAAAGGAGAGTGACAAAAGAAATTTAGTGTGCGCAAGTCGAAGGTACAGCTCGACCAGGCCGCTCTAGAAGGACGTATGCTGACGAAATTGGCGACATTTTGAAGAAGGGTAATGTCAAAAGTACCCGGAATAGAAGAGCTTGTTTAATGACTAAATGGATGGATTTGGAAGAGGCGAAAGAGGTGTGTCAGGATCATAGCAGATAGAAATCTGTAGTCTCGGCCTACCCCCCTGGGAGACAGGCGTATATATATGTATGAAAGCAAAAGGGCGTATATGTAAATATATGTATATTCAGGCGTATATGTATTTATGAAAATTATAAATGTAAATATTTTCAAAATTCCATTCATGAAGGTATACAATATAGAATACGGTACATAATTCCTCGACTGTAAGTTCATGAAATAAATTTTGAAAAGATTAACATTTCAACATTTTTTACGTCAATGCATTTCAATATGTTTTTATTTCTTTTGTTTTATTGAATGAATGAGGATAATAGATAGCGAGTAATTTGACGTATGGTTTACAAATATTTCTTCAGCCGTTTTCTACCTGGAGGAGGGCAGGGCAAGCTTGGTGTGTTTTGAAAATGTTTTATTGTTTTTCAGAAAACAGGTGGCTGAAATGAAATGATGTAGTATATTTTTATAATGAGCTTACAAAGCCCTTTAATTTGATACCCCACACGATAGGTCAGTTTCTTTTTTTTTAAGTCCATACAAAAACATTATAATGTCGACGTATTTTTGGACAGGGCATTAAATCCCGTTTTTTTTTTAAATTATAAATTGGTACTTTCGCATTCCTTTGCCCGTATAGAGAAGATTCCACGAAAATTAAGGCCTAATAAAAAAAACCGGTCAAGTGCGAGTCAGACTCGCGTACCTAGGGTTCCGTATTGTGGATGATAAATTTAATTTAGTTATTTCTTTTCGTGAATTTTTTTCCTGTAATCTTTACGTAAACACATTTCACCATGATTTTTTGCATATATTTCAGTCCACAGTTCAGTTTTGGGGATAAGAGGTGGACTTACATTGTTTTATGTTTTTTTAAGAATTTCTCGAAATAGATGCAATTAAATATAGCCAAACTATATATTTTTACAATCAGCTTTTTAATACCTACAGTTTAATATCCATATTGTATGTTTATGTATATTTTTTTATTATTTTTTCTTTTTTTATATTTCTCATTTCGACTTACTTTTTTTTTAAATCGCTATAGTTTTCCTAGAATGGACCAGTTATAATCTATAATCGACATTTTTTTTCATGTTTTTCGGTCAACCACTTTCGAAGATAAGGGGGAGGACATACATATTTTAGTGGTTTTTTAAAGATTTTTCGAAACCAGTGCCAGTAAATATGGTAAAAGTATATATTTTTACAATAAGCTTTTTAACATCTACCATTTGATACCCAAATTGTATTTTTAGGATAATATTTTTTATTTTTCTCACTTTTGTTTTGGAAATATTTTGAACAATTTAAAATTTTTCATTTTTTTTTACATCGTTAATTGTGGGCAAATTAATGATATTTTTGTGCCAAATATTATGTCTTTGTCTTTATGGTGAGGCTCCGATGTCCGTCCGTCCGTCCGTCCGTATGTCACAGCCTCATAACTTTAGCATTGTTAAATAATAATAATAATTCATATATTTCGGCCAGCAAAAAGCCATATAACACACATAGTATCTACAATAATGTTAGTAATAAAAATAATCTAAAATTGAAAACTGCTTAACCTATTGTTAGTAACATAAACCTATATTTACATATTTTTATTTTTCAGTACATGAATCATGGTACAATGGTTCATGTACTGAAAATCGAACCTGCTCGCGAACATGCTCAGGATGCCATTGGTGCTGGCCCGAACTCTGCCTATCAGGGATACGCACCGTTTGCGCATGGTCGCGTAGAAGCAATCTACTCGCTCTTCCGCGAACATTCCCGACGTACTGCAGAACCGGGGAAGCCCCATCAGCATCCTGAACGCGTTGTTGTATTGAACGCGCAGAGCGCTGGACTGTCTTTGCGTATAGTTGACCCACTATACCTCGTGTAAAAGGATGTACAATAAGCTCTAAAAAAGAGTGATCTTAGCTTCAGTGGAACATCGAGCAAATCTGCTAGCTATCATGTTCGCTCTGACAGACAACGCCCTGCGCTCCCTTTCAATATCTACATTGCCCTTCAGATCGGATGTTATTATATGTCCCAGATACTTGAACTGTTCCACCATTTTTAGTGGGCGTCCATTCAATTTTATTGGTGGAACATTATATAGACATTTATTTGCTCCCTTCCCGAAACACAATGGATTCGCTCTTATTTTCATAATACTTCAGGCCATGACTTGCAGCATATTTTTCACAAATGCCTAACAGCTTGTTGAGACCACAGACAGACACTCAGCAGCACTATGTCAGAGAATATAAAGTATTAACTATGTCATCCGCGTAACTAATATTATCAAGACATATCCTGTCAATATGACAGCCGACCCTGCGGGTGCCGCTGAGCTCCTCTATTAGTGCATTAACGTACAGGTTGAAGAGCTTGGGCGAGGATGTGCCCCCCTGCTGCACCCCGCACTCCAACCCATACGGCTCCGAGAAAACATTCGACCATTTAATAACATTGAATTGACTTTTATACCAGAATTTAAAGATATTATTAAACTCTATTGGTATCTGTAGTTCTTCAAATTTACGCCATAATATGTCGTAGCAAACCGAGTCGAATGCCTTCGATAGATCGAGAAAACAAGCATAAATAGGTGTTTTTCGATTTGTGTAATACCGGACAGTCTGCTTTAAACACAATATGGCAGTATCTGTCGACAATCCTGGTCTAAAACCGAACTGGTTATCATGTAATGTTAGATTTGTCTAATTGTGAATTAAGCAAACTATCCAGTACTTTAGCCACAATAGTTGCCAGTGCCAGTGGCCTATAGTTGTTCTTGTCACTTATATCACCCGTTTTATTTTTCACAATTGTTACCACCACAGTCTTTGTCATTTCGGCAGGTAAGTACGAGTGTCATATACAAAGTGTATAGAACATAGCTAACGTTCTTGTTAGATGTGGGCCGGCGTGTTGAAAATGTTCGATACTGAGCCCGTCATGGCCAGGAGATTTTCCCCTCGACATAGATCTTATAGCCACACTAACATCTTTAGCTGTAAATCTAGTACGTAGCTCCTTACCACTATGCTCAGCACCAAACACCGACTGTGATGGCCCCAGCGGCGATTTAACAGCAAAGTGTTCCTTGAACCTCTCAGCTATACACTTATGGTCATTTAAACCATTGACACTCACAGGGAGACCCGGCTTGCTATTTAAGAGGCTATGCGAATTTTATTTTTGTCACTGTCACTCCAAGCGAAAACACTCTCAGTGCGAGAGGGGCGGATTCAGGGCAAAAGCAAAAAAATTTAGTTTTATAATTTTTATAAAAAATCTAAAATAGCTAGCAAAATTTAAAATATCAAATCTCTAGATATTGTTGAAACACGCCTAATAAAATATGTTTGAGTTCTGTATATGGTTCCTATTCGTCAAACGAGGAGAAAAAGTGTGTTTGAAGACCTCATTTCAACAATTATTTCTATCGAGGAAAATTTATCCAAACATATTTTCCAATTTCAAAACCCTAGATTATATAGTCAAAATGCATATACCAGAAATTTATTAAAATTTTCCGTGTCTTTCATGAAATACACAGAAAAGAAACACCCGTATTTTTTTCGCATATCGCCTTAACTTGTTGGTGGAAATCTTGTTTTGAATGATGATATGCGATTATGTCCACTCTTATTTGGTTTTCATGGTTTTGACACCATTTTAATCAAACTTTAAATTTTTTCCGGCTCTCAGTCATTTTATCATACACATGTCCCGATTTTGGTTTACCAAACCATACCCATGTGTGAAAGTCATACCTTGCCTCCCGATGAGCTTCACCCACGTGCTTGTTCCATCCAACTACAAGATTTTTCTTTCTAAAAGTGTTTAAAGAGTGACTAACAGTAGCGGCCCGGCTCAGTGAATATACTATGTCTCTATACATCCTGTCAATAATAGTTTTGTGGTGCACATTACTGCATATATGTTCACAACAGTCGCTCAACTCATAAGGAAAATCTATCTGACTTAGCTGCCTGTGACATTCCTTATTATACACATTGATTTGTTCAGGTTTCCTTTCGCCCTTTGTTACATGTTTTGTTAATGTCAGGTGATAGTTTAGGCTTAATAACATCCAGGTTACACTCTATTATCAACGGAAAATGGTCAGACCACATAACATCGTATCTCACACACGCATTCACAATTTGTGGCTACGTAATGATCTAGCCAGCAGCGCCTAGAACCATGCGCCTCGCTGATAAATGTATAGGTGTCAGACAACAGCCCCAATGTATCTGCACAAGTCCATTGGAGAACCTTACAAAAACTATAAAATAGCGACTCCACCGTATAGGTACTACGGAACCCTAAAAATCTGAGTATAAATTCAGCATACAATTATTTATAAGAAAAATGACAATTTATTTTAGCAACAAAATCCATCTTGCTCTGTGTATCTATTGCAGTCCGCAACTAAGTAAGATGTGCAAATTAGAAGTGGAAGGTTATTTGCCTGTAACATAGTTGCAAAATCACACTATAAAAAGAAGCTTTGTCGCTATGTGATTGGAGCATTATACAAGATGGCCTCAACGTTTGTCGTTGATATAGTGTGTAAGTAAATATACGTAAGCGGAAACAAGCTGAGAGAAAGCGCTTATCTACCAGGCCAGAACTGCAGGCGACTTTCACTAACACTAGCAGAGTTTAGATTTGGGCAGATTTGGGCTAGTTAGAAGTAGAGTTACTAGCGTACTATTTATCCGACTACTGTACCTTCCTCGCTTTGTAGCCGTTCACATTTTGTGCTATTTAATAGCGTGAAAGAGGAAAGTCAGAAAAATAAACAATGGACGCTGTTTGATGTCGTTTAATCTAACAAGCACATGATTAAATGAAGTTACAGGATCTGTTAATTTATTTTTCACCATATCTTCAGACGCTGCACTTGTTTTTAAAATTAATATTAGATTCAGGTATTTCACAAACACTTAGTCTCTGTACAGTTCAATTACTTTTAAACTAATTGTGTACGCCATTGCATGGCAGAACAATTACACCTATGTTCAACAAATAAAGATGATTTGGTTTTGTATTTTCAAATTCGGTCCACTCAATTTACAAAAACCCAAGATTTAGAGCGCAACAAAAACAAAACAAACATGACCTAAAATTACAAACTGACATCAAGCAGGTATATGGTGCTTGACGATTTGCTGAGTAGAGTAGAGTCTACTTTACACATCCGTTATCTACTCTACCCGCTATTATCTTTAGTACTAATTTGTAACTGTTTACATTAAGCTGGTAATGTTATTAGTACTTTTTATCCATGGTACTCTACCACATACTCTACCCGTATAAAATTGGCTTATTGGTGAGCGAGTCTAAACTAACTACCCATGCATTCGATCCATCTGGAAGTGCCCCCGCCAAGACAAGCCAAAGGAAGCGGAGCACTACGTATATATTTTATATACCTTTTCTCAAAGCGTTTCGTCATATTTTCGAACGCTCATACCTTCGGTCTGGATAATACTAGAGTTACCAAATTCTCAAGATAAGATGTAGTAAGCAGTCTTATTAAACACGATAAGTTTTATTTGTCTAGCTTTTATACTTTGAATTTTATTAATACCTAAATTACGTCGATTTCGTCACTTACCACTGACTCACTCACTAATGATCATCAAAACCTCTAGTGTACTTCCTGAAGTCCTAGAAAGCTGAAATTTGTTGAAAGCCTCTTCAAGGGGGTCCGGTTCTGTATTATTAAAAAAGTATATTCCCAACTTCCCAAAGTCCTAGAAATCTGAAATTTGGTATGAAGGCTACGATTTGCACAGTCGGCAAGAAAAAGAGTGGGCTATATCAAAAAGTCATAGCTGAGGCGCAAGAAATGCAGCCTGAAAAAATAAAAAGAAGTAGAGCATCTTACAAAAAGATATGAAATCTCATCAAAAAACATTTCATGTAAACTAGGTCGCCAAGAGTCACAAGCTCATAACGCTATCACTGTTAAAAAGTTATCAGATCTCATGTAGAGCCAAGCTATAACTTTTGTTACTGATAAGTTATCTTGACGATTTAAATCCTAAGTCACTTCTGGGTTACAAAGCTATAAAACAGTGAAAACCCCATCAAAATCCATTCAGCAGTTTTGTCGTGATGCGTGTTCATACATACAGACAAAAATTCCAAAAGCTCCTGTTTTATGTAGCGTTAGTAAATTACACAGCAATTACTCTTTTCAAAACATATAACATGTACAGTTTCGACTTCGTTACTACTTAAAATTAGTAACGAAGTACTAAAATACTTGAAAGCTATCACAAACAAAATAATTATAAACAATAAGCTTACGGTTTATTGTGTTTGGATTGTTGACTATTTATTTATTTATTTATTTAGGAACACCAACAAGAAATACAATAAACTTACTTAAATGGAATAATCTTAAAATGTATACAGCTATTTGTTTTCTTAATTAAAGGCATCCACATCATGCACCAGTTAAGACAATTATGAAAAATTCTTATACTAATAGGAGCATTTACTACTCGTATATTCTATAAAATATGAAATTAAAACTAGGTTAACAAATTTTGTGCGAAGATTTTTTTAAATAACAGGGTAGGTACCTACTTATTTTATGCTTTGTGTTTATTTGTGCGTGTAGTTTTTTTGGCTAAGTATTTACTGACAGAGGACTTGAAGGTGTTGAGCCCGGAGAAAATATCAATATCTGCTTTGGCGTATTTGGAAATAGCATTGTACTGGCGGCAAGATCTCGTTAAAGGAGCGTTGGTACCTAGGTTAGTCTTAGCAAAGGGTATATTAAAAAGAATGTAGTTGGATCTTGGTAGCCTTTTAGGGGTATTAAATGACAGCTTACTTAAGAGATCTGGACAGTCAAGTGCACCGTTGACTAACTTATGTAGAAAAGCTAAGTCGTGGACCTTTCTGCGATCAGCTAAAGGGCACATTCGGTAGTGAGCTAGCCTTGAGGAATAGCTTGGTAGTCTCTTAGCTTTGTGATCGCCGTACGAGAGATGGTAAAGAAATCGACTTTGGACGCTCTCTAATCGCTTTGCATGCACTTTATAGTAAGGGTTCCAGGCAGTACTACAGTATTCCAACTGAGATCGGACCAGGGCATTATAAAGTTTAATCATGGTAGATGGTTTTTTGAAATGCTTAGTATTACGTATAACAAAACCAAGTGTTTTAAAGCATTTCGTCGCAAGCTTGTCAATATTCTATGGACTACCTACTTTCTGGAGATAAATTAGGTAAAAGGGTAAGAAAATTAAAATAAATTTACCACAGCAAACAAATTGCTCAAGAAACCAAATATTGTAAGGATAAAATAATTGTGAAGAATTAATTATATAATCCTTGTATTTTTTTGCTGGGTATAAGGCGTGAATAATTTGGTAAAATGCTGTTCTGATGACCAATCGACTGACGGGTTGGCCTTGGTCTAGCTTAACTAGTTTTTTTCTGCTATTTTAGTTTTGTGATAGTAATTTAATTATTTCGATAGGAAAAGCTAGTATGCAAATTAACTGATGTCTTATCTGCTTAAAGCTACGATGTCGTCTCATGCGAATGCACACTCGTATTCACAAAGATTGCGGCGTAACAATTATTTTCATTGACTGATGGGACATTTAACCTTTGAGAGTAAGACATATACCAGACATTCTGTATGCTTTAGACCTGTTTTCTGTTTATTATAATTTGTGCTTGTAATTATACGTTTATGATCTCGAACTTGTCTGACCGTATAAAGCACAAAAAATCTGGAAAAAGGTGTAGTCTGTGAAGCTGTACGTTTTTATTACAGGTTAGCTCAGATTGTTTCTGATATGTCTAGAAAAGTTATAAAAATAAATATTAAAATTATAAAGTTGATTCCTTTTTTGAAAGTCCGCGTTGAAGTTCAATTATATGACGGAAAACTGACCACAATCCTACACTTGCGAGCTTTAAACTGGAATCACCTAAACGGGGGTTGTTCAAACAATTTTAACAATTTTTATGCAATACAATTATAGAATGTGGTATGTCATTTAAAAGGTAATTGTATTGGCTTTCGAATGCTTGTAAAGAAAATCATTTTGTATTTTATTTCCTACTTAAATTTTAGGAATTAGTGCAACAGGTCGAAATTGTGGACATCTAAACGAATAGAATAAAATGAAAAGATATTGAGATTTTATTTCCAATTTTATATTCTTCCCCCTCAATATTTTGTATTACCCCCCTTGGCTCTAATGATTGCTCGCTATCGGTTTTTCATCGACCGGATGAGTTTCCTGATGGAATCTTGTGGGATTTCCTGCCACTCTTCGACTAAAGCAGTTTTTAGGTCCTCCATCGACGCCAGCGTCTTCCTCGTACCCGCCTTTTTCAACTCATCCCACAAAATAAATGTTCAATTATATTCAAGTCAGGGCTGAGGGCTACCCAGTCTAGAAACGGAGGGGCTATCCCTGATAGTGTGAGGAAGGGAGTTCCACAGTTTGATGAACTTAACAGTGAAAGAGTTTCCATACGCCCCGGTGTTATGAGAAGGTGTTTTTAAGTAAGTGAGACTGTATGAGACCTGACTTGCTTGTCTCTAAGGAAGATATACTCATAACGATCGCGGAGGTATGGAGGAGAAGTGGGACTCTTTAAATGTTGAAAAGGCAACAGAGGATTTGAACATACTGACGCTGTTTAATGGGAAGCCATTTTACCTGTTCACGGTACTGAGATGCATGATCATATTTTCTTAGTCCATTTAACCATTAAACCTGATTCCCAGATTTGGTAAACGTTTAAGTTTACCAAGCAGCTCCTGACTGGCATCTAGAAAACAGACATCAGCGTAGTTGATGATCGGCAAAAGTAGAGATTGTGCGAGAGTAACTTTGGTTTCAAAGGGGAGAAATTTCTGGAGAAATTCTGGATTGGGAAATGTGCCAAAGACTTTCCTGTTGACCTCATTAATATGCGCAGCCCACGTCAAATTGCAATCAAATATGACAACCGAATTATTATCTAACTTAAAAACTGGGATAATTTTTATTGCGGGATTCCCAAGGGATTACACTGTGGCCGCATTATCTTCCACGCGGACGAAGTCGCGGGCAACAGGTAGTACATATCCATAAGTTGATGATGGACTTCGGCATAGCAACTATATCAATTATACACGTAAACATGTAAGTATAGTAGTAATAATTATATCTAATTATATGATTAGTTTGATAATAGACGAGTAATATGATCAATTTGATATTATTACTATCAACCAGTTTGTAATTAGAGGTAAGTAAATTATGACGGTTAGGATTGGTCACGTTGTTGAGCGGTATCCTGGTGGTAAAAGTAATTAATACTTCAAACGACTTTTGTGTAAAACTAAAAATACTCGAAAAAATTAAGGTCGATAAATAATAAAACCGTTTGGAGATCTTTGCTTCGTGAACGCTAAAAAAAAATATTTTAATAAGTTTATTCACAGCAAATGAAATGTTAACACTTTGTTCAATAAGTACTAAACAAAATTTATTTTATAAAATAATTTTTTGTTTATCAACGTAGTTTCCTTCAACTGCGATACAGTCCCTCCAACGCTTTTCTAACTTTTCTTTTCCATGTGTGTAGAACGATTTATCTTTGGCTTCAAAATAAGCCTCCGTTGCTGCGATTACTTCACCATTTGAGTCAAATTTCTTGCCCTGGAGCATTCTTTTTAGGTCTGACAACAGCCAGTAATCGCTGGGGGCAGATGTAGAGAATAAAGTGGATGGGGTAGTAATTCCAAGCCCAGTTCCTTTTGTTTGACCATCGTTATCATGGACTTGTGACACGGCGCATTGTCCTGGTGAAAGATCACGTTTTTTTTCTCGTTTGAGGCTGTTTTTCCGCGATTTCGTACTTTAATCGATCTAATAATCCCATGTAATATTCGCTATTTATATATTTCCTCTTATCAAGGTAGTTGACGAAGATTATTCCATGTGCATCCCAAAACAGAGGTCATAACCTTGCCGGCAGATTGCACACAATGTACCAGAATATGTATTATTTATAATATTATTTGTGAAAAGAAACAATTATTCCGTCAATTTTCCCGATTAATGTCGCCATTTTACCATGATTTTTTTTATAAAAATAGTATATTATTTTTGGAATCCTTTTCTAGGGATCTGTTAAACAGAAATGCGATTGGAGCAATTCGGCTCGATAAAAATATTTATTGAAATGAGGTCTTTTAGACTAGGTCTCTAGTAAAGTAGTTATAAATGAGGTATTTATAACTCTGCTTTACTTCTCATGTGCGTACAATAACTCTATAATCCGCCTTTGTATCTGTTTGGGAATTATAGTTAACGTTTTACGGCTACTGTACCACCTGCCTGTTAACGAACTTTTATATACGCTGCTCTGCAGCTTAAGGATAACAGTAAAACCCTTGAACAGCTATTAAACGCATTCAGGGTACACAAAGCCTATTTAAGCAGCTTGGTGCTAGTTGGGTAAATACGAAAATTCCTTGATCTGCGGAATTATTTCGTGAAGTCGATCACGAAAGTGACGTACAAGTTCTGAAAACGTCCCTTATGCGAATGCGAAAGTATAGAAGTATTTTTGAAGTGTATGGAAGTATACACTTCAAAACTTTGAAGGCTCAAAAGGGATATGTGTGGACTTAAAACTTTTGATTCTTGTGAGTCATTATATAAAAATAAATCTCCACTTTACCGAGTTTAAATAGACATTTATTTATATTACAGGTACTTATTCTTTAAATAAAACCACATAACATACAGAAAAACTTTCCCAAGAGTAATACAAAGGAAAAAATGTTGTCACGTTTTCTTACTGACTTCGAAAACCTATTATGAATTTATATGGGCAGGTATAATTTGTTTTTTATTTGCTCAGATATATTATTTATATTTATATTGGGAATAAACATGGCGACCGTTTTCTGTAGTTCTATCCACCTCTTATCTTACTTACACACTATCTCCGTCTATATTCGCACATGGAAATACAGATAGCATTAAAAAGCATAACAGTCAGTGTGTATTATTTATTGTCGATCGCTCGAATCCCATATTGTGATATTGTAAAGGATTGTAGTATATACCTATATGTAAAGTGTGCTACAAACCTATAGCTTGAATCCAACACACGTAGGGCTGCCATCATCTAAATTGCCGACAGAGGACAAAAACTTCAAAAACCCCGGACATTAAGGTAAAATTGCGGTTTTTCCCCGGACACGCCTAAAACAAATATTCTTAAAAAAAAGAAGTTTTTATTTAACATTTTATTCATCAAATATTTTTCATTCAACATTAATAATTATTCATTAAACAATAAATATGTTATATTGCCGCGCTGGAGTTGGCTTCGATGCGGTTTACGAACGAATGAATTATTTGCTTAGATTTGTTTTTATTTATTGATTATTCTTCAATTAATTGTGGTTACGCCTGACACATATAGTGTCCGGGTTTTACCCGGATCTTTTTCCAAATCCTCCCCGGACGGCCCCCGGACGCCCTCGAAACTAGGACAAATCCGGGGAAACCCGGACGGATGGCAGCCCTAGCTACAATCCTATAGCTTGAATCCAACACACGGCATCAAACAAACGATAAGCATAAAGCTGTAATTATTTTATATATTTATAACGAGATCCCAAATGACATCAAGGATATGAGCAACAATCTATTTGAAAATAAACTAGTTTTTACACGTAACAAATTAAAATTCTTCACACTGACTTTTTAGATGACATTTGAATGTTATTATTGTCTGTGTATCTTATTAATTTTATTCTTGCTTATCAGTTTAATGGTTAATGTGTAAATAATTCATTATTATTTTATCTAACTTAAGAAGATGGCATACTCTAGCAACTTTTTTTATTACCCGTCCAGCACAATAAGTCTAATGGCAAAGACTTTATTTGCTTTTCATAGAAGCGATTATACGTTGGCTCTTAGGCCTCTTTTTTTAGACGCGTAATACTAGTGATCAGGCAGCGAAACAACAAATTGGTGTGTTTTTAGCTAATACTGAAACATTTTGTAGGGAAAAAAATATTGAATTTAGATGATATACCTTCATATTTCTAGTAACTATTTTATGAAAAAAAAAATCAAGTTGATCTCTTAACCGCATTCTTCAAGCGAACGTTTGAAAACCAAAAAAAAAGAGGGTGCAAAACATTTTTTTTTTACAAAAGTGTAAATCTTAGTACATTGTTTATACGTAAGATCCCTAGAGAAAAGATTAATAAACCAAATATATTTTTTTCAATACAAGGAGAGTCCGAATTTCTTCAAACGAATCCTAGATAGACTGGAGTTGGTCATGCTCTAGGCTCAGGTACAGTCTTAACTAATTTTATTAATTCGTCGAATGGCAAAACAGGGAAAATAGTATTGTATCTTACATACTTACCTACACTGCATATGAAGACTACAGGAGAAAAACGATGATAGTCATTAACTAAGAGACAGAATATCACATTTTCATAACATTGATATCAGCGCTCATTGTAAAGTGGACGTAGTGGACGTTACGACGATCGCTGCGTCTCCGGATACCGCAAAATAAACACTTGTGATCATATTCATGAACCTCTAATACTAATAGCATGGAGGTCAGTGATCAACAGAGGTCGGAATTAGATAGTGTGTACTTGTGCTATGTTGTTCTTAATATGGATATTCCCGGGATTAGAATTCTGACCAGGTCCTCTAAAAAGGCCGCTTTGGATGAATCATATTATAATTCCGTTCTAATGCCGTCTCTTTTGCACGCGTGAAAAAACTCTGACTCCATCCTACTTTCAAATCATTTTATGATTCACCCAAGTCGGCCTTTTTAGATCCCCAGGCCATATCAGATTGATTCTAGAAAACAAAACCAAAAAAGTTTCTGCAGCATGCGTAACGTGACGGCTTACGGACCCTACTCATAGAATGTATGTTTATTTGCAGGTTTTTTGCTGCAACGACTTCAAATGACAAACCAATAGACATAACCAACTTAGACAAAACCAAGGTGAGCAATAATTACTGATATTTTATTTATATTTTCTACCTGTCTGTTTTATTGAACATATTGTCGACAATAAACTTATTTTGTTAACTATTTTGACAATAACTAGTTGTGCAATAACAGGCATGTCGGTGTAGAATCAATGAGAAGAATGTAAATGTAATTATAAAGTACCTAATAAAGTAAGTTAATACCTGCTCGTAAAATACCGAATACAGATGAAGGAAAATAAACAAAACTATGAAAACGGAGCAAAATATATTAAATAGGTATTATTGTTTAGTAATGTCTTTAGTGCCACCTCGTGCATCCAAGAAAAACAGTTCCCCTGAAATGTTGATGGTATCACAAAAACAGTCGAAAATTGTCCGCTGCTCGGTTACATACCATCTCGAAGAGTTTCTGCAATTTCAACTGGGTTTTGGTTAATTTCGGCTATGCAACCTGTTGCCACGCTCTTCATTTGAACTTGGTTCTGATTTGAACTTGGCTCTGAAGGCGATTATCGAAAAAAATACGGGTGTTTCTTTTCTGTGTATTTCATGAAATACACGGAAAATTTTAATAAATTTCTGGTATATGCATTTTGACTATATAATCTAGGGTTTTGAAATTGGAAAACATGTTTGGATAAATTTTCCTCGATAGAAATAATTGTTGAAATGAGGTCTTCAAACATACCTTTTCTCGTTTAACGAATAGGAACCATATACAGAACTCAAACATATTTTAACAGGTGTGTTTCAACAATATCTAGAGATTTGATATTTAAAATTTTGCTAGCTATTTTAGTTTTTTTAATAAAAATATAAACCAACTTTTTTCCCTCTTGCCCTGAATCCGCCCCTCACGCACTGCGCGATTTTTCGCTTGGAGGGACAGTGACAAAAATAAAATTCGCATAGCCTCTTAAACAGCGATTCAAAAGAGTTTCTTGTAGCTCGTCAGTTAGTTAGCCGCCCTCATTCAATAGCCTGTCCCATTTCTCGATAAAATCCTCTGACAAAATAAATTATGATTGCATTTTTGCCACAAGTTTTCGGCATCAGACAGTCCACAACACAGAACAAATGGCGCAAGGAAGTGGACTATCACTGACGCATGCTTCAGCCAGTGTGTCGTCCCAGTGCTGAGCAAACGGAGTGGGGCCATGTATAGAGTAGGCACAGATATAGAATGTAGGTATACTCGTAGAATGTCATTGCACTCAGCCTTATTTGTTTGCACTGTATAACCCTATACCATACATATATAACATGCTCCATTAAATCGCCTGGAACACCCACTACATCCGTCTCTTTTTCTAAAAAAATAAAATCCGTTTTTTATAATATAACTGTTTTCAACATTGCAATACCTGTATTTGCGGAAAAAAAAGAAAAAAGAGTTTAATTTCGTCTATTGACTGCTCACTTGGTCACTGTTGTATTTGTAACGGCACGTTAGGTCGCCGCGGGCCCGCCATTTCAGCACAACTGATAAACGAAATCGGTCCATGAAAATATACCATAATAAATCAGTTCCCGGTATACAATAAACTGTAGATGTGCAATTTTGGATATGAATAAATAATTGCTTTATTTGGCAATTTTTTGACAATAAAAAACGTTTTCATCTAACCAGTTGCGCTAAAAGACGTCTGTTTTGATAACAAGAGCAATTTTTAGAGCTTCATATAGATATTTTCATTTCTTTGTTAGAAGAGGTAAATATTTTAAATTCTCAAAGCCTGTCTCTGTAATTGATGATCGCATATATTTTTTGCCCATGATTTTAATATGTGATTCACTCACTACCTAAGAGTAACTAGTAAATTAGAAACGTCAGTATTTATCGATTTCAACATTGTAATTTTTTGCGTTACTGATGATTTGATCGTTTATTACGATTTATGAAATAGAGCAGACGTGTGTCCAGTATAATGGTAATAAAGTACTTCTCGTTGTCGTGACAGGCAGCATGGCGGTGCGTCAGGAGACAGCGCCAACTATCGCAGCATCGGCTCTGCTACGGGAGTCGTACAACCAGAAGGCAGCCATCCTGGCGACTGAAGAAGATTTTGACGATCCGGTATTATTCATTGGCTTTTTTTTGTAGATCATTGTTATGTGTCTATTTTCATGTAGGCCTGTAAGCCTACCATCATTTTAGCACTCGATACACGTTAGCTACTGCGTAAAATATTTTGTATGAGAAATTGTGGTTCCTCTCGTAAACCGCTAGGGGCGCTGTGCAATATCTCATGTTACGTAGTCGCCATTGTATATCAAGTGTAAAACACATAGTAGGCCAGCAGTGTCGCGCTTGCATCAATCACTATTACTCCATGTGGAAAGAACCGCAGTGCGAGAGGGACGGATGAAAAAAATTATTATGAATGTAAACGTTAATATTTACAACATTAAGGCGGAAACTGATTAAAGTAATTTTGATAATTTTTATGTTTAAATCATAATTATTTTTTTGCTTTCATGACGTTAGGGATGTGGATACGTCAAAAAGTACGTTTCACAAAATTTAGCTCTTATCTGCCTGGAGGAGCCCAAACCTGGTTCATTTTGAAAATGTTTTATTGTTTTTTTAGAAAACGAGTGGATGAAATGTGAAACGTTTACTCGTAATACATTTTTGCAATCAGCTCATAAAAACTTTCATTTAATTTTGATAACCGCCATGACAGATTTCAGAAAAAAAAAACTTGCAACAAATGATTCCAAATTCAAAATTCAAAAATTTTAAATCATTTATTTGTGAGTCATTAGTTTAGTACTTGCACATTAATTTCGTCTCTCCGTGCTCTGCCACATGGCGTACAAATATTCACAGAAAATTTTAAATGTACACAATACATTCACATTTTAAATATAAATAATTATTACCTAATATAGTCAATTGTAATTAACATGCATATACTTTTGGACTTATTGTGTATCGGATTAATATTCATTTACACCATAATCAGTTTTGTCGAGTAAGAAGTTTTTTAGATAATTATTAAATATTTGGATGTCCTCCTCATCTCTTATAGCCTTTGGTAACTTATTGTAGATAGGGGTAGGGGGTGCCATTCCAAGAACATTTTATGAACTTATGACGTCATAAAAACCAAACTTGGATCTCTAAGCAAATACCATCATTGATATTATTATTCTTTATTATTATATATTATTATGTTTAAAATAAAATAAATTATTATAAGTATAAAAATATGTACTCACTACACTAATAGTAGCATATACATAACCTTCCTCTCATTCGCCACAAACCACATCCTCACACACACACAGTCCATTAACTACTCACCTCACTATACAGACACATATACACATCTTACCCACTCACAAACACCATTAAACAAATGCACACAGTGCTTTTATGTTATAAATAGTATAAGTTTGTATTAATTTTCTACTTAGTCATAAATATTATACTATAAGTTATGTAAGAGCGGAGTCACCTATACAGGTAATTCTTTACTTAACTGGTGACTCCAACCATTAAGTTGTCTTATAAACTATTTTCTATTTCTATTTCTATTTCTATTCTACAACTTATAACGAAGCCATAAACATCTCTTCCATGCTTCAATCATCAATGAGCCTACGGAAAAACATTTGCCCCCAGACTATTGTCAAGAAACAGCGAGGCCAATGGCCCAAAATAGATGAAATTTTTGGCATATTTTGTTCGTTTACTTATTTGACGTTTCGCTTGGTGAAAATGTAACGAAAATGCACAGAACATATAATTTAAATATTTGCCAAAGCTTCAAAAGTTATAGTAAGACTTCATTTTCATAAACAATATAATTAGGTACCTATACAGGTAGCAAAAATCCTCAACTTAATTAATTGTAAAGTTTTTAAATATTACTTATTTTTCTAGGAATCAGACCTTGACCACGATGAATTTGAAGATGCTGAAGAAGAACAACTACCACCGTAAGTACTTCCTTCCGTAGTCTTTATCACAAAAACCGATGTTATAATAACATATATCATAATTTATTATTAATTTATAACACCGCGTTTCTGCGCTGTGATTGGCCCATTGCCCAACGTGAACCAGAGATCGGAGATCGGATATATATATTTACTTAAAGTTAATTTTCGCTACAAAAGTGTGGATGTGGCATCAGAAAAAAGTATTCTTGTCGTTCAGAACAATAAATTTGTCGATCCCGGAATCGAAGTATTTTTTCGATACAAAAGTGCTTTCAATATTAGCCAACACCTGAACATTAGGATACCTGCATCCGATGGTATAATCAGAACACTATTCAATATCAAAATCCCGGGATTTTTTCAATACAAAACTGCATTCCATGTCAGCCAACACCGAACCTTAGGTAAATATCTTGGACGAATAAATATGCATGCGATTAACTGATCTGACCATTTCTAATTATAACATAGCTTAGATAACCAATAAGCTTTCGGCTACGCAAAGATTATTTCTGCCAAATGCTGCCTCTAATGCTCCCACAGAACACCTTCAATAAGGATGGTCCGTAAATTACGGACGATTTTTTCTGAATGCTAAGATACTGGCCTAAACTTAGAGGAACAAATTAATTAAAAAAAAGCCTGCGCTTCCTTTTTCTCATTTTTCATGAAATTGTTGTTTGAAACATTGTTGTTGTTGTTATGGTCGTAGCGTAATGTTTCGTGTCTAACTCGGACATAATTAGCCATTGGGACACTGTTGCAGCCAATTACGAGTTCCATTTGCCCTCTTTATGTCATAGTTGCACAAGATACCGTTACAATTTATATTTCTATACATTTTGTTTCAGACTCAAAATGGATCTTAAAACGTCTTTTGAAGATTGTGAAGTCGCCATCAAGAAATTTTTCAATAACGATGTCGTTGGGGCTTTAAACATAATGCAGCCTTGGTAAGCAGTCTATTATATTTAAACATAATGCAGCCTTGGTAAGCAGTCCATTATATGTAAACATAATGCAGCCTTGGTAAGCAGTCTATTATATTTAAACATAATGCAGCCTTGGTAAGCAGTCCATTATATTTAAACATAATGCAGACTTGGTAAGCAGTCCATTATATGTAAACATAATGCAGCCTTGGTAAGCAGTCTATTATATTTAAACATAATGCAGCCTTGGTAAGCAGTCCATTATATTAAAACATAATGCAGCCTTGGTAAGCAGTCCATTATATGTAAACATAATGCAGCCTTGGTAAGCAGTCTATTATATTTAAACATAATGCAGCCTTGGTAAGCAGTCCATTATATGTAAACATAATGCAGCCTTGGTAAGCAGTCTATTATATTTAAACATAATGCAGCCTTGATAAGCAGTCCATTATATTTAAACATAATGCAGCCTTGGTAAGCAGTCCATTATATGTAAACATAATGCAGCCTTGGTAAGCAGTCCATTATATTTAAACATAATGCAGACTTGGTAAGCAGTCCATTATATGTAAACATAATGCAGCCTTGGTAAGCAGTCTATTATATTTAAACATAATGCAGCCTTGGTAAGCAGTCCATTATATTAAAACATAATGCAGCCTTGGTAAGCAGTCCATTATATGTAAACATAATGCAGCCTTGGTAAGCAGTCTATTATATTTAAACATAATGCAGCCTTGGTAAGCAGTCCATTATATTTAAACATAATGCAGCCTTGGTAAGCAGTCCATTATATTTAAACATAATGCAGCCTTGGTAAGCAGTCCATTATATTTAAACATAATGCAGCCTTGGTAAGCAGTCCATTATATTTAAACATAATGCAGCCTTGCTAAGCAGTCCATTATATTTTTTAAAATTGGTTTTTCTTCAGCTTTAACGACGCATTTGTTCACAATATTATGGATTTTAATTTGGATATTGAAACTAGTTTATAGGATCCCAGAAACTACAATTTCGCGGAAGTTTTAATAACTTCTAGTCGAGAGAAAACGTAACTTTAAGGTGTTAAGAGCAATCGTTATCTAGCTTTACATTAAAGAAGAAAATAATTGATGCTGGATATCCAGTCTACTGGATGCTAGGCTACAGATATAAAAACCTGATAAGGGTGTCTTCGGGACTTAAGTGTTTGCAGTCTTCCAAAGAGTAGTCAATCAAGCCAAGATTGTCTGGCGCCAACTTCTGTTATAACACAGGAAGCTTACCCCATCAGGGTACGTGGTCCGTACATCCGGCCTCAATATGTGCAACCATACAAGATGGTGGGAGAAATAGAAGAAAAATTGGGAAGACCCTTAAATAACCTGAACGGTCGCTGTAAAGAAATAAAACAACAGCGTCAAGACATGCCTATGAAATCTGGGAAAGGAAATTAACGTATTGGAAACGGGACAAAAGGGATTTTCAGAAAATGAAACCAAAATTACACAAAACTTACCAGGAAATTAAGCAAAAAACAGGCTTTCACAATCTCTAGAGCAAATGTGCTCTGTTTCGTGCGATAAAATTAGATTTTAAATTTGATATTTTAAATTTATTGTGGCAAATTTCCTCTTCCTTCTACCACGATACTCTTCGATATGAGAAAAATAACAAAAAAATGTGACAAGATATTCCAAATTTTCGAATTTGAAAATTCAGTAAAGCAATCAACGATAAAGAAAGACTAAAAATATATGAAAAAGGTTGAATACCTGTAGCGAATGCTACAATATGTATGTATATCATAGCTAAGTATATAACTCATTCGAACATTCATTCATCACGAATTCACGACATCTCCGTAACTTTAGACAAGCTAAGAGAGTATTTTTCGAAATTAAATTTATAAAGAAAGAAAGTTTGTTCAGATTTTGAATACAAATTACCGCGCTTCTGCTGAGGTCATGGGGCTCCAAATTCATTGACTGAACTTAAGAACAGACATCATGAGGCGACCAATTCACTTGTGGGCGTGGCTAAATGTCATGCTGCTTCATTTCGCTATGAGGGGCAGGCTCCGTGAAACTTGCGAGGACAATACAATCGTGCCGATTTCGGCGCGGGCGCAAAATTGAAAACTTGTTTCAGAAGAAACCAGATTATGGTTAGACTATCTAGATAACATCTATCTAGATAATATTTTCGATGTTCGACTCGTATTAATTTTTGATTTTACCTTAAACAATAAAAGCACATTCGGCTACACTATTGGTAAAAAAAACGTTAAAATTACGTATTTTAGGGTTTTATTAAGATATTACTTAAATTTCTCGATTTTTCGTTCGACTTAAACATAGATCTAGATAATGTTAGTAGACTCAGCCTAAAATATTATAATAACATTCCATAGACACCCCATAATGTGGTGACAGCGTTTGTATGGAGGTTTGGGTGTGATGGCGCCTCTCTAGCGTCACCTCAACCAAACTTTGCAAAAAAATAAGTACAGTAAAATTTTTAATTAAATTGCTAAATGCTGATCAAAAATCTTTACCTAAAATTCCCAAATGTGACCCATTATATGTATTTCCGAATCTAAAAATGTGTTACTTACACGATAAATATAATTTCAGGGGCCAAACGTCACTGTACCACAGCCTAGGCACGTCAATCTTCGAGTTCATCCCAGCTATGCTGACATTCGACCGTACTCAGATAGCGCGCACCATCGCTGCCCTCAAAATGACAATATCCATCTGTAACCAGCATAGGAGGAATTACTCACTTGTCGAGAGCCTTGGCACTATGATCAAGAAGGTAGTTATAATTTTACTTAGTTAAAGCTAAATAGATAGCCTGTAATACAATAGAAATTTGTCATCTATGCAGTGTTCTTAAATCAATGGTCTAAAAAGTATCTAATTATTTTAAACCATGGGTTTTGTTGTGTACTTACTTCATCAGTGATGAACATCACTAAATGACAACCAACATTTGTGTTTGTAAAGATATTAATTTCTTCAAAGCATATCTATACCTTGACCGTAACCGCTGTACCGTGCTTCTACGCCGCGCGGCGAGCCAGGGAGAGGAAAGGAACTAGCATTAGTTCACATGAGATCTATATTGTTGAACAGATCGTACGATATCGGTTTACAATATTTCTAAGTTACAGAGTTATAACTTTGTATATTTATTATAAAATATGATACTACTACAATGGTTAGTGAAATACGTTATATTATTTTTATTTGCGTTATACACAGTTGTATCTCTATAGCTTAAAAGTATTGTAAACCGATATCGTAAGATCTGTCTGACAATTTCGATCTCATGTGGACTCATGCTACTCTTTCTTTTCCTCCCCCCGCCTCGCCGCGCGGCGTAGAGGCGCGGTACAGCGGCACAAAATAGATACTACCAGAAGGCGACGGAGCGAAAACAGACGCACACATACATAGACGCGTACGTATGATGATCTCGGCAGAATTTTGTATTGGCATTCACTCGAGTATCTCCGAGATCGTCGTACGTACGCGTCTGTGTGCGTGTGCCTGTTTTCGCTAGTTATGCGGAGTAAACATTCTGTAAGTGGTTATTTTGTGACAGCGGTAACGGTCAAAGTGTAGTAAGTGTACATATTGCATGAATGTTTGTCAAAAAATCTACATAAAAAGAAAAAACACAACAAGTTCCAATCATGACGGCTAAAATTATGTGTTCACTTATTCTTATTAATAATAGGAATTATTAACCTTATTCTTGATTATATACACACATAAATATAATAACAATTGCACTTAGAAATAACATGTACAATATGTACATAGGGGAGCTTATCTCTTAGTAGAGATTTCTTTCAGCAAACCCCTTTGATAAATAAAAATTATAATAATCAAGTAGACATACATACGTGTACACTAACCTAAATATCGGGTTCATCCTTAAGGTACCCAATCCTTGAGGGACCCGTCCCATACTACTAAATTTAAATTTTAAATAATATGTATAGGTATACATAATAATATCCAAGTATACTTGAACAAACATACACAGCATAACCATAAAATAACCACTAACTGAAGGCCTACTCCGGGTGACCTTGATTTTAATTACCTACGCTCGACCGTAACGCTAGGGCTGTCATCTATGTACTAATAATAAAGTAAAAATTTCGTACTCTGTATACTAATATTTTCTCAAAATTTTTACTGAAATGTGTTTTTATTTTAAGTGTTTTAATGTAGCCACACCTACCATTTCTAGAATGTTTGTCTTTAGCTATTACAAGAAGTTGTCAACATTACCTGACACATATTTTTTTGTAAACTTCAATGACCAATCAAAAAAGTTTCCTAAGCCACGCCCTCTTGACTCATCGTCGCTTGTGATTTGTTCTCTAGGTGTGTTACAGTGGCCAATCACAGCTCAGAATTGCGGTGTTATAATGTAATATTATAACATCGATCCAATAATGTACGTACTTATAAAACCGCTTTTGATGTTGTAATTACCTTACTGTAATATGGGAGTAGATAAAATAACATGAATTTTATACTTATAACAACGGTATAGATTACACCAAACTTCTTGTCCTTAACCCGGCGAATGTCCAAAATATAACGGCAGGTCTCATCCGCTCTTATGCGTTTTTCGTATTCATAGCGGACTAGAAGTTTGGCGCGATCTATGAACCTTGGGATTCAAAATGTCTGCTCGCTTTGGCTGTACTGTCAGCTACATATGCTCGGCTTCGCTAGTGTGACGTGAGCTCGGCCATGGTCAGTATAGACCAAACATACACCTGACATATTAAGGCGTATCACCACGCTAAATAAGCAACTCGATGTGTGTCGGTACAAATGTCAACGGAAACGACATTGAAATAATGTTCATTTCAGCGTGCCTTGAAAAGTGGCTGTTACGACAACCACTGCGTCTCCGGCTAGTGCAAAATAGGAGAAAATAATACTTTTCACATGGACGCCATGAACGGAAAAAAAATGTTGAACTTGAATTTTTTAGATCCAAAAATTCCCTATAATTTGGTGAAATAATAATTAAAATCGCTTTAGGCGTTTGGAGGGAGTAAGAGAATTCTCGTGTTAATCATGTGAAATTTTCGATGACTTGAGATTTTTTTTTGTCAAAACTAACAATAGAAAAACAGTTTATGAAACTTAAAATTTATTTTTGACTCTATAATGCCTATCATATATTTTTATGAAAGTTTTTGGACCACCCGTGTGGGAGGAGTAGGCCTTCAAAGACAGGTCCAAATTGCAGTTGGCGTAATCATTCGCCTAAACGTAACAGTACGGGATTTGAGCGATCGACAATGTACACACTGACTGCATTGTGTTACTGTTATTTTAATGCTATCTGTATTTCCATGTGCGAATATAGACGGAGATAGTGTGTAAGTAAGAGGTGGATACTTCCGGTCACCATTTCTATTCTCAAGGACTTTTGATTCGGGTTAATTATACCCCATATTGCACGTTGTTTGTCCTAGCCGAACTACACGACGTACACGGACCTGGAAGCACACGCCGAGCTCTGCTACGCGGAGGCGCTGCTGCTGCAAGCCGCCATGTTCATCATGGAGGGAGAGGACCTCACCGGCCTTATCAAAGGCACCTTCAAGGTCAAGAACTGTTACAATACCTACAAGTAAGTACTTTTGATTCGCTGGTACCTTTCTGCGAATACCTCCTTCAAAATGTTAATAACTAACGGACGCACCGCAGCCTTGCTCACGTGGATCGCAAGGTAATTTCCTAAAAAGATGATCACCACTTTAATTTAATTAAAAAGTAAATATATTTTTTTTAGTTTAGCATAGTAAAAGGGGCAGTCTGAAAACCAGCGTTGTGTTGTTGTTACACAACACGCAACATGTCTGAGACTGTTCCTTTTGCCACATAAGTGCAGAGGAATATTATTATTTAGTTAAGTTTTCTAATTTAACATGTATTTTTTGTATTTCTATGTACATCTTGTGGCAGTAAATACCTTTTGATTTGATTTGATTTAAAATCCACTCTTGGTAAAAATATACATCTTTAACTAAACAAATATTAGATGTGTGGTCTAAATATACATATATCAAAAAAACATGCCTTTTTAAGTTAAATAAAACGTATTCATATTCATATTCTTTATTGTACACACAAAACATCATTTTACAAAGTACTTAGATACATCATGTACATAGGCGAGCTTATCTCTAAAAAGAGATTTCTTCCAGCAAACCCGGATTGAAAAAAGAGAAGTAATAATAAAAAGTAGACATACATACGTGTACACTAAATATTTTAATATACTTACACCCTATGATTATAAATAACAACAATATACCTACATAAATAATAATTAAGTAACTATTTAAACAATAAACATGTTTACTTATATATATATATAATATTTACAAAAAATAAGATAAAAATACATAACAATAGTTAAAATAAATATTGTGCTATCTACAGATACTCATGGAGTTGAAAGGTAGTCTGTTTTTAAAAATACCGAGTGTAGGACAGTCTCTAATGTTATGGGGAAGCGAATTCCATAATCTTATGGCCATAGATAATATTTAAACCAAGTCCAATAAAAAAGAAGTCCAAGTAAGCCCTCTAATAAATGCAAGTGTATATTTATAACTTTAAATATAACCACAGAATTTGTTGTTTTTTGATCATACGGAAAAACATTCCATAAAATACGCCCCGAGAGACTTTTTTCACTTTATCCATAAAAATATTAAATATCTTAGTTAAATAGGCAACAATATTTTTTTGTTCACAACCTTTGTTTCTCTGGACAAGCTGTGTATCAATGAAGGTTTCATTAAATATACAGGATGAATTTTTGAGATGGGACAGTAAGGGCAGGTATCTTAACCGTTATAGTTACAGGAAAACGCTTTTAGGAGACTATCCATAAATTGTTAAGATATTCTGAACTGCATTTACAGATTTTGGAAAAAATGTACAGTCAGCAAGAAAATGGTCATTTTAAACAAAAACTTTTTTTGATGACAATCGATCCTGTTTCTTATAAGGATCAAAAGTCTCTGCTAGACCGACTGAAGTTTAAGTACTAGAAATGTCAGAAATCGCAAAAAACTTTTACATTTTCCTACATTACATAAATAAATATATTTAATTTCATAGAACAGCTTGTACGACTAGATTGATGGATGTGGAAGAGGCGAAAGAGGTGTGTCTGGATCGTAGCAGATGAAAATCTGTACTCTCGGCCTACCCCTCTGGGAGACAGGCGTGAGTGTAGGTATGAATGTATGTTTGTACATTTATTACCGTAAGTATGTTTTTGATATTGGTAAATGGATTTGTTTCAGAGAGTGCGCCAAAATATTAGAGAAGAAAGAATGGCAGACCGAGCAATCGAAGACACACTTTCAAAGTGGGGTACGACTTGGCATCGCTACTTTCAATGTCATGATATCACTGCTGCCGCCGAAGATCATTAGCTTACTAGAGTTCGTCGGTTTCTCAGGAAATAAGGTTGGTTTGTTAAAAAAATGGTCTGCAACTAATTCCAACTCTGAAATATGTGTGTATTGACAGTTACCGGTTTTACATCACTAACCTCTTAAGTTTGAGGAGGAAAACATGGCGGTAATTTGAGAAAAAATAACTATGGTTTGCATTGTGAATCGAATTGACTCCAAACGAATCTTTTTTTGTATTTAACATTTTGAGGTAAGTTTAAATAGGACTTTCTCGTACCCCTTCACGAAATTTTGCCCCAATATAAGCAACGTGACTTTCAATATAATAAGTTCATTTAATTTAATTTAACCCTTTATCCTATATACGTACTATAAAGTCTCGTTTTATTTTTGAGAAAAGCACTAATTAAACCTCCTGGACTCGTATATAAAAGTCCTCGCCCTGCAGGCTCAAACTTTTAACTTACTCGTCTAGGAGAGTTCAATCACTTGGTCTCAGCAGTATTGTACTATTATTGTTTAATGTTATAGAGGTAATAATAATAATAAGTTTATTTAAATCAAATTATCATATAACAGTGTTTGATTGTACATGATTACTTAAAAGCAAGTTACATTAAACAAGTTGCCAGGCAGCAGCGCTCTTCCAATATTTAGAATCTTATGATAGTTTTATTGGGTGAGACAAGTAAAATTATATAGTGTAAAATAAAATAAACTAAAGTAAATATGTGAAGGGTGTTCCTCTCTGTGTGTGTAGGTGTAGAGTGTATATGTGTGAGTGTGAGAGGGTGTGTCAATGTGTATGTATGAAAGATAAAATAATAATAATAATAGTTGTAATAGTGTATGTAACGAGTACGTTGATGGCAGGCGCAAGGGCTCGCGGACCTAGAAGCGGGGTCGACGTCGGGCGGGCTGCGCTCCGTGCTATGCGAGCTGACGCTGCTGCTCTACCACCTGGTCATCTGCACATTCACGGGGGGCGAGGGCGACCTGCTCATCGCTGAGCAGATCTTGCAAAGGGAACTCAAGGTACTCTAACGTGAACATTCCTCCTTAACCCTCTTCATCCTTATTATAAAATAGTCAAAATGTCGTGTGTGTGCACTGAATATTTTTGCGAAATTTTAAATGGATTGAGTTATTGTAAAAGGTGAGAAAGGATATTCCGATGCATATTTACCTGAAGTTCAGGTGTTGGCTAATTGGTATGGAGATTCCGGGATTATTACTGGATTTAATGTGCACCCAAATATTCATACGATTAATTTATGCAATCCCGGGATTTTTTAAGCTGCTTCCATATTTTCATAGAAAAAAAAATAACTTTAGGTAAATATGTATTGGAATATTCTGTCACTGGTTATTATAGGTATACAACTTAATTGAGAGCGGGGACGAAGACGATTTGCGGAGGGAGGAATACAGACGACTACAAAAGTGTTAATTGGGCCAGTAATATTATGAGATTTATATCCTGTTGCAATCAATTGATAAGGTTGAGTACATTATTACTGGATAGAGAAATGCTAATTGACCTCTTTTTCAACTTTGACATCTAATTTTGAATATCAATTGAAATCTGTCATAAATCACAATAACTCATTATAGTTCATTGTTTTTCTGATTTGATTTTGAATTTAATCAGATTTTTTACAGATATTGGGTCCGAGTGACATATTTTAGTATATTGTTTAGTGTATCTATTATAAATGTATAAAAAAACACAAAAGGTTCACTTTACGTTACAACTGTACCAAAAACCGTTCGATTTCAATTAGATTTGTCATTCAACTTGTCACAATTAGTTTGAAAATGGAGAGGGTCATATTTGCATTTTTTTAGGAATGACAAATCCAAATTATGTTATTTCCTTTGTGTATGAATGAGACAACATTAAGCTAACAGCAACATTCATTTAATTTTTTAAAAGTGTCAGCTGTAAAAAAATATTACGAATCTTATCACGGAAATGGATGGCATTTAGGACGAACTGTTTTTGAAGATTTAATTTTTATAATTAAACAAAAAATGAAAACAAAATTTAATACGTAGATATTAAACCTTGAAATCAGCTTTCAAACAAAAAACAAATCATTGAAATAGCAATTGAATTACAGGAATTATAAACTCATGAATCTGTAAGAAAATTTCAGCAATTTCATAGGATTTTGGTAATTTATTAATAGCGGTTGAGAATACAACATTACATACAATAGATACAATACAATAGAGAATACAATTTATCTGAAACTATTGCCAGGAAGGAAGCGACTTGGAGTGGGCTATGAGGATGGAATGCTAAATGGGCCGGATAACAGGGCTATGGAGTGAGATAACGGACATCTGCCTCGAAAATCTCTCACAAATTTAAGTATGGCAGATGGTGATAACTATCCAACAGGATAGCCGTTGTGGGCCCCCTATCTAGCCACCATAGGGCGACCAGGGGGCAACACTATGTAAGCAGCTAAGGTTGTCGAGAGGTGAGTCTGCGGGGCGCAAGATCCTTATACAGTCAAGTGCCCCCGGCGTTAAGACATTTTACACTTCCAACCTGGAGCATAGGTTCCGCTCTTGCATCTCCATTTTGGCCGGCTGGTTAAAGCAAGCGCAGAGGCGGGGGGTGTGTTGCTGTGTGTATGTGTGTGTGTAAGCGCATGTGTGATAGTGTCTCCTCTGGAGGTTGGGTCCGTGGTGTCGCCACTCACCATCGGCTCGTCACAAGCCGCCCTGCGGTGATTGATTGCATTGGAAGTACTGGACATACCAGAGGGCGATGGGGTCGTCACATCCCTACGCCTTTATTATTATTATTACACTACACTATTCATTATTACACTATTCACATTAAATATTATTTAGAGTGCATTACAAACTAGAAAATATCAATCAGAAACAAATCCAAAGACAAGAATTTGAAAAAATTCCCCGGGCCAGGATTCGAACGTGCGACCTCTTGTTATCAAGACAAGCGCGCTAGCGCGGATTTGTTTCTGATTGATATTTTCTAGTTTGTAATGCACTCTAAATAATATTTAGAGTATTCATAGCGATGGATTTCGCAAAAATAAACATAATACTATTCACATTGATTGAATAAAAATATTTTAGTGGAATAAGCAAACACAGAGACAAACAGCGAGGCTGAAGGTCAATATATACACAATAGAGCGTACAGCAAACATAACGGAGCAAAAAGCACCAAGAGATCAATATTTTATAAACAACAAAGAGGTCAAAGACCGAACCGTTTATTTACACCAAGACATCACATATATGTAAATTCGTTTCGAGTGTATACCGGTATATTTTGAATGACTAGTACATTACAATTTAAGAACATACAATAATGGTTTAGTTGATTTCGTGATGGTACGGCGTAAGTGATTCAGGCTCCAAAAAGAATATAAAATAAATTTCAAAATTTATGAGGTTCTAATTTACAGAAACCAATGGAAACTTTGCGATAGCAACATACACAATACATAGGTAATAAGGTTTTGTTGAAAAACTACTGAGTGAATTTTTAATATAAGTGTTCTGTTTCGATTGATTAGAAAAAGGCGTTTTTTTTTTTATTTATTTATTTATTTATTTATTTATTTATTACTTATTTTGGAAAACTAGCGACTATTTTAATAACAATAGTAAAAAACTTAAATTAACTCTAGCTAGTCATTTAAAGTTTCCACAGATAGGCTTAGACTAGATAATACTTAATCAAACCATGACAAGTTATAAACAGATTAAAAGGAGGTTAATTAAATACACAAGAAATAGCTCTTATTCAAAGAATGGGTTAGTAAGAAGACGTCTCACCGAAGTGATACTGCTATGGAATAAGTCAATAACATTAACATTTTGAGATAAACAATTAAAAGCTTTACAGGTTCGCCAAATATAAGAATTTTGTTTATAGTTAGTTCTTACTGTAGGCAAGAAGAAAGTTTTACAGTGCCTGCGGTTTCGATTTGGGGCCAGAAAATTGAGCTTACTCAACAGTTCGGGGCAGTCAATAATGCCTCGTGCTATTTTTAATAATAAGATAAGGTCAGAAATGTCACGCCGCTTACTAAGTGGAAGTATGTGCATTTTACGACATGACTGCTCGTATCCACATGAGGTGTGTTTTGTACGGTAATTGAGATAGCGCATGAATTTCTTTTGAATTCTCTCAATTTTATTTATAAAAACTGAATAACGGGGGTTCCATATTTGGGAAGCGTATTCAAGATTACTGCGAACGTAAGCACAATATAAAATTTTTAAAGTTTTAACGTTGAGAAAATCCTTAGAGGCGCGCATTATGAACCCAAGACTACGTGAAGCCTTCTTGACGATCTGGTCGACATGTTGATCGAATAATAACTTGTTATCGTGCAATACACCAAGGTCTCTAATACTGTTGATTTTAACAAGATCATGACCGTGCAGATGGTATTGATATTGAATATTTGACTTCTTTCTGGAAAAAGTGACACAAAAACATTTAGAAACATTAAGATCCAGCTTGTTACGCGTGCAATAGTCATCAAGACGATGAAGATCCTCTTGGAGTGCCTCTGCATCAGCGTTGGATCCAATTGTTTTGAAAATTTTCATATCGTCCGCAAAACTGAGAACATGAGAATTTTGGAAAATGCCGTCAATGTCCGCAATAAATATTATAAACATTAGGGGGCCCAGCAAAGATCCCTGGGGAACACCGCTGGGAACATCGACCCATCCAGAAATGTAATTACTTACGACCACGGCCTGAGACCTACTGCTGATGTACGAAGAGAACCATCGTAAGAGATCGCCACAAATACCAGCTTTTTGTAATTTTAAAATTAGCAATTGGTGATCAACGCGATCAAATGCCTTGCTGTAGTCCGTATAGATTACATCAGTTTGATGGTATTGCTGCATACTGTCCGTAAGATGTTCATTGAGCAATATAAGGTTAGTTACTGTGGAGCGACCTTTGAGAAATCCATGCTGTGTGGGACTGAACGACCGGTGTAGGGAAGCGTAGACTTGGTCATATACAATTCTTTCAAATAACTTAGCGACAATACACAGTTTGGAAATCGGTCTGTAATGACTTATTATATTTTTAGCCCCTTTTTTATGGATAGGGGAAATAAATGCCGATTTCCAAATAAGAGGAAATGAACCCTCTGACATAGATCTGCTGAACAGTAAACAGAGAGGCTTGGCTATTTCGTCAGCGCAGTTTACTAAGACGACAGCGGGTATATGATCAGGCCCCGAGGACTTGGAAACGTCTAGTTTTTTAAGCCGAGATTTTATATCTTCATAAGAAATTTGAATTGAGGAAATATCAAATGACGTCGCCTGGTGTTCGATATTTTGAGAGAAAGTAGCGGCAGGATCAGGCTCTAAGAAAGTGGAAAGAAAATATTCATTAAAAAGTTCGCAAATCTCAGCTCCATTATTTGCCGTTTTATTATTGTGAATCATACTGCTAGGTAATGAATTCGATTTGTGTTTAGCTTTAATAAACGACCAAAAGCTCTTAGGGTTCTTATGTATGGCATTCTCTATCCCCTCAATAAATGTATGATAACATTCAGCTTCAACGGTTTTTATTCTTTTATTCAGTGTCGAAACCGAAAGTCGATCCGACGTGTTACCATATTTTTTATATTTTGTTAGGTATTTATGCTTTTCTTTAATAATCTTTTTAAGTGCTGGGGAGAACCATGGGGGATAAGAATCAGCATTTACTTGGCGGGATGGGATATATTTGTCGCGAAGAGTTAACAAAGTGCTATAGAAAAAATCTACTGCTGACTCAAGGGACCTGCTAAGAAACTCACTTTTCCAGTCCGTTTTTGTTATAGCGATATTAATAGATGTAAAATCAGCTTTGTTGTAATTAAATTTACGTCGGGGCAGTGGCTTAAGAAACTCAAACTGAGCGAAGCTCGTATCAATAGTCAACGCATTATGAAATACCGCGTCCAGTGGTACGAAGGGAGAGGAGCAATTGTCCACGACAACATTATCATTGCAGAGAACAAGGTCCAAAATTCTCCCCTGTTGGTTGAGTACCCAGTTGTACTGCTGTAAATCACAACATATAATCTCGTTGATAAGAAGTTGCTCTTCGGTACTGTTCACATTATTCGGCGAAAGATATAGATTTGCTCCGTTTCGAGACCACAAGATGTTGCTAAGGTTAAAGTCTCCTAAAACTAAAAACTTATCTAAAGGATGGGAAGTAATTAATTCATTAAGTTTCGTTAAATAATTTTGTAACTGTTCTGAGAATGAGTAACCATTCTCCTGTTTACATAAGTAAAGAGCGCCAATATGCAGGTATGTATTATTACGACAACTTGAACTTTTCATTTTTATAGACACCCAAATGTCTTCCGCGGAAGAGTTCCATTCGGGACGTGGCGTTACACTCAGATCCTTGCGGGTGGCTATGAGAACACCACCTCCTAATGTTTGATTGGTCAATTCGTAGTCTCTGTCCCGACGCCAGACCAAATAACGTTGGTCGAAGAGTTCAGAATCATGTACACAATCGAGCAGCCATGTTTCGGTAATTGCAATAATATCATAGCAATTTAGACTGACGTTCCGAGAAAAAACTCCCGTTTTAGTGCGTAAACCGCGGACATTCTGATAGTAAATACTTAAGCTGTTCTTAGAAACAAGCTCTTTTAATAAGTAAAATATGCAGCAGAGTAAGTATTGGCGAAATTGTGACCAAAAGCGTCAAAATATAGCGACAGTAGCCCAGGCATAATGTAAGTAAAACCGAATAATAATTAATCCAAACACTATTTATTTTATGCGACGTAAAGTAGTTAAAATGAATGCAAAGTAATAAAGCAATTTGGTAGAATTTATAAAATAGCCGTTTGCAGTAAAATAGGGAGGTAGAATTAAACCTGATAAGATAAATAGCTGTAGTAGCTTTCAAAGAATTATAGTTCGTAAATTTGTTAGCATACGAGCGATAATGCAAGCTATGGCGAAGAAAGAATCGGTAGCGATGGCTGCGATAAGAGTCTTTTGTGTAGAACAAAGAAGCTTGGGTGAGGCGTCTTTTACAAATTATTAAAAATACATTTAACTTAATGATATCAATGGTGCTCAAACTTTTCGTAATACACTTTGCGAACTCAATATAACATAAAAGCGATATGATACATTTTATACCAACTTGTTTAAATCGTTCAGAGAATTAACAATGATGACGTGGGAGGTATCATTTTTCCTGACGTGAATCTTGGAATACTTAACCCAAACATGAGTGAATTCCTTTTGCCTTGCAAGTGTTTTAGTTTTAGTGAGTAACTTCTTTACATTAGGTGAAAGATGGTCATTCACATAGATGCGGCTTTCCACTCCCGTAAAGCCTATGTCATCTGCAGTTATAGTGTTCGCTCTCGCGCACGCCACAAATTCCTCCTTGACGTATCTGTTGATAAAACTCACGAGAATGCACTTTTCTTTGGATCCGTGCATTGGAATGCGCGAGATATAATTGATTTGTTCCTTAGGAAACCTGTAGCCTAGATGATTCTCCAGGGATTCAAGAACCATGAAAAGATTTTCTGACTTCTTCAGAGGAACACCTTTTATCTCGACGTTATTTAGGCGAGACCAATTGTCCCAGCTAGCAGTTTCCCTTTGAAGAGCCGCAATCGTAGACTTTGTCGCATCGAGTTCTTCCTTTAGTTTCTCAAGGGCAGTAACTCGCACACTTATTTTCTCGATACTAGATGACAGCTCAGAAACTGAGTCTGATACGAAGGTGCAGGAAGTCTGCACGTCAGATAACCGAGTATTTACTGTTTTAAGCTCTTCCTTCAGCTTCGATATGTCATTGAGCTGAGCAGCCATCGTACTTAACTTCTCCATGATGGACTCGAGTGAAACGGCTTCTTTTTGAGTAGGGGATGAAGAGCTTCCGTCCTTAACTGACAACGAACTGAGGCATGACGAGCATTTCCAGGAAGCCTTGCGGGAATTCTCCGAATATCCTTTAGTGGCAGCACACTTAAAATCAAAGAACTTTTTGCACTTGTTACACGGCAATCCGTCAGTTGGTGGACAATCGATTTTACAAACTGAGCACTTCATTATTTTTGAGGTTGAGAGCCACTGGTTTAGAAAGAAATGAATCAGAGTACTGTGTACGTGCGGACCGAACCAAGGCTCGAAACGAACGAATTTTTTCTTAATTGTCGTTAATTCTTATTCTTATTCTTATTCTTATTATTTATTGTACACAAAATATTTAATTACACACGTAAACATTAAATGGCGAGCTTACCTAAGAAATGAGAGATTTCTTCCAGCAAATCGAAAAAAGATCAGGAATACATAAGAAGAAAACAGTAATCATATGTGTACAAACTTAATACTTACTACCAAATAATAAACGAAGACACACTAATTTAATTAACTACTAAACCAATGTACTTACATAAATATAAATAAATAATAAATAAAAAACATATTATAATTTTAATAAAATTACACCTATATGCTCTAAGACACCTGTCAATTAAAATAAATATGAATACATATATAAATAAATAACTATATTAAAAAGCTCAACAATTTGTTAAATGCTCTTTCAATCTCTTTTTGAATGAGGGGACAGTTACGCACCCTCGTACAGTATGCGGAAGAGAATTCCTTAACAGAACAGCTTGTACAGTGTAGGAGTTCCCAAAAGCTCCTGTATTATGGGGTGGTGTTTTTAGGAGCGAGGCAGTATGTGATCTAAGTGACTTAGTTATACTGAACTGAAAGTGGAAGCGCTCACGCAGATACTCAGGTGCATTAGGACTTTTTAAAATGAGGAAGAGGCAACACAATGCGTGATAATTTCTGCGCTGTCGAATAGGAAGCCACTTAAGTTCGTCACGATAGTGAGATACGTGGTCATACTTACGCAAACCATAAACAAACCTTATGCCCAAATTTGTACTGACTGAACGAGTTGAACAAAGGTTTATTTATTTATTTCTGTAATGATTCCGCTTTATTCATCACGTCACGCTATAATTGAATGGTTTTGTTATCATCTCTCTAATTACTGCAAATTATTCGATTTAATTCCAGTAACACAACACCTAAGTTTTGTATAATTAATTACGTTATCAATGTTTGAACATTTATTCATTTACTAGATATTTTTACTAGATAGAGAACATTTACTAGATATTTCTCGCACGGACTTTATTGAACGAGCGAGCGAAGTCCTCCGAGTCTACTTGAACAATCCGGCGTTTGTATGTATGTATGAAGGTTCGTCATGAAAGGAGACGGCCAGTTCCCCATAAGCAAAATGCCTTAAGAGAGTACACAAATATATTGTGGTCAATGATAAAGAACAAATTCAAAATAACACGGTTTGACTATCCATTTAAAACGGACACCATCTTTTAATAACTTTTTATGATAAATCGTTTTTATTTTGAGGTTATTTTCATATGGCATTGCGAAAATAAACTTCAGCGCGTTTGAAACGTTCATAGTTGTAACAATGTTTCACGATGATTCTGATATATTTAAAAGGGTATGCTCGAATGTCAGTCGTAATGTAATCTCTATCAAAATCCAGAAGAAAAGCATGAATCGTGAAATAAAAAGCTGTGACTCCCGATTGCGTCACGCATGACTCTTATCAAAGCACGCTGGAAGCGTAGTTTGTGGACTACTTGGTAGATGGCGCGCGCTTTCGTTTCGTTCGGTGTTCGCTCTCATGACCGGCTGCGACATTAAGTACTTATTTATTTTTCAATGCATGTGCTCGTAAAGGCCCACTTTTTATGCATCAAAACCGAACAGAAAGTCGATTATTTTGCCCTAGGGCTTTATAATTATTATTTTTTTTAATTTGTTTGCAATGGTTGGCTAACCTGCAGCCTTTCCTGTGTACCATAGATGTTATAATTTTTTTTCCACTGTTTAACGGCTCTGGATACAATCCTTTTGAGCCAATCATAATTTAAAGTTCACAAGATTATATTTGTTTTCATTTCCTCACACTATGCATTGAAAAACGTAGTATGATACACGGGCGTAAAAGCAATAAATTACTCGGTTACGTTTAAAACACTCGCTACGCTCGTGTTTTAAATCGTCCTCGTAATTTATTCCTTTGCGCCCTTGTAGCATAAACTACTATTAATATATGTGTCCGTGTTATTATAAAAGTGAAACTAGCTACGAATAAATCTAACAAAAATTATAGTATAAATTGATTTCGTGTACGCGGTTAAGGCCGATTCTGGCCATCTCCTTTGGTAGGCGAGTAAATGAGGCAAAAAGATTTTTTAAGTTCGAACATGAGCCAAATCGGTCAAGGGGTTGCAAGACTTCGAGCTGTTCGTTATCACCCTGGTGGTTGTGGAACGGGTGATGGTTAATTTTTACTTTTACTCCGGCGTTTAGGAACGCCACCTATGTGCAGATAAAATTGTTTAGAAGTCGGAATACTGTGACGTGGTATTGTATGGAATGTTTCTCAACAGGTGTACCCGAACGGTGTTTGGTTCCTCCTGTTCAAAGGTCGGTTGGAGTTCCTGCGAGGGAAGTTCGAGGATGCGTTCGCCACCTACATCCACGCCATTAACAGTCAGGACATTTGGAAGCAGTTCAGACATGTCTGCTATTGGGAGATTATCTGGGTTAACGGGTGAGTTCACCTTTGGTAATTTTTGATTAGTATCAATTCTTATTTTAGGCATAATTTTTTTATTCTTTTTTTTTTTGTAGATTGTCCGCAAGTGTTGGAAAATATAAGTTTGCGGTACCACGAAAAAATTTTAGATTAATAAATCGTCGCACACTGGCATTAAAAAAATCTAAAACCAACCTAGGGCATGAGAGTATTGTAAATAGAGTTTGCCGCGCACATAATTTTGTTGTAAAAGAAAACAATAGCATCGACATCAACTTTATGTCGTTTAGTTCTTTTAAAAGTTCATTAATTAAGTAAGTTTTTGTACGTTTAATTTGATTTTGTGATTCTTTTTTATTTTTCTTTTTTTTCTTTTGTTGTGTTTCGAAAGTATAACATTGTTTCAATCTTTTCTTAATTATAATGTAAATGTATATTAATTATAAGCTTGTTTATTAAACATATATATATATATTTTTCATTATATAAAATTACATATGTACACATTAAAATTGTTTACATAGATATACAAGTGACTTTTTGATTATCGTCCAAATTCATACTGGTGGCTTGGTAAGTGATCAGTATCATGGATCAATAACAATTTTGGTGAAATTCGTAAAATGAAATTTCGACTCCCCATAGTGATTCACTCGGGACTGGAACTGAATTTATATGGGAAGCCGAAATTTCATTTTACGAATTTCACAAAAATTTTTACTGATCGAAGATACTGATCACTTATCAAGCCTCCAGTATGAATTTGGACGATGATCAAAAAGTCACCTTGTATATGTATATAAATAATTAATGTTTAAACGAGACGTCTCCAGAGCCGAGACGGGTGCGTCTCTGCTTCCGCCAACTGACGTCACACGTCACTCCTCTCATTTTTATTGCATGTAGTGTTTACCTGTTATTGGAGTTACACTCTATTCCTACTGTACGCTAGATTAATTGTATGTTGTTAAGTGTGTCATCTGTTGGTAGACCAAATAAATAAATAAATAAATTTTACTTTATTTATCACTTTATTCATCATAAGCAGTAATCTACACTGTGGCGTCGAATACTAATAATAAGATCTGTAAAAGGGATCCATATCTGAAGCCTTACCATTTGGTTTTCCAGGTTAACGTTAGAATGGCGGGTAGCGGCGGCATACGCCGGAAAGTTGGTAGAGGAGAGCAACTGGTCGCGTACGATATACACGTACGCTAAGGCTTCCATGTACCTGCAACTCGGCAACAACATGTCCATCGCGGAACGGCAACAATGCACTGAACTTATGAAGTTAGTAGCACTTCATATTTAATTCGGGTATAGTCCCCTTGAAATCCACGACGACTTAAGTGCTTGTGGTTGTATATGAGGTATATTATATATACGTTGTACAAGTGTGCGTGCCTGCCGAAACGTGTCGTACACACACTTTGCAGGTTTATTCCCAAATATTCAGGTGAGCCGTTGCTAATTGCATCGAACCACGCTTTAGCTTCCCTTTCGGCTGGTTGTATGTCCGTGAGTGTATTTCATTCTCTTGCGCCGCTCTACATGCGGAATTGAGACCAGAAGTAGAGGAATTCTCGAATTTAAGGCAAAGTAGTTACATTTTTTTTCATAATTATAAGCTCAATAATATTACCATGGTCAGTTAGGACCATTTTCTATTAAAATAAAGTAGGCTCACGTTGTTTGTTGGAAAAAATATCATATATTTTTAGTTGCATCCGACCACGTGAGCTGAATGGGAAGCTTGATCGTGATTCAATGCAACTAACAATAGCCCACATGAACCGGTGGGAATAAACCACTTTGCAAGTACACATGCAAAAAATTCACACAATCATAGTTTGAGCATATAGTAGGAATGAATGAAAAGTACAGTGACGAAAAAACTTTCACGGTGCGCAAGTGGAAGGTAAAGCTCGACCGGTCTGCCGTAGAATGACGTATGCCGACCAAATTAGCGACGTACTGAAGAAGGGCGCCGTCAAAAGCAACCGGAATAGACGAGCTTGTATGACTTGCGAGAAGCCAAAGAGGTGTTTCGGGATCGTAGGAGATGGAAATCTGTAGTCTATGCCTAGCTGCCTACCCTTCTGGTAGATATGAGTATATGTAATTTTAACCAAGTCCTTTTGAATAACGTCCGCATGGCAACATTTCAGTAACGCATCATTGTACAAGCAGCGCATCGCGGGCAAGTCCCTACCAATGGAGAAGTTCGTAATAAAGCGCTGCGCCCGCTACCAGTCGCAGCGGCAGCACTTGGTGTTGCCGGCCGTCGAGATGTTCTGTCTCTGGAACATGTTCACCATTCTCGCCAACAACTACCAAGCTGCTCAAGCCATACTTAAGGTCAGCTATTAGGGATTTTCATCATTAGTACGTCATGAAGGCTTTAAAAAAAGACAAGAATATTGTTTGCCACCATACGAATATATCCAGCGCTCACACTTTTTCACAATCTGGGGCCTTGTTATGTAACTTCAACATCTATCGCTTAGATACGAAAAACGCCACACATCCTTTTTATCCAATCACGATGCCTTTTAAAGCGATAGCGATAGATATTAAGTTAGTTAATAAGGCCCTGTGCGCTTAATAAAAAGATTGAGACATAGCAACAAACGAAATTAGTGAACAATACAGCTGCTTATATAATTCTTATAGCGTATAGGTCCGGGCAGTAAATAATGCACATCGTATCGTAGCGTCATCTCTGTCGCACGTAGCACTAATAAGACAGAGACGGCGCTCTACGAAGCCGAAGATAACCGATGTTCATTATTTACTGCCGGTTACTATCTAGTTACTACGCATGTACATTATGTATATCGGCACAATATCAACGGGATATCTAAAAATCTGATTGGTGGTATCAACGTGATGGAAAAGCTACCAGTAAAGTACTCACAGTATGTAACTAGTACGTAAACAATTTCCAGCTAATAGAGAACACCCGCGAAGAGTTTGAGGCGAGCCACCTTTCCTGGGAGAACGGCTACGAAGCGGACAATCGAGCGCTACTCTGCTACCTTCACGGGTGCATACTTTCCGCCATGAACCTGCCCTGGCTGGCCCTAGACATGCTGCACTCTGTCCTCGAGTGAGTTGCTTAGCTTCGTTTTAGTTCCAGTTCCGTACCCGCTGTCTTGTCGCCCAAGCACGTCCCAGACTAGGGTTGTAGCAATACCCACTCTTTGTCGGGCCTCACATCGTTCGATACCACGAATATTATGGCTATAGTACCTATTTATACTTGCGATTGTCGGCACTTGAAACACATCTTGAATTAAAAACACTTGTACTGTGTGAATGTTTTTTATTGACCCAAAATAAAACTTAAATAACATTAAAAATTATACTAAACCTATAAATATAAATATAGTAAATTACAAGCTATATACATACATGCATAATCTTAAAATTATTAAAATAAATAAAAAATGCTGGCCAGATCACCACCGTCGTTCGGTAGTGTACCCAGAAGGCTGGCAGTATTGCCTCGCTGAATAGCGAGGTAATTCTTTGACCGAAATAGGCTTCAGCCCTCGGGTCACTGGAAGCGTCGATCAGGCGCGATGATATGTCTCTGTAGAGTATTATTATTTACCCAAAATGGAGTAAAATTCAAAACCGGTTGGGAGTTAACATAAATAAAGTAAAACTATAAGTACAAGTGTTTTTAATTGAAGATATAGTACCTATGCCTTTATATTCTAAATTGTAACCAACTTCATGTTTCCATGGGCGCCGGCAGAGGGGTGCCAGGAGGTGCATTTGCTCTCCTTAGAAATTAGAACAGAACAGGACGCTAAAACAGAACAGGACGTTAAAAACCGACTCTTTAACTCGGAGTGAAGTGAAGTTGTTTAAATGAAACCTGTGTTAGAATGTTCAATCGACAAAGCTTTAGAACAGAACAGAGTGTAAAAAAAAAAAACAGTTTATATCTAATCGATGATATTTAAATATGATTTAGAACACAACAAAAAATAAAAATCATACTCGTTAATTATGATTCACCTCCAGCTGTTTCTTGACTCTATTGATGTTTATATAGAAACTAAATCATAAACTACTAATCATATGAGATAATTAATTAAGTACGTATTGCATCTGCGAATAAATTTAATTTTTTTATCCGCTCCGCTACGCTCACTTGGAGTAAAGTGAAGTTGTTTAAAAGAAACGTGTTTTAGAATGTCCAACTGACAAAACTTAAGAACAGAACAGGGTGTAAAAAACAGTTTTAGAATATCTATTCAATGATATTTGAATATGATTTAGAATAGAACACAACAGAAAATAAAAAACTTACTCGTTATTTATGACTCACCTCCAGCTGTTTCTTGACTCTATTGATGTTTATATAGAAACCGAATCACAAACTACTAATCATATGAGGTTATTAATTAAGTACGTATTACATGCGAGAATTAATTTCTTTTTGAGTTCTAAAAAAAGTGGATTCTCTTCCACCGCAGTGGTGGTTGGTTGAGGTCTTTTTCTAGCTTACCAAAGAAAATTATACTCAGACAACAATACTGACTTAATAAATTTGAGAAAATTAGTAGAATAAGTTCATGTCACTAATTCAGACACAAATTTTGAATGATCTTCGACTTTGTTGGCTGAGGTCTTTTAGCTAGTTTAAACTGGATCCTCGTCTAGTACCCGCTAGCTGGTTGAGGCTTTAGCTATCCAAAAGTGAGTCCCCACAAAGAAAAACCTTGTGTCTTTCGAAGACGTGTACTTACGCCATAGATTGTCATATAAGTTTCTTAACTCTATCGATACTCACGATTTTTTTTAATGTAATTACACACGTATTACATCCGAAAATAGGTTACTGAAGCTCAAAAAAGTTGGAGCCTCTTCCACTGTCGCGATGGCTGGTTGAGGCCTTTTTTAACTTATCAGAATAATATATACTCAGATAACAATACTGTCTTAATAAATTCATGTCACCCAAAGTAGTAAACACATATTTCAAGATCTTCAACTTAGTTGGCTGGATAGTTTAAAGTGGATCATCATCTAGCACCCGCTAGCTGGTTGAGGCTTTAGCTAACCAAAAGTGGGTCCCCACAAAGGAAGACCTTGTGTCATTCCCGGACATGAACTTACGCTATACATTTTCACATAAAAATAAACCACCGTCTTGTTAACTAGCTAGAGCATTACAAAGTAACAAGTTTGATCAGTCTTACCGTTTATAAGATGTAAAGTCTCCAGACCCTTTTAACTATTTTTAACAATTCCGCTAGATATGGAAAAAAAGTATCTGCTAAAAATCCGCTAAATGTCGCTTAACTATTTTGAATCAACCCAAAAATATTGTTCTTGTAATTTTGTTATATTTAGTTTATTTTTATTTAATAATTCATCAATGCGTAAATTACAAAATATAAGAAGACGTACATACGTAGTAGACAGACAGACACACCTTTATTAATTTGTTTAACCATTAGTGTTTTGGTCACTTAGTCTTGATATCAATGAGCGATGAAGACAACAACCGAATGAACTAACTTTGGCTGTTTGTTTATAGTAGGGGAATTCCTATTCAATCTGGGGCTCTCTACCACGTAATTCTCATTTGTATCAACTTCAAGCAAATGCATGCGAAATACAACGCGTGCAAAAGAGATGGCATGTTAGGCGGGCGTCGTCGCACGCACGACAAATTTCAATCTCAAGTTGATGTTGATGAAAATGAGAATTACGCGGTAGACCCACTGATTCTATATAAGTTCTATCATTATTAGAATCGGATACACAAATGAATCAATTTGCTTATAATGTTTTGCAAATTACGTTTTTTTTTTAAACAAACATGTCACCCGCTTACGGGTAATAAAAAATTTAGAAATCATTAAACAATTTTTTCCCGCTAAACTTAGATAAATTCCCTATAACTATCGACTAAGTTGGTGTAATAGCAACACTGCAAGTTTTGCTGAATGTCCGTATTCATAACATGGAAAATGTTTACCTGTCTAATACACAAGCAGAGCGATAAGCGGAACGAGATTTAGATGATTATTGTGAAAATACGATTTACTGATTTAACTAAAACTAATATGATTGTTGCGTAAATAACGTGAAATAGAAGTAAATTATACAGTAAACTATAAAAAAAAATGTAACCGTAATAAAGGTTTTTTATTTTTATGAAATTTTATTCTTTAGCAATGCTTTATGCAGTGTTTAGTTTTGATAAATAAATTCAGATGATAAAATTAAAAAGATGAAAAACATTTTACTCATTGCTTTTGTTCAACTTGGACCAGACCTTATAATTTATCGTGATCGTTATATTAATATTATCTTGGGTTCTGTACTTACTTTTAATCTGTTTTAGGGCCGATTCGACCAAACTAGTATAAGTCTTATTCCTAGAATAAATCGAGTTATACTCAGGAGTAAACCTATATTACGTTCGACCAACCACTAATCTCGGATTACTTCACACTATTCCGGGTATAGCGCTATTCCGCCGATTCTCACGGTATAACGATCTTATTCTTGGATTAAATACGAAAATCAAAATGGCGACCGACACTTCAGTCAGCTGTGTTAGCCTGTGTTTGTAAAAGTGTGCGCGAGGTTAGTTTCGTGTCATGTTCGTGTGGTAGGAAGGAATTGAGCTTGAAGGTGGTAAAAGAGGAAACCAATCTGAAATTGTTGAACTAGATGGCGTCACTGAAGCAAAATGTACATAAATGTAAATAACTCATCCTATACCAAAATTTTAATGGATTCGCTCCATTTGCGAAACTTGTATTAAAACAGAACATGTAAAGATTATGCAAAAGTTCTATTACCCCTTTCAACACGACATACATTACAAAAACTCTGTAAATGCTTGAGTGTGCAATACTTCATTGTAACTGTGTGCGTATTTGTCAACACGTCATGTCTCGTGTATTATTATTTTCACGAAAGAAGTTTTCTGTCTAAGACCGTATTTGCAATGAATAAATACGAAAATGCCTTAATCCGCAGAACTTCTTTCGTGAAAAAAAGTTTAGATCAGCTGCGCTGCGTCGCGCGCTTTTTTTACAATTACTACGCGTCCAAGGACAAAAGGGCCAACCAATAATCGCCTCTGTTGTAAGGTAATAAAGTCTTCGTCATTTGTCTTGGACATGTACTTAGTTACCTAGTATGCAGGTTTCATTTCATTCATCCATGATTATGGTAGATTCAGTTGCAAGTCGATCGTAAAAATATCTTTTTATAAAAATACTGATTTGAATGTTGAACAATACTGACAGAGGGAAAATATAATATGCTTTCTTTATGCGATGGGTTAGCTAATATAACAACCTTTTTCTATACAAGGTGACTTTTTGATCATCGTCCAAATTCATACTGGAAGCTTGGTAAGTGATCAGCATCATAAATTAATAACAATAATTGTGAATTTTGTATAATGAAATTTCGACTTCCCATAGTAATTCACTCGCAGTCGTGGTTGAATCATTATGGGGAGTCGAAATTTCATTTTATGAATTTTACAAAAATCGTTATTGGTTCCTGATACTGATCACTTACCAAGGCTCAAGTATGAATTTGGACGATGTTCACAAATTCACCTTGTATAGTTAACCATATCAATAAAATAATTGTCAATTTTGTCTCATTTGCATATATAAAATTCAAAGTCCTGACTGACTGACTGATATATCAACGCACAGCAAAACTGCTGGTCCTAGAGACTTGAAATTTTGCATATAGATACCTTATATAGTGTAGGCATCCACTAAGAAAGGATTTCAGAATTCAACCCCTAAGCGGGGGAAATGGGGTGAAAATGTCTGAAAATCAACATGGGTATCGTTTGTATGGTTTATCGGGGCGCTGATTACGAAAACAACAACGATTTCTAAATCCAACGTGGTGGACGTGAAATACCATTATCCCCTGTTGGGATGCGATGGGGTTGAAATGTGTAAATATCAATATGGGTGTCGTTTTTATGGTTTTTTGGGACGTTAATTATGAAAATGGCATCGATTTTAAAATTTAATATAGTGGATATGAAAATTCTTGAAATTATGTGTGCCAGTGTCAGAGCAAATCGGCTGTAACAGACGGACAGAGAGACAGTCACACAAGTGATCCTATTAGGGTTCCATTTTTTCCTTTTGAGGTCTATCTATCAGCAATTTTCAAATTTTGTGCCCACCTTCTAAAAAATTAAGTTAATTTAGAAATAGTCTATTTTTTATATTTTCTTCGATGAAATGAGATACTTTAATTTTATATTTTCTGAAAAGTGGTCTAAAATTATGATTATAAACAGAACTTATTAAAAAAAATTTTTTTTACAGGAAAGGGACAGATTTATTTTCCGTTAAGTTACCATCTTCATACACCCAAAAATCGGTTCAGTAATTGAAATTTATTCAACAGAAATTTATTATATCATCCAAATATACAATTAAATAAGATACAATAAAAAATAAGATATGTTTAGAACAAATTTCTAGAGAAATTTTTATTATATATCATTCAGTTACCTTTCTACAATTTTAGTTTTGGAAAGTTTCATTTTCACTCTAACTGGTGGGAAAAATTGTGTATTATTAATTTATTTTGATCTAAGAATATAATTTTTATATTTTTTACTTATTCTGTTTGAATGATATTGAATATTTGATTTTTAATTCTATTTTAAACAACATATTTTTAAGGGGACAATAACTGAATGGACACAGTGGCAACTGAAAAGACATTGTAAACCTTTATTTACAATGGAATAAAAAACAATAATTTTAATGTTCTTATTTAATCAAGTAGTCAAGTTTCTTTTTAGATACACCTGAAAAAAAAAAGAAAAACAACTTATGAACAAAGATTTTCTGAATATACGTTATAAAAACTTTATAAAAATTTGCAAAATATATTACCAGTAAACATATGAGTGTACATTAGGGTGTGTTGAAAATACATTTTTTTTTTCAAATTTCATATTGTAATAATGTAATTACTTTGAACGTGTAATATGTGTATGCTTTATATCTACTCGTATATTACAAAATAAATGTTTTGAATTTTTTAATTACTTTTTTATGATACTTATAATAAGATATATATTTTTTTTATTTCTACAGACAGACAAACAAAACAAAACTTCACATTTAAACAACGTAAACAGGCCCTAAAGATGTCCATTCAGTTACTTTCTCGTCCCCTTATAAGTTACTAGAGAAAAATAACTGAAGAGACGTAACTTAAACTGTACCTTGGCAAATTCAAATATTTATTTTGGTACAATGAAATTGGAAAACTACAAAGTTTCTTATAAAAAATTATGGAATGTAAATACTGTTACAAAATACTAAATAGTCGTAATTGAAATATTTTTTACTTACCGAGATATGTTGGTAACTGAACAGAACAACAAAATTAAAATATCACATCAAAACAATAGACGACCTTGCAACTTGTTTTGGACTGAATAAATCAAAATGGCGACGGCTAGTCTGATTGCTGGGTGTTGCCATTATAAAAATAACACAGAAAACTTCGTTCAGTTTTATAATATTTGGCATCAAAACATTGGTAAATGAAAAGACAGTAACCATGAGGACACTTTCAGGGACAATTTATTAAAACTAATAATAAAGGTATTTACCCTTTAAAGTGTATAGAAATGTAATAAAATGCTTCCCCTAATCACGTCTTAAGGTTGACATCATTCACACACATTCCTATGGTACATATTTTTCGTAAAATTTAATGTTGTACAAGCTTAGCTGATTTGGGGACAATCCCTTCTCCATACAACTAAAAATCTTAACTTCATGTTTATGCAGTAATAAAAAGTAATATTTAACATATTTTTTAAATATTTTTAGTGTTCTTTTAAAATTATGAATTACATTATCGATTAGTGTCCACATTGTGTAATTTCCGCAACTGAAACTTGAGATTTAAAAATATTAAACCTCGGGACATGCATCGAAGTGTAATGGGCACAAAATTTGAAAATTGCTGCTATATATCCACAATCTATCTATCTATCTATCTATCTATCTGTTTATCTATCTATCTATCTATCTATCTATCTATCTATCTATCTATCTGTTTATCTATCTATCTATCTATTTATCTATATCCCAGCAAAATATCTTTGGAACGGAAGGTGGTACATCCCTAGGGGTTGGACCACGGGGTGCCAAAGAAAGTTTTTTTTTAAATATCAAATCTTTGACGGCCTGTATCTCACAACCGGCTGGAGCTAGACCCACGTTGATGGGTGTCTTAGAAAAGGTTTCGATGAGATCTACCTGCCGAAAGTATCAAAACTTTAAAGGCCTGTATCTCCCAAACAGCTGATGCTAGACCCATGTTCATGGTACTTTAAGAAAAGGGCTAGGTGAGATCTAGATGACGGTAAAAAAAAGTCGAAAAGAAATGCCAAAATTTTGATCGGCCATATGTCCCGAACGGCTAATTGTAGGGAGTTCGGGTTTCAACTAAAGTGATCGGTCAAGGTGGGGCTACATGACCGAAAAAAATTTTGAATTTGACAGGTTTTGACAGTTTTTTGACAGATCCAAAAAAGTATTCATACTTGCATGAAACTCGGTATCAAGGGGCATTCGAGGTCCCCAATTACGCTGCCGTATTCAAATTTGACATTTTTTGACAACCGAAATGGATTTTGACTGTTTTTCGGAAAAACTTTGATCGGTGAGTCCCCGTGTTTGGCACTCTGGCGATTCTGAAGGCCGAGCCAAGTTCGGCCTCGAGGGCGCGTTCTTCGTCCGCACATGCAAGTTTTACGGCCAAGCACTACACCTTGACTTACAGAGGGAGTGAGCGCACTTATAATGTTTGGTTTTGAAAAAATAAAAAAATTGTTTCCTGGCCTAGGCCACGCGGGCGAAGCCGCGGGCAGAAGCTGGTTTACTTATATATTCGCATATTATTTATACAAACACACATATGTATATAGGTACTCACGCCTGTCTCCCAGAGGGGTAGGCAGAGGCTGTAGGCCATCTGCTACGATCCAGACAAACCTCTTTCGCCTCTTCCACATCCATCAATCTAGTCATACAAGCTCTTCCCTTTGGTCCCAACGAGTCACACCAAAACCAGTCACAGCGTAACTCATTGGGACAAAAAATAATAAAATGTCCCAACCAGTCACACTGTTACTCGATGGCACAACTTTTTATTTTATGTTCCAATGAGTCACACCCCCAAAACAAGAGTGTAACTCGTTGGGACCAAAATCTGTTACACGTTGACAACTTTTTGTGACTCGTTGGGACGAAAAATAAAAAGTTGTGCCATCGAGTTACAGTGTGACTGATTGGGACATTTTATTATTTTTTGTCCCAACGAGTTATACTGTGACTGGTTTCGGTGTGACTCGTTGGGACCAAAGGGAAGAGCTTGTATGACTAGATTGATGGATGTGGAAGAGGCGAAAGAGGTTTGTCTGGATCGTAGCAGATGGAAATCTGTAGCCTCTGCCTACCCCTCTGGGAGACAGGCGTGAGTATATATGTGTGTTTATATAAATAATATGCGAATATATAAGTAAACCAGCTTCTGCCCGCAGCTTCGCCCGCGTGGCCTACAGGAAACAATTTTTTTTTTCAGAAACAAACATTATAAGTGCTCTCACTCCCTCTGTAAGTCAAAGTGTAGTGCTTGGCCGTAAAACTCGCATGTTCGGATGGAGAACGCGCCCGCGAGGCCGAACGAACTTCGCTCGGCCTTCGGCATCGTCAGTGTGCCAAACACGGAGACTCACCGATCAAAGTTTTTTCGAAAAAGAGTCAAATTCCATATCGGTTGTCAAAAAATTTCAAATTTGAATACGGAAGCGTAATTGGCGACCCCGAATGCCCCTTGATACCGAGTTGCATGCAAATCGGAATACTTTTTTTGGATCTATCAAAAAACTGTCAAAACCTGTCAAATTCAATTTTTTTTTTTGGTTATGTAGCCCCAGCTTGACCGATCAATTTAGTTGAAACCCGAACTCCCTACAATTAGCCGTTCGGGAGATATGGCCGATCAAAATTTTGGCAAATTTTTTTTCGACTTTTTTTTACCGTTATCTAGGTCTCACCAAACCCTTTTCTTAGAGTACCATGAACATGGGTCTAGCATCAGCTGTGTGGGAGATACAGGCCTATAAAGTTTTGACACTTTTGGCAGGTAGATCTCGTCGAGGCCTTTTCTAAGACACCCATCAACATGGGTCTAGCTCCAGCCGTTTGGGAGATACAGGCCGTCAAAGTTTTGATATCAAAAAAAAACTTTCTTTGGCACCCCGTGGTCCAACCCCTAGGGATATACCACCTTCCGTTTCAAAGATATTTTGCTGGGATATAGATATAGTTATAGATAGATAGATAGATAGACAGATAGATAGATAGATAGATTGTGGATATATAGATAGACCTCAAAAGGAAAAAATGGAACCCTAATAGGATCACTTGTGTGTCTGTCTGTCTGTCCGTCTGTTACAGCCGATTTGCTCTGGCACACATACTTTCAAGAATTTTCGTGTCCACTATATTAAATTTCAAAATCGATGCCATTTTCATAATTAACGTCCCAAAAAACCATAAAAACGACACCCATATTGATATTTACACGTTTTTAACCCCATCGCACCCCAACAGGGGATAATGGTGTGGCGTGCTTCACACTCGCCACTATATATGTACTTGGGCCAGCCCCTTACAATTTGAAAGAAACCGTTCCGCTTATGCAGTTTGTACCACACACCAATTAGATCAGGTGATATGGAGCAGTGGGGTCTACCTCACCCCCGGGTTGGTCTATTCGCTGCTCCGGCACATCGCCGCGGGAGATGATTCATTGAGCTACCAGCTAATCTCGCTCGAATAACAGTGTGACTGGTTGGGACATTTTTTTTCCCAACTAGTTACACTGTGACTGGTTTCGGTGTGACTCGTTGGGACCAAAGGGAAGAGCTTATATGACTAGATTGATGGATGTGGAAGAGGCGAAAGAGGTTTGTCTGGATCGTAGCAGATGGAAATCTGTAGCTTCTGCCTACCCCTCTGGGAGACAGGCGTGAGTATATGTGTGTTTGTATAAATAATATGCGAAAATGAGACAAAATGGATTAAATTTATTGTGGATGTGGATTTAGTTATCCTAATAACAAAATAACTTCCAAACTACAAAGAATGTATGATTATCATCAATGAAAATATGAAATCGACAATCGACATTTGTTTGACAGACGGCTTACGATGAAGAATCGTTCAAAAATATAATATTTTTCGAGAATTAATACAAGTATATGAATAAAATCTAATAAAAATGAATGAAAAACATTCATTTTGCTTTATTTAGGTATTGGTCAACAATTATTATCTCATTACAACTTATTGTCTTATTTAAGTTTGATTAAAAATAACATTCAAAGATGGAATCATGTTGCTTTATATTTGAGAATGCACTCATGTTTACACAAGACTGCTGTGTTTGTGTTTGTAAGTGCCGTGTTCGTGAGCCGCACACCGACGCAAATCAGACGAAATGAGTTCATTTTTGAAAACCTGATATTCGAGTATCTAAGCAATAATTATAGAATTTGAATAAGTTTGCGAAAAATATGTTAAATGTACATTGTTTATATTCCCAATTAAATTCATGAATTTATTGCGTCTTCATATATATTACTCAGAAAGTTTGTATGAAAAGGCCTCCTCTGTTACCACCTTAAGTAAAGGTTTTTTTCTAAGAAAATGATGTCACGGCGCTTGAGAGATATGATTGACGACTCCTAATTGATCAGAGAAAGATGCAATTACTTCAAAAGTTATGACGACTATGATTTTACAGTGGGGTTTCGATTATTCAAGACATCAACGTTGTTTTTGTTGTCCAAAATCGAACATAGTTTGGAGTATATGTATATCTAATCGGTAAGTATCTACTGAACCCTTTTAAGTTATTACTCCATTTAGTACTTGCCTACAACAAGCTGAAACTATAACCAAGTAGCATTGTGTGCTGTAAACATTTCAAAGGTGTTTCTTTTTACAGGAACTATCCAATATCACCAGTAAACCAGCTACTAGCTACATTAAGATTTTATGCTACTAATAACACACAAAGAAGTATTGGTGATTACTCTGGCTTGAGTGTTTCCACTTCAAATAAAATCATACACCAAGTTAGTGCAGCAATAGTTCATTGCACAAGGAATATATCAAATTCCCTGAAACGCCTGAAGAAATTAGAAGAGAGCAAGATGCATTTTATCGCAAAGCCCGATTTCCACTAGTAGTGGGCGCCATGGATTGTACACACATTCGTGTTGCATCTCCAGGTATATAAAATAAATGTGTTAAAGAGTAGCATAGATTAAAATTAAATCACAAGATAACTAAACAGTTTTTGTTTCAGGTGGCGAAGAAGCAGAACTGTATAAGAATAGAAAGCTTTACTTTTTCATCAACGTGCAAACTATATGCAATGCCAACCTCGAGATAATGGATATAGTAGCAAGATGGCCAGGACAAGCTCATGATAGCACTATTTTCAATAGCTGCTATAGAAAAACAACGTTTGAAGCTGGTGCTTATGGCATTGCACATTTGGTAGTAGATGCGGGTTATGCGTCCACAATACCATACATATTCGCTCCTTTAGGAAACCCGCAACACCAGTCGAGCAGCTCTATAATGAGTCTCAAATAAGGACACAGAACCTAGTCGAAAGGTCCTATGGTGTATGGAAGAGACGTTTCCCTGTATTAGGTACAATGGGAAAGCTTGTGAAATTGGATAAAGCTTTGGTTATTATTGTGGCCACTGCTGTGCTGCATAATATTCTACACCACTGTGGAGAAAATGCACGATGGGAGGAAATTATAAAAAGTGGGCAAATACGAGTAAATAATGTGAATCAAAATTCTGTTCAAATTAGTGGAGGCTCCTGTGAGCAAAAAAACAACATCTGTTTTTTAATTTGTGAAAATATATTATTTAATTAAATTTAAGCAAGATAACGTTTATGAGCTTAACATTAATTTGTCATACTAGATTGAACATATAAATTGATTTAAATACATTTATTTCATAAATATATTATAGTTTCATTAAAAATATTCCAATAAACTTCTTAAATTATCAACCTGTGTATTTCTCTTCACCTTCTATTAACTAGTAGGTAACTAAATTTTATCCATCCCAAATTAAATTACTGTCCTGTCAAGGGTAGGTATGGTTTGTATCGAGAGTTACTTTACAATGATCGTGTCATATATTTGCACTACAATAAATAATACAGATACCTATTATGATTATTATTACAAATTATCATTCAAATATCTTCTTTCTCGGGAACATAATTTCTCAAATCCTCCTTTGAGAATGATTTCATCCACAGAATTGCCGTCTGTTTGTCTTAAATCCATACCTGTAACATAAAAGAAGTCTGTACTTCACTGACTTTCATGTTAAGTAAATTACTTGTACTGTTGGATCTTTTTACGGGCTGATCATTGTAGTCATGTCGCTTATTACTTACTTTCCACTACTATTGTGTCTGTGATATCCTGAGATCCTGAAGCCTCCACATTGTCACTGTGCACTGTCAAAAGGATTATATAGGCTAACAGTAGTAGTTTTAATGAAACTTTGTCATCCTTTAATGCTTTTTGAGGTCCACCACCTGCAATATAATGAATTTGTTAGAATATTAATATTTAAGTCCGTGATAGTAGTCAGTAGGTACTGATTAGTGACTGGTAGAGAGAGAGAGATAACAAAAGCTGAAATTTAACAAGCCTACTTTTTGCTTAGAAGTAAACTAACCTGTTTGAGTCAAACAGCTTTCATTTTCTGCTGCTTCTTTTCTAGCAGCTCCCACTGGGGTTTTGGGTTGTTTGCAGACCTGCAGTTGACAGTGCGAGCGTTGTATTCTTGCATTTTGTTCCATTCGGATAAGTAGCTTCTTTTAGCCAGCAATAAATCAGCGAATCCTATGTCTATCTATGAATAAATGTTTCTCGTAAGGTAGCCAGTTAGGACTACGCTTGTTTCTCGTTTTCATTTACCATTATTTAAAACCGTAGGTACATATCAAATCCCAAACAAAACAATTCATAAACGAACGAAGCAAGATTCACCAAACTCAGCGGACAGAAATGTCAGAAATAAATAATTCAAATTCCTAACCTCATAATTGACGTTTTTGACAGCTTGTAATCCGGCGAAATTAAGTTGACGTAACATTTAGTACTTTGGTTTAAGGAATATTACCACGGTAATTTTGTCGGTTTTTACGATCATCTGGCCATTCGTTCAATTTTGTTATAACTGCTCTGTGGTCCGTTCTTATTCTCTGGAATAGCTATCCGAGTATAAAAATAGTTTGGTAGAATGCAAAAAGTTATACCGAGATTAAAATCGAGGGAGTAAATTTATTCCGAGATTAGTTATTCCTGGTATAAAGCTTGGTTGGTCGAATCCGCCCTTATACGAATATATAGAGCTACCTAAGTATGAACTTATACTTATTTAAAATTATGAAACTATATTATTTACTTTGTGCGACAAGATATGTACATACCTAAACCTAATATATTATTAATAGCGAATATTTGTATCTCACATTTGAATGTTTGAAATTGCAGTCTTATATGGAGCCACAGTTTAACGTGCCTTCCGAAGCACGCAGACCGAACACTAAAGTGCTCCTACGGGATTTGAACCCGCGACCTCCGGTTTAATGGGCAAGATGTTCGAACCACTAGACCACAGAGGCGGCCACGTGAATGCTTATTTTGGTTAATACATACAAAAGACGATATAAGGTTTCTTAAGTTACGTTCCCACGGTTTTAATGGGTTCTACTTGATTAATACATATCCCTAAAATGATTTAGCAAATTAATTTCACAACAATAATGTGAATGCTGACGATCGCTTTTCCTGTCCCAACACGATGGAACAAAGTAAGGAAGGTTGTACACTAAGTTATTTATGCAAGTTGTAACCTTGGTACTGACTACTATTATAGATAGGTACATACAAACCTAAAGTGAACGTTTCACCATGTCAGCGGAAACTGAGACGATTCTAGTGAAACATCAAACGTTTATCAGTTATCACAATACGTTAGTTCATAAAGGAATAAATTGTTCTTATTATAAGTATTATTTAAAGATACATGCTAGAGTTGCAGCTCCTTAAACTCCTGGTAAATGCGGTACCATTCTTCCAAGGATAAAAAGAAATATTCATTTTCGTTGAAAATATAAACTTATTGCTCCTGTAGCAAACAGACAGCATATATGATATATGATATATGATATATGATATATAGGATATATGATATTAAAAATACTTTATTTATAGAAGCCGTGTGCCCAATGAAGGCCCAATGATAATTGAAAGTAACAAATGTATCAAATTCTCTTCTGTAACAAACTTTTTTTTTTTTTGCAATCCTTGTTTATTACCAAATAACTATAAGTATTACTCCATATTTTAGAGCACATTTCACAAAATCTTGCCCGTGTCATATCTGTAGTGACATGCTCATCGTAAATATGTTTTATATATTTGTATCGTCGTGTTTAAAAAGTACAATTAAGTTAGTATTATCCCTAATAAGCTGTTTACGAATTTTACTATATGTTTGATTTAAATAAAAACAATATATATTTTTATGTCTTCCCATTGCGAAATAGTCTCTCACATTGTTCTGATATTCACATGCTACACCATCAAAAATAATAATTGAATTACGTTTTGCATCTTGTGGGCTAATCACTTGTTCATTTTCTTGGTATTTTGCAAATGATACATTAGGTACTAGTTTTAAAACCTTTTCTAGAAAAACACATATATAACTTTAAATATATATACTTGACTGAGGACAGCCTACTAAGGGCCGAAATATATTTCAAGTTAAAAATTTTCTTTAATTTATTATATATATTTAAAGTTATATATGTGTAATTCCAAATAAAAAGCTAATATGTATTTATATATAATATTATATATTTATTAAAGTTTTCTAGAAAAACGTATTTATGTTGATAAAGTGTTCTGGAATACACAGAAACATGACGATAGCGCAATCCGTTCTCGTGTAAAAGTAGACCAATCATCAAATTCGTTTTACCACAATTCGATGGACCACATATTATACATCGGATGGTATTAGGTAAAAGCTTTCCATGACGAAAATTTATATTTTTCAAGTTAGGACAAATATTTTCAAGTTGTAGTGTTAGTGGTTGCGTCACAAACTCCATGTTCTTGTGAGTATAATAAACGCTGAACATACAATGACTATAAAAACTATTAACAGGTGATTTATTTTCCTACTGCGATAGCGAGAGCTAATTTTAAATTAATTGTAAGATTTGTAAGGTTTGATTCTGCTCTCGTGCATTATGGAACGTACAACGCAGAGCAGAGCAGATATAACATGATGAAAGAGTCGGTTTTTATCGTCATGGATTCTGTTCTAAAGCTTTATTGACTGGACATTCTAAAACAGTTTTTCGTTTAAACAACTTCACTTCACTCCGAGTGAGCGTAGCGGAGCGAAGCTCGGAGGGAAGTGAAAGTGCTTTAACGAAAAACTGTTTTAGAATGCCCAATCGACACCTACTTACTTTCTGTGTTAGAGACGTACGTAAAAAAAATTGTCATTATGCATTATTTTTAAGTTCATAGTCAGTATTTTACGATATGAGTGTAGATAAAAACTATGATAACATGTTATTATGTTTGACAGATACAAGAACGATATCAAAGAAGATACATTCCTGGTTCCGTACGCGACCGCTGAAATGGCAATGTGTTACTACAAACTTGGTAACAACGCGAAAGCCATTCAGCTCCTGCAAGAAGCCAGGTAAACCTACTCACTTACCGACTCCTTACTCACCAGGTTCGGATTCTATCCCCGCCGAGGCATCTACTGCCTATTTATGTATGTAACACTTGCCTGACGGTAAGGGAAATCGTCGTTAGATAATTTGCTCTCACCCTTAAAAGCATGTACGTAGATACTTAGTATATCATCATAAGAATAAGAATAAGAAGGCATTTATTCGCTGCAATAACAAGTAAAAAATAAAATAAAGTAGATTAAAAAATTAACAAACACAACACTAACATACACAATGATCAGTAACACAATAACAATAAAAACAAGAGATATATATCATAATCACTATTTGTTGATACATGTAGCCGAACGTAGACCTCCTTAGTTCGCCATACAACAGTAGGGGCTGTTGTGTAAGTGTACTATTTATTGTGTTAAGATACTTAATATTTTCCCTAATAACCACGCTGGACAGCGGAACGAATATGTACTAAGAGGCGTCATTACGCCAAACCTCCATACAAACGCTGTCACCACATTGTGGGGACTACACATACAATCAGGTACAATTGACTCGTCTGCAGTCGGCAGGGTGTATCAAATCATTCAGATGAGAGATTGACATTCAAAGAGACCGCCTTCCTTAATTATGCCCAGTACATTATTATTTGTTTACAGGAAAAAGTACTCCGGCTATTCCTTGGAGTCCAGATTACACTTCAGGATGCATGCAAAAATGCAAATGGTGAAAGGAAATGTGTCGCCCAATGGTTCGCCAGAGGCGGCTACTGGAAGCAAAACAGTCACCAGTCTATGAGTTGTCTTACCCGTACTGACAGACCTGTAGAATAGGGGTGGTACATCTACATTGTAATATGTAATACTAGCAGACGCCCCGCGGCGTTGCCCGTGTGAATCCCGTTTCTCCCGATCCCCTGGGAATTTCGAAAAATCGGGCCTTATTCCTTGTCTACGTTATAAAGGGAACCTCAGTGCAAAGTTTCAAGGGTTTGGGCTGAGCGTTGATGAGTCAGTCAGTGAGTGAGTGAGTCAGGACTTCTCTAAATATATATTATGATACATTTTTATATAGAAGAATCTGTAAAGTTTTTATCTGAGATTACTTATTTGATTTCATGTGCCATGCGGTACAATGAAGACGTACTTATATAATGTGAAGATGTTACATTTTATTACTCAGACATATGTATTATTGCACAATTGCTCGTAATTCAATCAATCGTCTCAGTGGATTTAAAGTTTTCGTTTTTTGAACATACACGTATCTCATAGTATTTTAAAATTGTATAGTGATTGTGTACATGCTGACTTTGCAATATTTTTTGCCATCCCTGACAATAAAATTAAGTGTTAAAAAAAGTACAACAAATGACAAGTGAATACAAACATACAATGTTTGTTCATGTAGCTACAACAGTTCGCATATACTGTTTTATAATTCGCGTTGATGTCGGCAATTTATTTTTTAAGAATATTCAGTGGCTGTAAATTCGAAAAATAAAAGTCGTGAAGTCTTTATGAAAAGATCGCCTTGCGACCAAAGCTTGAATTGAGTCAAAATATAAAACGTAGTTTTGACGCAAACCTAAAAACATTATGCAAACATGATATCTTTCTATAACTTTAAACTTTCGCGTTTCGTACACATTATAATATATATAATCGGGTCAACTGTCTCGAAACGTCGGGTGTCCCCTTTTCGTAAAAAGGTAAAAATTGATCGCGGTAGACCCGATTATATATATTATAATGATATCTTTCTGTTTTCATGACCCCAATATTGTCAATTTTATCACTCGCTTTGCAGACCGCGCGATCTTGGCCGGCGCGAAGTTATGCTCTCTCTCTCCCTAAAAATTTTACCTGCGCAGCCAATAGCCAGCATTTCTGTCCGACCAAGGAAGATCGCGCGATCTGTACTCGATTTTGTATTATATTATTATACTTAGCAGCGGCTGCACTTGAATAATGTCAGTTTCGTATCGAAAGGACAAAAACGGGAAGATTAGTCCTGTCAAATAAGTTAAGTTGTGCTACACCGAATCGACACCATTATAGGTCGCGGCACGATTTTTGACTGTTCGGTGAAAATGGTGGGGGACTAGCGCATGTGTTTATTCACGCACAAATTTACTAAGTGCGATAGAGAAAAAATGACTAGCGCAGTCAAGGTCAGACCTCAAACCGTGCCGCTACCAGTAACTGCGCTTGAATAATGTCTTCTAATCTTAGAATTGAAACAACACTACGATTATATGCTAAACAATACCAACAGACGACATTTTAAATTAAAAAGAAACATACCTATTCAATTTGCACATACCAAAAGAATACCACTGAGTCAAAGTTCTTAAAACGCATCTTTGCAATTCTTGAGAAAAGTTTGTAGGTGCCTTTTAATTTTTCTAACCCTAAAACACTACAAATACATTTCATGTAGTGCCTTAACTTGAACTTCATCTTACAAATGATAATAATATAGATCAAGAAAACGTCAAGTTTTTATTAAAAATTGAAAGCCGAGATCATCTGCGTCAGATCATCTGTATGTGAACTACACCACCCTAGCTGTAATTACGACAGCACAAGTATTCGGATGTATAATATTTCTACACGTGGTGGTTTTTACTTACCAAATTCCAAAAACCTCATCAGAGATGTGTATTTTCTGAATAACTTAACTTTATGTTACTTTAAAAAAAAAATAGAATGCATTAAAAAATAAATAGAAAACAAAGTGCGAGCTATGTATGGGCGATTTGTTTTTTCGCTCCATAACTAAGGTAATTTTTGTAAATAAGTGACGCCGCATTGGCGTCAATCGGTATGGTGAATAAAGAAGTCGACTAATTAGATATTTTACCATCTTAAGCCTACTTTTAAAAAGTCCATGTAGTTTTTATAAACTTTTTGTATACACTCTCTGGAGTCACAGTGAGTTAGACCGTTAGGACAGACCGATGCTAGCATTCTGCGATTTTCGTGTCGAAAGGGTAAAAAGGAACCTATAAGCTAACTTGTCCGTCAGTTTGTATGTCACAGCCAGCAGCAGGTAACCAAGAAGTCTAGTTTGAAAACAGCTGTTACAATATTTTCGCGCGCATCCCCCACTTTTCTTTAACGCACCGAGACTGTTTATTTATTTGAATATTAGGGTTCTTGCGTCTCTAATATTTAAATTTAGGCGTGGCTTTGGCACTAAACCGGTTGTACGGAACTGGTCAGCAGCTGGTCAGATTTTTTATTAAAAAAACCTGAAGGTGAAGATCATATCTGCATAAATTAGAATAGATTAATTGTGCGCTACGATTACGGGACACAAAGTACAAAATTGATAATAAAGAGTTTGTATATCGAACTCATCAGATGTATTAATAAAACACAACGGTCTTGATTACTAAACGAATACAAAATGCGTAGGTATAGTTTTAGATAATAACGAAATGTATGGCATTTTTAGGAAAGCGTTACACTTGGTGTATGATTAAAAATAAATATAAATAATGAACTTTTACAGTCAAAGATATTGTAGTCCAAATTGTATTTGACTTGTTACTTTGTTTAATTTTGTGATAATGATAGGTTTAGTTAGGCCAATTAAATGAACAACTTGCCAACTATCGCTGTTTTATACTGTTGATTTATTATTATTTTAATGTATAAGAATTTAACATTCCATGTTTAATAATAAGTAGGTTTGTGCTTGATCATATTGAATCATGTGTGCATTACTAGTGTATTATTACCTGGAGCCAGGGGCCCTATTGTCTGACTTCAACATCTATCGCTATATCTATCACAGGTGACGTCATTGGCTAGAAATGACGTGACACATCATTTCTAGCCAATCACGCGTACTTTTGAAAGCGATAGATATTGTAGATAGACAATCAGGCCCCAAGATGTTGAGACCGGTGAGAACGTCATGATCCACTCCGACTGTTTTCGGTAATGGCAACTACTTCGACGTACGGCGCCGCGCTGGTGCGCCCGAAGATGGCTAATGTCGCGCACGTCACTATACCGTCTACATAATTGTAGCAAATGGCGGCAGAAGGTCGGGTTTTTAGCTCGTCGCGTTTGGCTTCAAGATCAGTTTTGCGTTGCTCCTCAATATCGCGTACTTGCGTCTGTACAGAACGTATAGTCCTTTCAATGTACCTAACGAATTTAATGTTCAAATCCCAACGTACCCGAGAAATTCAGGCTGAAAGTTTCGTCTATCTAGCTAACGGGGTATTTTTTATGCTTGTTAGATACACCTATAAATAGCGTACCAAATTAAGGCAATGTAGATGTGCCTATTCATTATTGTATAATTTCATAAATAAGGGTAATAATCAAAAAATCAAAGCGAGCAATGGAAACTAAGGTACCTAAGTATGCTAAGTTTCTTAGATAGGCAAGGTAATGCAATGAGAACTACCAAAGATCATTTTCGAAAGGCATATAGAGAGGGCTTTCGTATGACTTTTACAACTCTCAGCCTGCTAAGTATCCCGCTGGATTGAAAGCTCCGAGGTCATTTCTGTCCTTGCCGTGAAAGTATTATGGATTTAAACATAGAGTTCGTCAGAAGGGCATTGAAAGGTCTATATGTTCTCATCGCTTTCATCATTCCAGGCTCCAGGTACCCCGCTAGAAAAAAACATATTCTCGAATCCGTACCAGTTCAGGTCATTTCATTAGCGCGTAAGGCTACAAATTAAATCTACTCTTGATAAATGAAAGTTTTTTTTGTAAGTATATATTTAATACATAATTTATTAAATGTGGTCTGACACATATTAATTAATAGATTTGATTGATGGTTTTGATTGAACTCCATTATAGCAATGAGAAAACTTATACTATAACTCGACAGTATTAATTTGCTCTTCCGAATCAGTTTGCATCCGGAATCAGGTAGTTTCAAAGCGGACAAAAATTACATATTTTCATTTTTTTGCTTCAAATAATCACAGAGTTTTTATTTATTTCTTCCAAATCAACAATGGTAAATAGTAAACCGCAGAAAAAAACGAAATGTGGCAATCATTAAAACTATAACATATTCAACTCGCAACTGTAAGCAGCTCCAACCGAATCAAAAATAAATAAACTACTTTTTTGAGAGTTACAAAAATAAATAACAAGATTTAACAGGTGGTAGAGCTGATGCCGGGCGCGAAAGTGGAGGTACCACCATCTTACTTGGAGACCCCCTCGAAATAATTCGGGGGCGAGTAAAAGGACAGCCCACAGGCAAAAAACCAGGAAGCCCACCATGCCTGGGACCGATGGATGGCGGTATATCCATCCCTTATAGCCGGGCCCTATATGGAACAGACTGGTGACGGGCAGCGGCGTCACTGGTACGAGGGTTCCGGCACCGCGCTCACCAACCCGCCTGCCCCGTATGTGAGTATGGGCAATTCTTCCAGGATGACCGCCGGGAGTGGCAAAGTCCTAGAAAGGCTTATGTCCAGCAGTGGCGTAGCTAGGTAGGCAAAGGCCCCGGTGCATAGAGAAAAAATCGGGCCCTCACCCCCTCTTTCACGGTAGCTTCACCTTCAAAATTATAGATAGGAATAAGAATAGGATACAGGATACAGTGAGTTGAACTTATCATTAGTAGGCTTAATCCATACGTCATCTCTATGAGGGGTAAAATCTCTGTGTTTATATAAAAGAAAATGGGAATAAATAAGCAACGACGCTTTATAAAATCTTTATTATACAGATGAGATCAATAGATGACAAAGAAAAACGATTTTTAACAGAGTTCCCTGTCCAATTCACAACCTCTTGCGCGCTTTAATTTTTGCGAATTCGTCTATAACTTCACTTGAAAATTCTTGTGAGCAGGGTCGAGGTTTTCTAGCTTCAGGAGCTGGCGAATTGGCTGACCCGCTCTTTTCAAAGCTTAGGTTGGAGGGCCCCCTGAGCTCCGGGGCCCTGGTGCACTGCACCAGCTGGCCCTGTGATAGCTACGCCACTAGTCCAGCTGTGGACGAACTAGGCTGATGGATGGATGGAAAAAAATTGCTTTCGAAAGTGCTAACAAAATTATACAAAATACAAGATAGCGACGGCGCGCGACAACAAAATCTATTCTAACTACAAAAAAAGTGAGAATATTCTTTTAAAGTATAAAATTTGACATATTTGTCCACTTTGAAACTACCTGATTCCTGAAACAAACTGATGTATAGATTTTATTAATTTTATTGGTCGCGTGACCTGTAGACGCATCCGCTGCGAGCCGCTCGAGCAGTTTGCTGAGTAGTGGCAGCCGCGTGGGCCAGTAGTGCGCTGAGCGACGTCCGGCGACGTCAAATCTCTTGACGTCAGTTAACGCCGGCATTGCTGGCACCGGGCGCGCCGCGCCCTGCTGCCGTAGGCAGTTCCTTCAGTTTCGTTCACCACATCTTCAGGCACTAAGTACGTCTTAAGGTATTAAATTACTAGATTGTCTAATGATTTGGTGTTTACATTATTGTGGTATTATTATTGTACCAACTAATGTCAACAGAAAATCTAATAATTAATACCTCAAGACGTAGTTACTGCCTGAAGATGTATTGAACGAAACCAGTCGCTAAGAGGAGCAAATAAATACTGTGGATCTAATTAAATTAAGTACAATTAAGGTTTTTTCAATTGTTAACACATATTAATTGAGCAGGCATGATATTGGCCATATTGTTTTTATTTTGCACCCTTTTATTTTATTATATACAATACATAGTTAATTTCTTTTTCTGATTTCTACACATAATGGGTTGTACAAGAACTAATTAATATGGAATATATCATTATATATTTGAATATCATATCGCTGCAAATCTACGATCTATTTGTTTTAAATTGCAACATGCTTGTACTATGCGTTTATAATAAGAATAGGACGGGCTTTCGGCCAATTTCACTTACTAGCCCGTTGATAAGCTATTATATCTCGCTCCCGCTCTGTCTAGCGATGGCGTGAGAGACAGCCACAACAAAATGGCGCACGGTTGATCGTAGCTAATTTTTCCGGTATAATTAATCTAACAGTACTAAACTCGTCCCTAGAAAGTTATTATCACAATTTTACGGTTAAAAATGACAAAATTGTGAAAATCGCCTTTTAAGTGGATGTTATAAAAGCTAAAATACCTTGCAAAAGTTTCAAGTTTCGGTCAATCTAATTCTGAAATCAGAATCAGTCAGATTTAGTCCTGAATTTTGTGTAAAAGTCAAGGGCCTTCATCATCAGTCTTTTGAATTACTAATTTACTTACAGTGCAGATGAGTCTAATGTGATGAATGAATTACATAAGATTGTTTAACTTTAGTTAGGTATGTAAGTATTGGTTTTATTATTTTTCACCTCCCTAGCTCGAAAAGCGCGCCTTTGTTGCGTAAAAACAGTGAGCAAAATCGATTTTTGTTCACTGGTTTTAAACAGTGAAGAAATGTGTTTCAAATTAAGAACACTGCGAATTGTTAAAAAAAGACAGCAAACGTCAGCATGGCGGCTATCTCTTTCACTCTATATGTATTCCATACACTTTGGGAGGCTATATACAGCCCCACAGCCTGTCGGATACCATAGACAAGGTATACTTCTCGAAATCCTGTGTATGGCCTCCCAATGTGTATGGAATCCGAAAACGGATAGATAGAGTAAAACTCCGGCGTGTGATGGTTATGTTTTGCGTTTTCGATCGGTTTATCAAAGATTTTCCGATTTTATCGCGGCTTTTGGGATTCAATTAACACTCCTTACATTTTATTTTATGTGCAATATTTTTATGTCGTGTACTTATTGCTTAAAGAAAAAAATCATTGAATTCTTATAAACTCGTTCGAAAAGATGGTGTCTTTACATCTGGTTTTCTCGCTAGTGAGGTGAAAAGTTGTATGTGTCACAGGAGAGCAAATTTATTTTGTTTCTTGTGCCTTTGAATCCCTCACCGCGCTCAGGATTCTAACTTAGAATCACTCGCATTTTTGCTCTCTTGTTGCACAAATAACTATTGTTTGTCGGCTATTAATGATATTGTTGATTCTTTGGCATTTTTTTTTTATATATATAGGTATAATGTTACGCTTCAATGCATGAACAAGGTAATTTTGGGGTTGATATTTTATATGTTTAAAACGGGTGTGGTTTTTTCATTAGTTGGCAGAAGAGTACCTATTTATCGAAGTTTTGCAGAAATAAGAATATAAAACTAATTATTAATTAATTGTATAAGTAATTAAATGTGGATATAAACTGATTATCTAATCAATAAATCAATATTTTAAATTGATATGTTTTGTTATTTGCAATATAATCGAATCGAATACTACGTACATGCAATTTACGAGTAACAAAGGAGCCTCAAAACAACCCTGCCGCTTCGCTACACAGACCACTTGGTTTGTCCTTCGCTGCAGTTTCACCCGCAATACATACAATGTACGAGTAACATTAGGTGCTCCAAAACAACCCTGTCGCTTCGCTACACAGACCACTTGGTTTGTGCTTCGCTGCAGTGTCACCCGCAATACATACAATGTACGAGTAACATTAGGATCATCAAAATAATCCTGTCGCTTCACTGCACAGGTGGTTTGTGCTACAATGTAAGAGTTAGATAAAAAGCCTCAAAACAACCCTGTCGCTTCGCTACACAGACCACTTGGTTTGTCCTTCGCTGCAGTTTCACCCGCAATACATACAATGTACGAGTAACATTAGGTGCTCCAAAACAACCCTGTCGCTTCGCTAGACAGACCACTTCGTCTGCAGTTTCGCTGTTGTAGTCCGGTATCCACCTATTATTAATGTGCAACGAGGCTGATGATCATCCGCTATATGCATGATATTGAAAGGGGGCATAGCTTGTCAAACAAGGGATATTATTAGGATAGCGGCGTTATTTCCGATTTTGGCCACGACCATTCCACGCGCCAGCTGCCAAGCGACAGACTGCATGTCAGGCAAGTTTGGTCCTATAAATTCCTTCTGGTTATCATATCAAGCAAAGGAAATCACGTTACTGTCGGCAAAATTCATCGTAGTGAAACCAAATGAAAAACCGGTCAAGTGCGTGTAGGACTCGGACCCTGACTGAGGATTCCGTATAAGTATATCGTTTAAAAAACAAACTCAGTCCACTTGCAGTTATGAACGAGAACGACAAACTTGACATCAAGTTGGACCATAATCACCTACTCCTTAAATAATGAAATATAGGTAAATTGTAGATTTTTTTTATACGTGTGCAATAAGACCTACCTGTGAACAAAATTTCAAGTTTCTAAGTCTATGTATAAAGTTGATAATGTAAAAGGCAATAACTATTTTTTGCGTTTATTTAGAAGCCTGATTATTAACAGCACCATGGGGCTGTAGACTTCTGAAAGAAGTATTAGTTTCAACTTGATATCTTACATGGGGCTTGATCAAAAGGGTCTTGACAAACGGACAACAAAGTGAATCTATAAGGGATCCGTTTTTTCATTTTGTGGTACGGTACCCAAAAATAAGCAAATAGCAAAGAAAAAAAATCATAATTTGTATAAGGCCGATGCCAGACATGTGGGCAAAGCGTTGTGCACATATTTTAAAAACATATAAACACAAATAAATGTATCTGCCAGACCTGTGGGTCTACCGCGTAATTCTCATTTTCATCAACATCAACTTGAGATTGAAATTTGACGTGCGTGCGACGACGCCCGCCTAACATGCCATCTCTTTTGCACGCGTTGAATTTCGCATGCATTTGCTTGAAGTTGATACAAATGAGAATTACGCGGTAGAGCCCCTGCTTTGCAAACATTTGCAATCAATCACATTTTTAGCGTTCCATAGTCAACAACAAGGAACACTTATAGTTTCGCCATGTCCGTCTGTCTGTCTGTCCGCGGCTTAGCTTAGAGACTATTAGTACTAGAAAGCTGTAACTTGGCATGGGTATACATATTTATCTTGCCGATAAATAGGTACAGTAAAATGTTGAAAATGATTTTTTTTTAGGTTCCCTCCCCTACACGTAAAGTGGGGATGATTTTTTTTTCTCATCTATTTCCTAGTTTGGGGTGTCGTTGGATAGGTAATTTAAAAATATTGGGGGTGTGATTTGACGATTTTTCGATTTAGGGTTCCGTTAGCTTAAAAGTGTAATTTTTGTTAGAGTCGAGTGTACTCCCCCCCCCCTGCCAGCGAAACGGCTGTATTTGGAGACGTAAAAAAAATCACGGCTGTAGTATACATAACGAAATTAAAAGGAAAACTATCACAGCTAATTAGGCTTTACAAGTTAACGAGTGCAGATCGCGCCAAACTTTTAGTCCCCTCAAAACACGGGGCGATTCGCATCAGCAGGAACAAAATGTATGGGCCGTTCTTGGGAAGAGCAACTTCCGAGCGTACTAGAAGTTTGGCGCGATCCGTTAGTCGACAAACTTATAAAATGTACTTGGAGAAGAAGTCCGCATATTGTGCAGGGCAACTACGGAACCCTACACTGCGCGTGGCCCGACATGCACTTGGCCGGTTTTATTTATCGTAAAGATGACCGATAGAATGGACAAAGATTGTGTAGACGCAATTACCTACTTATTTTATCTGCATACAAAGACAGCAATCATTTCATATAATAATTTTATTAACCGAGAAAAAAATTATTAAATAATAATAATATTATGGCGTACCGCTAGCGCTGTACTTATGTACAGGTCCACAAAGTTATCTGACCCGGTGACGGCGTCGCTAGAGTCGAACCCAGTGTTGCCGTCAATTGAAAGTTGGCGATTTTTAGGGTACAATTAGTTCGGTTCGGTTCCTTAAAAACTAGATTCGTTGATAAAAATATTATGCAGTGGAGACTTTTCAAGAAAAATATGTAAATACATATTAAATAAACCACCTGTAAGAAAATCTTAAAAGGAAGTGTTTTAAGGAAATCTTTATAGGAAGTTTGAAGTTTTTAAGCATGAATAAAAAATTTAACACAAAAAAATTACCAATTATATTTTAATATTATAATTGTGATCAAGTAAACAATTTAATGGTTTAATTCCAGATATTCCCGAAACCGAATCACCTGTTTCATCATCCTCAGAATCGCTACTTTCACTTTCACTGTCATTGTTCAAAGTAATGATGAACGGTTCATCTAAATAACCATCTTTATCTATATTCGTTTTAAATTTTTTTCACATGTCCACAATACTTTTGCCATTCTTCTACCGATATTGCATTAAATCCATTTGAGATTAATTGCGGCATTTCTGAATCGCTTTTTCCAATATTGTGGTCGGCAACATTCACAGAGTGACATATTCAAGATGGCGACTTTAGTTCCTGTTTTCGCCACCGGTTCAGATAAGTTTGAAGCGCTGTACAGGTTGCAGCACGATTTTTGACCGCTCGGCGAAAGTGGTGGGGGACAAGCGCATGTGTTCTTTCGCGCACAAAATTACTAAGTGCGATAGAGAAAAAATTACTAGCGTAGTGAAGGTTAGATAAACCGTGCTGCTACCTGGATTGTGCAAAACTGTCATCGCAAAATTTCCATTGGGTTCTGTAAATTTGAATTTTAAAACTTGAAAATTCTAATTTACATAAACCAATAGACACTTTGCAATGGCAGCATACACAATACATAGGTAATAAGTTTTTGTTGAGTAACTATTGAGTGAATTTTGGATTAAATTGTTCTATTTCAATTAATTAGAAAAAGGCGGGTTTTTCACAATACGGCTGCTAAACGACTCTTACCCAACACTCAGTTACGTAAAAAAAATACGTCGAATAAAATACTGACGGGTCAAAAAAATAAATATAAAAGATTATTGTTGATATACTCGTAATTATTACACCCTACAAAATTCCCATACTATCCCTGCGGTCCGAAATAGAATTACAATGAATGGATCATAAGCCATTCACTTCATACTTTCGTAATCGATTTTAGCGATATAATTCTATTTCGGAACGCAGGGAATGAAAGGAAGAAGTATTTTGTTAAAGATTATTTTAAAGACCTGTAATAAGCACAACGAGGTATCTTACAAAATAGGTATTTCAACGCTGGGCTTCTTTACTAGAATATTTTATTTAAGGCGATATGCGAAAAAAATACGGGTGTTTCTTTTCTGTGTATTTCATGAAATACACGGAAAATTTTAATACATTTCTGGTATATGCATTTTGACTTATTTTGACTTTTGAATTTAGGGTTTTGAAATTGGAAAACATGTTTGAATAAATTTTCCTCGATAGAAATAATTGTTGAAATGAGGTCTTCAAACACACCTTTTCTTCTCGTTTGACGAATAGGAATCATATACAGAACTCAAACGTATTTTATTAGATGTGTTTTAACAATATCTAGAGATTTAATATTTAACATTTTGCTAGCTATTTTAGTTTTTTTAATAAAAATATAAAACCAACTTTTTTCACTTTTGCCCTGAATCTGCCCCTCTCACACTGCGCGATTTCTCGCTTGGAGTGACAGTGATAAAAATTAAATTCGCATAGCCTCTTAACATGATTAACAACTTTATAGTTATAATAACTTTAAAAAGTTGATCCCTGAAACCCTAATCCCCGAACTAGACGTTTTCTATCTAAATTCCAGATACCTATCAGCTTTTAGTTAAAAACTTTTGCAAATAAAATTAAGGTAGAAACTTGGACGAATTTTCGTCCAAGGGTAGAAACTATAAATGAAGATCCCTGGAACCTGAGATAAGCCGCAAAATCTGTATTATAGATACAAGTTCCTAGCATGGTGGGAAAATATCAGGAGAGCCTAGCCCTACACACCGATTTGCCGAATAAAAGCCGCAAATGGTGGGAAAAGCATGAAAATCTGTGCAATAGATCTTAAAAGGTCCCTTCGTGCCTGCATTTTTCTTAAGATTCACACAAAAGGTAAAAACTGATTGTGAAGTCAACAGCTTATTTTTAGGGTTCCGTAGTACCTAAAAGGTACAAAAGAAACCTTATGGTGAGACTCCGTTGTCTGTCCGTCCGTCCGTATGTTACAGCCTCATAACTTTAGCACCGTTAAAGATAAATACATGAACTTTGGTACAAAAATAGCATTAATTTGCCCACATATCACGGTGTAAAAAAATGAAAAATTTTATATTGCTCAAAATATTTCCAAAACAAAAGTGAAAAAAATAAAAAATATTAGCCTAAAAACACAATTTGGGAATCAAATTGTAGATATTAAAAAGTTAGTTGTAAAAATATATTATTTTACTATATTTACTGGCACTGGTTTTGAGAAATCTTTAAAAAAAAAACAAAAATGTGTTTGTTCCCCCCATATCTACGAAACTGGTAGACCGAAAAATATCAATTATAGATCATAACTGGCCAATTACAGGAAAAATAGTGATTCAAAAAATATTGAGCACAAATGAGAAACATAAAAAAAGAAGCAAAATAAATAAATTAAATATTTTATAAAAATACAATATGGGGATTAAATTGTAGGTATTAAAAGGTTGATTGTAAAAATATATGCTTTTACTATATTTACTGGCACTGGTTTCGAGAAATCTTTAAAAAACCCCAAAAATATGTATGTCCCCTCCCCCTTATCTCCAAAACTGTTAGACCGGAAAATATGAAAAAAATATCAATTACAGATCATTACTGGCCAATTACAGGAAAACTATAGCAATTAAAAAAAATTGAGCAAAAATGAAAAATATAAAAAAAGAAGTAAAATAAATAAATAAAAATACAATATGGGTATTGTCTCAGAACATTTGATTTAAATGTTCTGTGGGTATTGTACACTGTATTGTACGGACACTCTCGCCCCGTCCCACCTACGAGCGACCTCAGCCAAGGCTGGCGCGGCTGCGGAGTCGGCTGAAAACCTGAAGCGGCGCAGATATGTGGCCCTCGGAGAGGGCTACATGTTTGCGCCGTTCGGTGTTGAAACCCTTGGACCATGGGGCCCGGGCGCGCGGCAACTTTTTAACCGACTTCAAAAAGGAGGCGGTTCTCAATTCGACTGTATGTTTTTTTTTTTTTTTTTGGCGTTGTTACTCCATAACTCCGTCATTTCCCACCCGATTTGAACAATTCTTTTTTTGTTTGAAAGAGTGTACTTCCAGGTAGGTCCCATTTTGGGTTTGGTCATGATCTGATGAAGGTCTTCAGAGATAGGCAGTGGAACTCCTCAGAAAATGACAGCATATCTCTCGAAATTGAGGCAGTCGCTATGTACTTGGGTGCTGATTACAAGGTATTACTTGAAAATCGATATTCTTCCACCTGACCTTCGATCCTGGCTTCATCAACATATTCACCATAGAACTCTTCAACGGATCAGAGCACATAACTCGAGATTGCGGCAATCACTGCGTTAGGGTGCTGATTCAAGGGTATTACTTGGAGATTATCAGAATACCCACCTGACCTTCGATCCTGGCTTCATCACCATAGAACTCCTCAACGGATGACAGCACATAACTTTAGATTGCGGCAACCAGTTTGTGTTAGGGTGCTCATTGCAGGGCATTGGTGAAAATTGCCAGTGTACCCACCTGAATTTCGATCTTGGCTTCATCACCGTAGAACTCTTCAACGGATGACAGCACATAACTCGAGATTGCGGTAATCATGTTGTGTTAGGGTGCTGATAGCAGGAAGCTACTCAAACATGGCTACTTATACTCACTTGTACTTCGTTTGATATCAACACCACGTTTGCAAGAACTACCTATACCTCACAATTTTACCCAGCAACACTAAAAAATGTGAAATAAAATAAACTTTTAACAAAAAAATAGCAACCGACTTCAATAGTAACAGCAGTCATTCACTAAAAAGTTAATAATAATTCTATAAAGACCGATGGTACCGAAGCAACACTTTTGCCGACTTCTTTCTTCCTGAAACATTATGTTATCTAGAAGTCGGCGTATTTCCTACGATATAGCAACATAGAAACCAATATAAGAACGCCGACTTCTAGATAACATAACGTTTCAGAAGGAAAAAAGTCGGCAAAAGTGTTGCTTCGGTACCATCGGTCTTTATAGAATTATTATTAACTTTTTAGTGAATGACTGCTGTTACTATTGAAGTCGGTTGCTATTTTTTTGTTAAAAGTTTATTTTATTAAAGAATTGTCGGCACGCCTGGTCGACGCCTCTGGTGACCCAAGGGCCGGAGCTTACCTCGGTCAGAGGATCAGTTTAGCGATCCAACGAGGTAACGCTGCCAGCGTCTTGGGTACCCTCCCCAACGGCGCCAAGTTAAAAACATTTTTTATTTAATATAGGCACAGAACATTTAAATATAGGTATTATTTGTAAGTAGTTTTAATTTAGATTTAGTTTAGTTTTATATCTTCAATAAAGCCGATTCTGAAGGCTTTAATTTTAGTTTTAGTGCTGTCAAAACTAAATTTTCTTCGATAAAAATAGTCCTTAAGAGTTGGGATTAGAAGCTAAATTTCTTTGGAAAATTTTAAGCTTTGACAGCAATAAAACCAAAATTAAAGCTTCCAGAATTGGCTTAAATATTGTAATTTAGATTAAGTTTAGTTTTAAATTATATTAAATTTATCACACACAAAAAATATGGGTAAGTATCAAATTGTAGGTATTGAAAAGTTGATTGTAAAAATATATACTTTTACTATATATACTTGCACTGGTTTCGAGATATCTTTAAAAAAAAACAAAAATATGTATGTCCCCCCCTTATCTCCGATACTGGAGGACCAAAAAATATGAAAAAAATCATGGTATTGTGTGTTTACGTAAAGATTACAGAAAAAAAATAAAGCGGTTGAGAAAATCGCGAAAAAAAATGAAAAAGCTAAATTTATCATCCACAATACGGAACCCTAGGTACGCGACTCACTCTTGGCCGGTTTTTTTCATAAGTATTATCTAGCGATATCTAACTACTTCTCTATACAGCCCAAAAAGCAAAATTTTATGAAACACCGTTTGCTGTCATTTTGTGTCATTTGCTATCAAGATAAATTTATGATAATTTGCTTCCGACCGATTTGACAGCAATTATACAATCAGTATAATATCTAAAATTTTCAAGTGACGTCATGTCGGACAATTCTTTAAAAAATCATAAAAAGATAATGGTTAATTCATATACCAAAATAATGAAAACTATCTCCTAAAATTACGTATATTCTAAAATTAAAAAAATCTTTTAAAAATTAAGCTATGGGAATTTGTATAATTTTTATCTATACTGAAAATAAAAAGAGAGAAATGCAGACGTCGTTCTGTAAAATATACTAAGTTTTACACTTTTCTATAAATAAACAATTATCGTTTCCTAGAAAATTCAAAATTCAAAATTCAAATTCAAAAAGTTTATTTTGCAAAGTAGGTATATATAATACACGTTTCACAAGTCAAATTTTAGTCTTATAAAAATATATGTAATAAAATAATAAATGTACATGAACTACTTAGATTAAATGTTTATTTAATTTATGTAGCAATATATATACGATTAAAATTATAGGTAAAATATTATTATACAAGGTGAAATCCAATCAACCGCCCGAACCCATACCGGAGACCCGGCCAGGGACCAGGAACAAGGTTCAATGATCACCAACCGAGCCCCCAGCACGAATCCAGGCGGCCGACCAAATCCCATCCTATATACTACATAGTAATAGGTTACATATATAAATACATGCCTACCTCCGCCCATTCGATTAGTCTTACTAAGAAGAACGGGCAAGAAACTTGGCAAGATTGTCTTTTTTTTTAACATAAACTTAAACTATACATTGAATTACTTATATCTACTTTAACCAAGGGACAAGAAAATACAAGACAAGAAAACAGTTTTTACCAGAAACCATTTCACAAATTCGGCGCCGCGCCGCGCCCTTTGAATATCTCGCCATCTCGCACCTCCTCTTGCTTCAGAGGTGGGTCGGAGTGCGGTGTGGGGGGGGAAACAAATTTTAAGGCGCCTCTTCCCAGCGTCATCCGAAAATTACTCTATTGTAATTTTCGGATTATTAATTATCTATTAAAGTTATTTCTCTTAAACGGTATGTTAAAAATAATAAAAAAAATATACTTATATTGTTGGTTAAACTATAAATAACTTTATTCAAGGAAATTATTCTCGCGCATAAGAAACAGCATGAAAATATTGTTCAAAGTCAAGCTGTTTTTGAACTAAAATTAAGTAAAATTGGTTATTTCTTTGAAACCACATGGTTCTTGCACTAAAATACGAAAGGAAGATATTGCTAAAAAAAATTATTTATGGAAATTTTGTTCCGTATTATTTTCTCCTCTTTTGCGCTATTCTGAGACCCAGCGAGGTGCGTGCAGTGCGCGCTTATATGAACATTATTTCGATATAGTTTCTGTCAATATTTGTAGCGACACAGATCGACTCAAGATCGTTGGTGGCTACCTGCCCCTTAAGATGTGTGCAAAGTTTCATTGAGATAAAACCCATCAGGACGTCACAAACACCTAAAGCATTTTTCAATGCATGTGCTCGTAAAGGCCCACTTTTTATGCATCAAAACCGAACAAAAAGTCGATTATTTTGCCCTAGGGCTTTATTATTTTTTTTTTATTTATTTACAATGGTTGGCTAACCTGCAGCCTGTCCTGTGTACCATAGATGTTATACTTTTTTTTCCACTGTTTAACGGCTCTGGATACAGTCCTTTTGAGCCAATTATAATTTAAAGTTCACAAGATTATATTTGTTTTCATTTCCTCACACATGCATTGAAAAATGTAGTATGATACACGGGCGTAAAAGCAATAAATTACTCGGTTACGTTTAAAACACTCGCTACGCTCGTGTTTTAAATCGTCCTCGTAATTTATTCCTTTGCGCCCTTGTAGCATAAACTACTATTATATAGCAGCTGAGCGGTAAGGGGCCTTAAGGTAAATTTATAAAATAATTGATTATAAGAAAGCATTGTTTTATTACAAACTACTTGTGTAGTAGTCGTATGACATATGTTAGCTATACATGAGGTTACCTACTTTAGTATTACATAATATTATTCCATAATATGAACCAGTCTTACGCTACCTATACGTAATATAGGTCTAGAGAAATATTTTTTCATTTTTTTATACATAAGATCATATACATGTACGTCAATGCATACGATACAATTAGTTAGTTTAGTTACCTACTTATTTGCTAAAATTAATATTTTTTTGACATTGCCAAAGATTAATCACAGTATACTCTTGCTGCTACGCGGAACTTCGGCGAAATAACGACAAAAAGAATGGCTTTTGTTGAAATGCTTCTAAATAAGTGATCTGTCACTTTTCATTTATTTGTGCAGGTTAGTACCCATCTATGTTTCTCTAGGAAAATTATTCAGCATGATCATGGAGAATAGGGCTTCATTTAAAGGTAGCAGTCTATTTACACCGGCTTAGTAAGGAACCCTCAGATCAGATAGAACCTACATTTCTTCCGCAACTTTTTTTATTACCCGTCCAGCACAATAAGTCCAATGGCAAATAACTTTTATAATATTTTGTAGGGAAAAAAGTAGAATCCCTTCATATTTGTATAACATATTTTACGAAAAAAAATTCTTTCGTCCAAGGCTTGAAACGAACGTTTGAAAACCAAAAAAAGGAGCGTGGAAAACTTTTTTTTTACAAAAGTATAAATCTTAATACATTGTTTATAAGTAGAATCCCTAGATAAAACAAAATTCTGGATACGTGCTTGCACTGCGACCCCTTGCTTTCACGACAAAAGAGTTCGTAGTTTCGAATTCTAACACGAGGAAATTTTTCAAAATATTTGTCTTACTTAAAATTTGTTTCTTATTGATCTTTTCTAGTTTCTAATGCACTCTAGTAACTAATAATATTTAGAGTACGTATCCAAAGAAATTGATTTCGATACAACATATAATATCAAATTCCTACCCTAGATAGTTTTCGAGAAAACCCTCAGTGACAGAGAGATTTTATAAAGGTTACGTTTTTCCTTTTAAGAAACGGGACATGAACGGGACCCTTAAAAGTGTCATGGAAATAACGAAAGAAATTATACGTCCTTGTCCTTAGGGGCTTCATTTGATCATCCATCGACCGTTCTTCGTCTTCCCGTGGCACACAGTAAGATTCAGTATTTTATAAATTATTGCCTCTTTTAATCTAAAAACATGGCCGTCTAGAAAAAAGTTTGTTAAAATTCAAATTCAGATGAATGTCAATAATGACAAATTATTAAACAAAAGAAGACCTCGGGAACTTGTCCAGAACACGTCGGCTGGCGATTGTGCCAAATCTGGAGTTTGACCGGTGATTTGTGTAAAAATCACACCCGAAGATGAGTGAGCAGCTGAAGACCGTTTCGGCGATGAATAAATTGTATATCGGGAATCTTCCGATCGAGGCTGACGAGGTGGCTGTCAGGCAGCTGTTTGCTGAACATAGCCTGACCGTTGCTGACATATCAGTAAAAAGAGGTGGCTACGCTTTTGTGGACTTTCCTGATCAATCAGCTGCTGATCGCGCTATTGACAAGCTCCATGGTAAGGCTATTCACGTGCTTTTTAACTAAACAGATTAGATCGTACAAAATAAAGCATGGCTGAAGGATGACAGTAACAGTTTGCGTCATGCGTCATGATTGTCCATCATCAAGCTATTATATAGGTTATCTGTCCTCTACAACATCTGATCAATAGCGATAACGTTACTTTTAAAATGCAATGTACTTAATTTGAATATGATTAAATAAATATTATAATATAATATTATTTATTTTGTACCTTCTATAGCTTTTAATTTTTATGTAATAGATATAATATTATATCCATTACTTTAAAATAATTTGGCGATCTAAATTCAATTAAAACTCTGATATATGCATATGCATTAGATATGATGCACATGAATACGTCAATCATTAAAATTTGAGATTCGTAGTGACCTCTCAACTACAATTTAAGCTTGGCTCTAGTGGTATCTACCTCTTTTGGTCTTTCAGGTCCTTGCCTTGATTCACATAACCTTAGATTACTTTTCATGCCGAGTCCATAGTTCCGTGGTTTGACGGGACAAGTACACAGCATTGAACAATAAGTTGATGGACGGTTAATGGTGAATGTTGTTACTTCTTGATGGAACCTAATCATGACTTCATTGAAATAACCTAGATTTACCTGCTATGTACAACTCAGCTTTACAAACCTGCGTAAAATGACAATTTATTTTCAGGATATTCATATTGCGGTCTGCCTCTAATTGTCGAGCCTTCAGTTGCAAACAAGAGAATGTAAGTACAAATAAATTGTTAAAATACGGGGAGCGGTCTTGAAATAGGATGTAACATATAGCTAAGCTAGGCAATATGTTAGGTTTGCGTAAGGTTAGGTCTTATAGGTAGGTTAAAGGACTATTTGTTCATGTTTAGTTGGCAATCGATAACCTTTATGGATCGACATACGCCGTATTGACTGATTTATTTCGTGTTTTCCAAAAATAAATACAGATCCAGTATAAAATATCTTTCAAACAAAACACGAGCAAGATTTCTTCTAGAGTCCTGCTGAGGAGAAGCTGACTCTCCATAAGATTCCTTCTGGAGTCCTCGAGAAGTAAAATACCTCCGCCACGATAGCGAGTGCCCTACGAAGTTCAGAGCTCCCCTACCTTAATGTGTGCATGTGTTAATTAATGGAAAATATATTTAAAAAAAAGGAATAAAACAAGAACTCAAAGTGAAATAACTCGTATTATTCAAGAAGAATCCTTCCTACTAGATCCCGGATCGAGCAAGCTGCTTGCTACAGTACACATATTTAATATAGTTATTCATATTAAAAACAATAAAAAAACATTGGTCTCCATATATATACCTAATTCGGCCCACAGAATATAAATTTTGGCTCATCTCTTATAAGAGTATACGTACAAAGGTACCTTCATTTTTTTCCAGAATAGCTCTTGTTATTGTTATTAATCTCACGAAATTTCAGTTACCGGAAATCAAAAGATATCTCAAAAAAAAAATTTCAAGTTTCGTAAAATAACCTCAAAAATTGTCTTAAGGTGTAATCTTAATTGATTTTATGACTTGATTTTTTTTTTTGTGTATTCTGAAACTGCTGTGAGTCACGCATTAAAATTTACGTAATTTAATTATTTTTTTTGTTGTATTTCGCTAAAAATTGGCTCAAAAGACTAGTATCCAGAATATAAAAAAACCAATGCAGGCATTTTGTTTTCTTTGTGATTTCGTTCAAAGTTTATAAAGATTATGCATGTCTTTTATTTAGCTTACTAAAAATAATAGGTTGCCTTTTTGTGGTATTAGTGATTGAATAGAAAAAATAGGTCGAATCTGTTGCAAAACCGATTCAGCACCCGACTCCATGCAAAAAATAGGTTGAATATGTTCCAAAACCGAATCAGAGCACCCCGAATCTATACAGTCTTGTCCCCTAGAGTATATATAAAAAGCCGTAGGCTTGGAGGAAGGGCAGCCCTCGCCTGCCGTAACAAAGCATAGGCACCCGTGCGAGCCGTAGCGGATGAACAAGCCGAAGCTGCGAAGGTGAGCATGGGTGACTGTGCTTTGTTACGCAAGGGCGAAGGGGCTGCACTTTCCGCAATTGCAGAAGTAATTTTGGGTCTTTAAAGTTATAGAGACAAAAAAAGGGAGGTTATGTTTTGAATTTTTTTTTTGAAGAAACTAGTTTCATTACCCCCCCCCCCCCCAGTGATCCCCCTCCCACTATACGTATGCTTAATATTCGAGCTATTTTATCCTACCTAAAACAACAACAAAAAATGTATAATAAAAAAAAACTATTGTTTTCCGGTACCCCCCTCCCCCCCCTCCCCTCCACTCCCATAAACATATACATAGGTACATATACTTAAATGTATAAGAGTCCTTCCAAAATTTTTATTGTTCTGGGGTCGACCCATACCGTGGGCCGAAATATATTTTTTTATAACTATCTTAAATAAACAAAGCTTACTCGAACTTACATATATATTTTTTCTAAGCTTGATTTGATTACATAAGGTAAGTAATCCAGTTAGCAACAGTTTTAGTACCTACATGCAACAAAATGGTGACTGTTGCGTCTATGTATCAAATTAGCTTGCTAAGATTTACTGGAAGGATCTCGAACGATGTGTCGGCTTTGTTTACCTGCGTTGCTTTAACAATCCATTGTCAGCCCGCAACAATGGTTTTGAAGCAGATTCGAATAGGTTCTCGATTTTTAACGTCAATGATATCGGATATTAGACATAAAAGCGTCAAGTTTTGGGAGAATGTTTTATTGCCACAAAAAATGAGAACCCAAAAAGTTTAATTAGCTTCTCCCTCTCTTGCCTAATTCCCCCAAATTAAATTAAGAGGTCCTGGACCCCTAATTATGTTGTATAATGAATGTACCTCCGTTCCTACGCGACATGTATCCGTCTGGTTTATTCGTCCAAGGTGTCCGTCTGTGGTCTGTACGTAATGAATGTCATAGCCTCGTTTAACTTCAGCCTGCTGAAATTTAGAAAGAAAGCCCTCGGAACATCTAACTACTCAAATTGCATAGCTACTACGCCGCTCCCATAACTGAGACCATATTTAGGTACAAACTTATTCAGCAAAAGCCTTTGAAATATACGTCGTACACACAATAGATTGTTTCGTCAATATTCATTTTTAATTACATTGATGTGATTTATATTTGTACAAACACCAGCGGTTCAAGTTAACGGCTCTGGCGCTGCAATAACCGGTCGGCCACAGGTTCAGGCTTCGAGAGGCGCCCCAAGCGGTTCTTCTTGCAACGACGCGACGACGGCTCGCGGCGGAGAGAGATGGGTCGCCGCTCAGTTACTTGCGCTCTCGGGACGGCGGTGTGCGGGGAAGCGGGCGGTTGAAACAGTGATCGAGCGCACAGGACGAACCTAGTGTCGAGCGCTTTGAGCGAGCGAGCGCCCTATATATCCGATGCGGTGGAAGGCGCCGACGGGTGTCGTGGCAGGGCAAAGCCCGTCACAAAAACCGCCTGGAAGCGCAGCAAGAAGCCTAAAGCTGTGGCCCTGGCGTAAGAACTGGCAATAGGTCATGCTGACGTCGCGTCGCGTCGTAGTCCGTACATAGGTTTACAGAACACTTCATTAAAGTCTTAGAATGAATCACTCATATTAATTTCATTACGTATCATCGAAAGGTGACGTAATTGAATACTTTTCATATAGTTCCTGGATTCCCATGTAACGTCTCGTTACCAATGCGCTTTTCCTAGTAGGAGCAAAGCAGTCACCATTTTGTTGTGAAAGAAGACTGAGGGTACTATTCGGCGGAGTCGCAGGCTGGCATTTTATACGGTGATAAAACAAAATTTTAATTATTTTTTCAATGCATGTGCTCGTAAAGGCTCACTTTTTATGCATCAAAACCGAACAGAAAGTCGATTATTTTGCCCTAGGGCTTTATTATTATTATTTTTTTAATTTGTTTGCAATGGTTGGCTAACCTGCAGCCTTTCCTGTGTACCATAGATGTTATACTTTTTTTTCCCACTGTTTAACGGCTCTGGATACAATCCTTTTGATCCAGTCATAATTTAAATTTCACAAGATTATATTTATTTTCATTTCCTCACACTATGCATTGAAAAACGTAGTATGATACACGGGCGTAAAAGCAATAAATTACTCGGTAACGTTTAAAACACTCGCTACGCTCGTATTTTAAATCGTCCTTGTAATTTATTCCTTTGCGCCCTTGTAGCATAAACTACTATTAATATGACTAGCGGACACCCGATCCCTTTTCATCCGATCCCGTGGAAATTTTCTAAAATCCTTAGCGAATGTCTAGGAGCTACTAGACTCTAGGTACCTACAGTCCACATATTCCTAGGTCCAGCCGTTTGGTCAAGGCGTTGATAAATCGGTCAGTCAGTCAGGGTATTCGTTTATATATGTTACGGGTAAAGCCCGAAGCGCTGTCAAACCTAGGTTTAGCCGGCTAATGTCATACAAAACTTCGGAGGTATATTATTCCTGCGGAAAGACCCTTAATGTATATTAACAATTGTGCCCAATGTATATTAACATGTAAACCTAACCCGGTCCTCCTCGCTTCGCTCGTCGTTGCTACCTATTTTAGATTTTTTCGGACTTTACCCTACTTCGGGCTTTAGCCGTAACATATACATATAGGTATAATAAATATTAGAATATTATATGTGTTTTTTATTTCAGCATGAACGTCCCAAACCTTCAAAGCTCAAGCACAACTCAACTGAAAGAATCCACGAGTGATTCATCACCTCCGGGCGGGTGGCGGTAAGTACTCATTAAAACCTTATTATGGGTCTTCCGCAGGAATATTTACACGAACCTGCCAGCGTGATTTTCAGGTACGTACCTACTTTAGGTTAATAAAAACATTGTGACAATATTAAAATAGAGGAACTAACCCCCAAGGGGGGTATGACACTTAGTTTGTTCAAAAAAAAAAACCGCCAACTTTAGACTCGCTGTAACGCGCTCTGATTGGCTAAGCTAAAGCACGTAATGATAGAGATAGATAATCCTCTGTAAGTAGGAATGAGATGCATATATTCAAATCTATGCAAAACACTGATTAGTAAGCAGAATAGAACAGACCGGCATTTGGTCTCTCGGGGCTCGTTGCTCGATGCAAATCGATCTTCGAATCGAAGAAATCGATGCAAAATACATTCACTATCACATGCAGAAGATTTGTGTAAAGGATTTTATAGTTATATAGTTTTGTTTTATATCGAAATATCTTTTTGTATTTATGTTTTGCCGCCCGGCGGCGCGATGTGTGAATAATTTAGGACATTTTCATCAACATCAACTTGAGATTGAAATTTGACGTGCGTGCGACGACGCCCGCCTAACATGCCATCTCTTTTGAACGCGTTGAATTTCGCATGCTTGAAGTTGATACAAATGAGAATTACGCGGTAGAGCCCCTGGTTCATATTAGGGTGCAATAACTATTTGAAAAATACATTCAGCAATGGTATTTGTTTATAATTATAAGTAGCTGTGTTTATATAACTTGCAAGCCACCTGAGAATCTGCATTCTCAACACATTTTACTGACCGTGTAGTTACAGTACAGATAACATAAATGCTATGTAAGCACGATTGTTTGCTCCGCAGTCCGCAGACAGTTGGTACGTACATTTCTTACATTGTGCTCAATACGAACGAATGTGATACAAAAGCACAGATTACACATTTTATGCTATGTTACTTATGAGTTTGTGACGCATAGTCTTGAACCATTTAGACATAAAATAGGCTGCCTTGCTGTTCCGTTCTTTGACACCACCCACGTTAGGGTTCCGTGAATACCCGAAGGGCAAATTCTGTTAGTTTTTAGGGTTTGGTTCCCGATTTGTGCCAAAAGGGATCCTATTACTAAGCCTCCGCTGTTTGTCCGTCTGTCTGTATGTCACTGGGATCCTTTAGCTGTTATATTGACGGCAAATAATAAAAAAAAAACATAGGCATTAATGGGGACTGCAGACTGAAGTGTATGACTATGACTACATTGATGGATATGGAGGAGACGAAACAGGTATGTCTGGGTCGTAGCAGATGGAAATCTGTAGTCTCTGCCTACCCCTCTGGGAGACGGGTGAGTATATGTATGTCCCATAATAAGTAAATCAAATTGTTATAAGATGTACCAGCTTAGTCCTAATCCCATCAAATAAAATAAACATAAAAAAAAATGTTTTCCGCCCCTTTTTTTTGGTTTTCAAATGTTCGTTTCAAAGACGCGGTTAAGAGATCAACTTGATTTTTTTTTATAAAATAGGCAATAGAAATATGAAGGGAATTAGAAATATAAATAGGAATGTTACCTAAATACAATATTTTTTTCCCTACAAAATATTTCAGTATTAGCTAAAAACCCACCAATTTGTTGTTTCGCTGCGTGATCACTAGTATTACGCGTCCAAGAACAAGAGGCCAAAGAGCCAACATATAATCGCCTCTGTGAAAAGCAAATAAGGTTAGACTTATTGTGCTGGACGGGTAATAAAAAAGATGCTAGGGTATGCCATCCTCTTAACTTGTAATTGTAAAGCCTACTTAGCTGTGATAGTTTTCCTTTTAACTTCGTTATACATACTACTACCGTGAATTTTTTTCACTTATCCAAAAACAACAGTTTAGCTGGCAGGAGGGAACGGGAACACTTAAATTAACTTTAACAAAAATTTAAACATTTACCTACCGGATTAAGTTGGTGGGCTAAACCCAAATTTGTTTTTTCGCTGTGAGCAGATAGTGAGCATGGTGTCAATGCGGTGTAACCCGACTTAACTTATGTGACATGAATAACCTTATTTTAAGCGTCCTATCTTTCTCTTTTAGATACAGAAAGAAAAACACAGAACGTTCAAATTAAGTCCTGTCAAATAAGTTAAAACGTGTTCCACAGAATCGACACTATTGGCCGGACAAATATAAGTTAGAATGATATGAGAGAGATTTCTATGACATGAGTCCAGCGAATGCTGCGAATATTGTTATAGTTTTATAACAGGTCACCCATCAGGTACTCGTTGAAGCTTCTCTGCAAAAGCAGGCTATCCAAAGTACTGATTTTGATATTTTGCATTGAGTGTACAAAGATTATACCAGTGAAGGTGCTTTATGGTATTTTCATTAATTTATCGACTGATTCATTTCCGCTTATTCCAGAATGTGAGGGTACCCATAGAAACTCGATACTTTTTCCAGTCTCATAAGCTTGATGAATATATTCCTTTATTTTGTATATATACAAATTATTTTTATAGGACAGTTTTACGGTATGTTGAAGTGGCAGTGGACTAGCCACATTTGTCGCCAACGTGATAACCGGCATTGGAATGGAGACCAAGTACCGCAAAGCGTAGCGTAGGCCGCCCTCGCGCCCGCTGCTGGACTGACGATCTGAAGAAGGCCGCGAGTGGCCGCTGGATGATGATGAGTGAGGACCGCCAAGAGTGGCGTAATATGGGGGAGGCCTATGTCCAGCAGTGGACGAATACGGGCTGATGGATGAACCTATTCGAATGAGTATATAGGATGGGATTTGGTCGGCCGCCTGGATTCGTGCTGGGGGCTCGGTTGGTGATCATTGAACCTTGTTCCTGGGTTCTGGCATAACCTTGTATAGTTATAGATTTTAACTATCATTTTAATCGTATATACATAATTGCTACATAAATTAAATAGACCTTTTATTTAGTTCATACTAAATACATATATTTAGTACATTTATTATTTTATTACATATATTTTTATAATACTAAATTTGACTTGTAAAAAGTGTATTATGTATACCTACTTTACAAAATAAACTATTTGAACTTGATTTGAATTTGAACGGACCTCACTCTGATATTTTGCATTGAGTGTACAAAGATTACACCAGTGGAGGTGCTCCAAGAATCTTAGTACTTACTAAGAATCTTGGTAAAACTTTTTACTTGACTGCCCTCATTTTGATATTTTGCATTGAGTGTACACAGATTATATCAGTGAAGTGGAGGTGCTCTAAGAAACTGAGTGTTTTCTAAGAATCTTGGTAAGACTTTTGAGTTGACTGACCTCATTTTCAACAAAAATACGCACATACGAGTATTATAAAAATTTAATGTTTTCTGATATAAAATTACTTTCGTTCCCAAAAACCACGTGTGCTTTTTTAACCACGCAAGGGTCGCAAGGCCGCCGTTGCGTTAGGTATAAAAATATTATATTAAATAAAATATTATTTATAAAAAAAAAATTGCCATTTCTTAGCTTTATTTTTTTTATAACTGGTAGGAAACAAAATTATCAAAAATAGAGGAATTTTACCATATATTTTGGCCTGTTCAATGCGGCATTAATCACTTCAGTCGATACATTTATTTACTTGTATTATAGTAAATAAATGTATCGACTGAAGTGATGAATGCCTCATTAATAAAATAAACTTTTAACAAAAAAATAGCAACCGACTTCAATAGTAACAGCAGTCATTCACTAAAAAGTTAATAATAATTCTATAAAGACCGATGGTACCGAAGCAACACTTTTGCCGACTTCTTTCTTCCTGAAACGTTATGTTATCTAGAAGTCGGCGTTCTTATATTGGTTTCTATGTTGCTGTCGTGCCCAGATCATAGAATTGAACATTTCATGAAATGTTCGACCATATCATGAAATGGTCGCATTTCATGAAATAGTACATTGTTTGTTGACCATTTCATGATATGGATTGACCAAATCAATGAATAGAGATCGTTTGACGATATAATCAATTAAACACAAGACCATTTCATAATCTGGTCAAACATCGTATGATCATATCGTAAAATAGTTACATTTATTCACCACTAGCGGCGCTGATGGCGCATTGTTATTGTTTGTGCGATGCATCATGGCGGCGCTACACAATTCTCTTGTTTTAAATGTTGTCAATAATGTAATAACTGAGGAAGTAAGTGCAGTGAAGTGTAATTGAATTCCTAAAACAACTAATTCAGTGTATTTAAACCCAGACGGTCGTGATTATTATTACGTATTATTTAGTAAAATAAGTTCCTTAAAAATACCTAATTTGCTAAATCCTTATTGATTTTTATAAAAAATTAACCTAAGTAGGTTATAGTATAGTATAATATAGTATAATATAATAAGTAATTGAAATACGTGATAATTCTTTATAAGTTGTTGATTTTGTACTTTAAAGAACAATAATCAAGTTCCTAATAACAAGATTTCGAATTTCTAGAATCAACATTTGTATGAACACCCTACATTAATGATATGGTCAAACGTCGCTGACCAAATCGTTAAACGTTGAACATTTAATGATCTGGTCAGTGACAGTTGACTATTTCATGAAATGCGATCATTTCATGAAATGGTCGACTATTTCATGAAATGTTCAATTCTATGATCTGGTCACGACTTTGCTATATCGTAGGAAATACGCCGACTTCTAGATAACATAATGTTTCAGGAAGAAAGAAGTCGGCAAAAGTGTTGCTTTGGTACCATCGGTCTTTATAGAATTATTATTAACTTTTTAGTGAATGACTGCTGTTACTATTGAAGTCGGTTGCTATTTTTTTGTTAAAAGTTTATTTTATTTCACATTTTTTAGTGTTGCTGGGTTTAATTGTGAGGTATAGGTAGTTCTTGCAAACGTGGTGTTAATATGAAACGAAGTTCAAGTGAGTATAAGTAGCCATGTTTGAGTAGCTTCCTGCTATCAGCACCCTAACACAACATGATTACCGCAATCTCGAGTTATGTGCTGTCATCCGTTGAAGAGTTCTACGGTGATGAAGCCAAGATCGAAATTCAGGTGGGTACACTGGCAATTTTCAGCAATGCCCTGCAATGAGCACCCTAACACAAACTGGTTGCCGCAATCTAAAGTTATGTGCTGTCATCCGTTGAGGAGTTCTATGGTGATGAAGCCAGGATCGAAGGTCAGGTGGGAATTCTGATAATCTCCAAGTAATACCCTTGAATCAGCACCCTAACGCAGTGATTGCCGCAATCTCGAGTTATGTGCTCTGATCCGTTGAAGAGTTCTATGGTGAATATGTTGATGAAGCCAGGATCGAAGGTCAGGTGGAAGAATGTCGATTTTCAAGTAATACCTTGTAATCAGCACCCAAGTACATAGCGATTGCCTCAATTTCGAGAGATATGCTGTCATTTTCTGAGGAGTTCCACTGCCTATCTCTGAAGACCTTCATCAGATCATGACCAAACCCAAAATGGGACCTACCTGGAAGTATACTCTTTCAAACAAAAAAAGAATTGTTCAAATCGGTTGGGAAATGACGGAGTTATGGAGTAACAACGCCAAAAAAAAAAAAAAAAAAAAAAAAAAAACATACAGTCGAATTGAGAACCGCCTCCTTTTTGAAGTCGGTTAAAAAGGCCAAAATATATATGGAAAATTCGAAGAAAACACAATTTTCAGTATTAACATTTTCGCATTTTTTATAAGAATGACATTTCCAAATTATGTAATACAATAATTGAACGAGAGAGTGAAGCGAACGAAGTTGTCCGAGTCTACTCGACCAATCCGGGGTTTGTATGTACTATGCATGAATGTTTGTCGGACGATAACTAGAGTATCGTCGATCGGACCGTCATGAAATTTGGTAGGCGAGTAAATGAGGCAAAAATAGTTTTTAAATTCGATCATAGGCCAAATCGGTCAAGATCGAATCGCGAGTTCACAGTTCGGGGCGAACTACTAGTATTAATTAAACATGCGTTTCAAAACGCATCTATCTATAACTTTAAGAGCTATGCTCTTGTCGTTGGAATTGACCTCCTGATATGATATTAACTTTCTCCTAGTACTCCCTTCGCTTCGCTCACTCGTTCAATGAAAAAGAAAAGTTTGCTATTTTTTCCGGCCTAGTCCGGTAATGTGCGGTTCCCAAATCCACTTCGTGCGGGACCCTTGGACGAATCGCCTCCTAACCTCCTCCCTAAATAAGGCACTGCGGGGAATATTTTACAAGTGAGATGCTTTACAATTGAAAATTGAAATTTTTTTTTTTGTCGGTGAGAATGCTCTAAGGCGAGAGGGGTTTCTGTATTGTTATTATGTCGGCTTTTGGAACACACTATACACTACACACACACACACAGTAGGCTCGTGAAATGCGTACCGAGGCACTCATGTCAGAGTAAATTGCGTTATCTATCAATAATCTCGATAAAGCTTCAATGGTTCGGCGCACGTCTGATTTTCTCTTTGTCGCTGCAAATGAGCCAGTCTCCTACATGAAGATTTTTAAGAAAATCAATTGTGTTTAAAAAGCTAATAAAATCAGCAGTTAAATAATTTTTTCGATATCTCAAAAAATCATGAAGTTATTGGTAATCAAAGTGAGCTTAACGGCATGTCTCGTGACGTCATCTGACACGATTTCATACTAAAACTGATAAATATCACTATTGCTAACTTCGGTAATAAAAGGAATTTTTAAAGTTTTGTACTTTGCTATAACTAATTAATCAGTATACCTACTGATATTTCACTACAAGAGACGTGTCCACTGTAACGTAATTTTTTGTTTCATTATTAGGTATTAAAACAAAAGGTATGAATGAACCAATGAATGAGATGAATGAATGAATCAATTGACTATCAATAATCTCGATGAAGCTTCAATGGTTCGGTGCACGTCTGATTTTCTTTTTGTCGCTGCAAATTGCAACGTCAATTTGTTTTTAATATTGGGGTAGAAAATCAAAAGGTTAGTTGAATGAATGAATCAATTGATACTTTATTTGTACATAAATTAAGACATATTAATAATAATAATTTGGGAAAGTGCGGGTCGGTTCTTGCTCAAAGAGTTCCATACCACCACTCAATACTCAGTACGGGTATATACCAACCACAACCAACTATATGTATACCAACTATTAGCAACATTAGGCGTCATTAACTCGGCAAGGATGAGAAGGGGTAAATATTACCCTGCTCATTTTCAAAAATTTGCAGTTTTTTGTCACGTGGTCGTATGTTATTGGTTGTCTCGATAGCTATCGCTAATGACGCCCCCCGCCTGCCTGCCGCACACACACCGTTCTTCAGTTGGCCGTTGCCCGGCGACTGAGAAAAGAGCTACATGCGTGCAGACGCAGAAAAAGGTAAATATGACCCTATATTGGCTATATTGTACATGATTTAGTTTGAAACGTTGAGTTCTGCCAATGTTGTAGGCATTTAGTAAAACTTTAAGATCTGTACCCTAAAATAATATATTATTAAAATGTTCAAGCATAAACCTACACTGAAAAAAAACAAAAAACATGTAACAATTGAAAATGAAATATAGGGTCATAATGACCCTCCTCATCCTCGGCGTGCGATTCTGCAATGCTGAAATGGTAGCGCCTGGCCAACAATTCGCGGCTCCGGCTGAGTACGGAACCCTAATATCTTAACCGTTATATTTTTCCTGTAATTAATCACCTATTACCATGATATTTTTCATATTTTTCGGTCCTGTTGTTTCGGAGATAAGGGGGGACGATATGATAACGTTAAACAATGCTGCTTTTTGAGGTTTTTTTTTTGTATGGGGATCGGGGTTGGGTTTCGTTTTTTTTTTATTTGTTTGGATAGAGGCCATAGTAAAACGTATTCCATGAAATTCTCAACTTGTGACAGAAGGACAGACAAAAAGACGGACAGACAGACAAACAGTGGAGGCTTAGTAATAGAGTTCCGTTTCGCACCCTTCGGATACGGAACGTTAAAAACAGAGTTTTGAAAACATAATTTTGTACAAAAGCGGACATCTTACTTAACGCGATTTTTTTCAGTCAATCTTTGGGTGGTGATTTAATTATAATAATATCAAAAGTAAAAAGGGGTGTCATAAGTGTTCTCAAGTGTGATGTGAATTTTGGAACTTGGTACACGCACTTTTCAACGACGATTATTAAGACCCAAACGTGATGGCTGGTAAGCCCTATCGCCGTACTTCGGACACAAATGGACCATTCCGAAGCACGCAGACCAAAGACAAATTAATGAGCACCGCGGGAATTGATCCCCGAACTCTACACGGATAAAAAATCTTCTTCTTATTGGTCGAGGCAAAATATGCATTCCATATAAAGAAAAACATTTTTTTTATTGTCTTGAATCCGTGGTCTTAACCTAAGAATATCCTACTCGGATCAAGAATTTAAATATCTTCCTGTGAAACTAAACTTAAAAATAAAATTATTCTTTACTAAAATGTAAGGGACAGTCATTCTCATAATGAAACACTGTTTATTTAAGTGGAGACTAAAAAGTATTTGTTTCAATGCAAGAAACCTTAGTCTTATTTTTAATATGATGTACTTTATTGATACCAGGATGATTTTTGACGAAGAATATTTAGTTTCAGTAGAAGATTTTATCTGCCAAGGTGAAGATAGTTTTATTCTTTTTTTTTCAATGGTAGACGTAATTGGACGTAATCTGCTTAGGTTAAGGCGGTGCTTTTCTTTCTGAAGAAGATTTTCTTACTTGATTCGATACAAGAAATGTTTATTTTAAATATTGAGAAAATTTTCTGACTCGTTCCAGGATGCGAGCAGCCAACGACTTCTTTGTTGTTGTTAGACGAACCCTCAGTTGTGTGGTACCACTATAACATGCGCAGCTTTCCAGGAGGATAGGATGTAGTGCAGTTAATAGCCGCACACTATCGTATTAGGTTACTCAATTGGAAGTTACTGAACATAATACATAGTGGTATATTTGGTAACGTACTGCGGAAAAGCTATGAATAGTATCGGAAAACTTTTTATGTAATAATGTTTATTAACGTGTTGTTATGAATCTGAATGTATATGTTACATTGCGATTATAAATTGAGAAAGAAATCAATTGATATAGCGATGTAGCTTACTAATAGCGCCATCTAGTGTAGAAAAGTTGCAAAACAATATTAAATTGAGAGAATTTGTGTTCTAGGTTTGAAACACTTTAATTATCAGAACAATATTAATAAAGTTCTTCATCGAAGAGTATGCTAATTCTTTGGCAAAGAATAAGTGTAATTTATAAAGCAAGAAAATAAATGATTTTAGTACAATATCGGTATGGGCCAAGGCTTTTGGCTTGCTTGTGAACCCCGGTAAGTAGCAGGCTATCATTATAGGTAGTTCACCTTTGCTGTCAAAAATTGACATAGACAAAATTCCAAGGCTTTTATTTAATACTTCAGTAACCTCCTACACAGACTCAGTGAAAAACTTGAGAGTAACGTTTGATAGAATTTATATTTATATTTTTTATTTGTTTTGGGCTCCATACGTGGAATCTTTAAGCAGTAAAATGTACGGTACGTTCCACGCATCAAAACGCATGCAGAGCTTTCTGCCAATCAAAACAAAAATTATGCTAGCAGTCTTTTCTCCCCATTTTAAAATACGCAGACTCTGTTTTTTGGACCTCACTGAGGAGCTTCTCAATAAACTCGAACGACTTCAAAATGTATGTATTCGATTCATTTTTTCTCTTCGTAAATACGATCATGTCTCACAGATCCGTTCCCAGTTAAATTGGCTCCCCATTCGTCTTCGCAGAAATGCTCACATTCTTTCTCTCCTCCATAGTGTATTAAACAATCCCTCTGCTCCTAGTTGCCTCCGTGAACGGTTCACATTAATTAATGAACGCGGGCGTAAATTGCGCGCCTGCAATAGTCAAAGGATAGCTATTCCAGAAAACAGAACAGGATTTTACAGTGACTCATTTTCAGTACACGCTGCAAGACTCTGGAATCCCTTACCAGTGTCAATTCAGGCATTGAAAAATGCAAATCACTTTAAAATAAAAGTGAAGCGATTTTTCTCAACAGAGTACCCATCTTAGAACTCAAATATCCAATATTATTATAATTTTTGTATGTTTATTTATTATTTATATATGTATATGTATATGTATATTTTAAAGGTATGTATTCATTTATTTAAGTATGTTCATGTATCTTTATATGTAAGTTTATGTCTTTGATATTTAGGTTTATTTTTAAATCTTGATCTGCCTATTATTTTCTGATTAGTATTTACACCTCCACATGTTATTTTGTTTATCTTTCTGTTAGCTACCAAGGGTTGCCTGGAAGATATTGCTATTAGCAATAAGTGACGCCCTTGTACACCATGTTTAATTGTTTCTATTGTCTTTAAAGTTATTTGTGTAAATGTGCAAAAAGTGTTATAAATAGAATAAAATAAAGTCTTTTTAAAGTAAAGTAAGTATTTATTTTCAATATAGATAAAACGTATTTTTTATAAAATAACCTTTATTCTACAATTAAAACAAATATCCTCAAGTCAAGATTATATAAACCAAGAATAATTTAACGTTATATGAAGTAATGTAAATTTCTTGGCGGAAGAATATATATTCTTGTTGTGTAAAACAATATTTCAGTGTCTTAAGATAATTTGAGTTTTTGGTTGAAATCATATTAAGTTTCAGAACAAGATGTGGAAATTCTTCAACAATGAAGTAAGCGATAAGTTTTAAACCAAGAATATTGTTTTCTTGGAATTACACAAATATTCTTGATATAAAATCTTTTCATACTCTTGAGTCAAGAATATAAAAATTCAAGAACATTTTCTTTGAACAAAAGTGTCATAGTCTTGTATTGAGAGAACGTTCTAAAAACAAGATTTTTTAGTCCTAGAGTTAAGTCTTAATATTAAAAGTCAAGTAAAATATCATCTCAAATGAAGACAAAAATATCTTGATTTCATTTTTTTATTGTTTTCAGTAGAAAATAAGTGATATTTTCTATTTAGATTTCGGTATTTTTGAACTAAAAATAAACTTTATTAAATAAACTTGAACGTCTTCAGAATTTAGCTATCCGCTTCAAATTTTTCGCAAATTTTATCGCGTTTCTCACTTTCGTAAGGAATTAAAGTGGTTACCTATTCGTCACCGCCGCGCCGTAATGTGCATATTTTGTCCCTTCTATTTAATATCATTAGGAATCCACTTTCTCCACCTTATCTTCGCGAACGTTTTGAGTTTTTAATCTCTAGAGATAGACCCTTGCGTTCTGGGACTTCCTCCCTTCTTAAAACCCCTGCACATAATACTTGTGCTTATGGCAACTCTTTTAATGTTGAATCTATCAGACTGTGGAATGCTCTTCCGCATAGCATTCGAGACTCACGTACTATAATTTCCTTTAAGAAAAGCTGAAAGAACATTACCTCTCACTGTCTTAATAGGTAAATATAATATTATATATTATATATCAATATTTATGTAATATATATTTATATTTTTAATTTGCATCAATCTCCTTGTGCACTTGTATGATTACCTGTTTATATTTTTTTTTGTTTGTTATTTCCTGTTGGTTTTGCTGGAAGAAATCTTTTCTTAGAGATAAGCACACATTGGCGTGCTTATCTTAATATTATATGTATTCCTGTTTCTGTATATGTGTGTACAATAAAGAATAAAGAGAATAAAAGGGAAGGATATATTATTCTTCTTATATTAAGTAAACAGCGTTTCTTGGGTTTGGAACATTTACTTAAGTTAAGATAATATTTACTCCATCTAAAACAAATTTTCTGAGATTATTAATAAGTATTCTAAGAATTCCTCTAAGAAATCTAAGAATTCCTATTTTTCCGTGTGGGTTAGTAGGTGAGTGCCCTACCACTCGGCCACAGAGGCGTAAGAATGTTAAAAACTGGTCTCGTGCCTTGAAGGTTCCGTACTATGTAAATAAGTTAATAGACTTCAATAATTTGAACTAAAATAACAATCATTATTACCTACAAAATGTATTAATCAAAACTGCAAAATTACGTTGGTCGAGTGTTCGGGTATGTAACCCTAAATCTAAATTATAAATCGGCGTTTTCAGTATTTGTTGTTTAGAAGGAGGTAATTTCCAACCGTGGTCAAATCACATTGAAGTTATTTTAGAGTATAGCCGTTTTTGTAACGTCAGTTGTAATTTTTTCATTAGGGTTTTTAAAAGTTCATTCCATCTAAACTAATAAAGGTAAAACTATTTTTTAAACGCAGATTCATCACAGAAAGTGAAATTTAGTAAAAAAAAAAATCATTTTTCACTTTTCGGAATTGACAACTTTTGAAAATTAACTCCTGATATTATTACACATATACACGAATTCCCGAGTAGTTTAGTTTTTAAGATATACATACCCCTTAGTAAAAATCGTCTAAAACTGACAACTTTAATGGCCCCTAATTTCTTTATTTTTTAAGATAAAAAAAAATATTTATTCTATACTCAACGAGCTCTAGCTAGACAGTGACACTTCTCATGCCAGGAGGAAAATCATACAGTTTCGACCCCCTTAAAAATTATTTGATTTTTAATTCAACATTCTACACAACATCAAAATTGTAGGTCTCTTATCTCATTCCGCCTACGAGCTAGAAACCCGTGAGTGACATACGGAGGGACGGGCAGCAGTTGGGCTCCGTTTTGCCCTTTGGATACGGAACCCTAAAAACGATGGTCTAACTACGAGTAACTAGTAGAAAGAATGCGTGGACACGCGATGGAGGGAGAAGGGGATGATAGTGTGGGTTTGTCGTAGGGCACGTGCCGGGTGTGACTTGGTATGCCGCGCCCACGTGTTTTGCCTGATCGATAACCAGGGCGCATGCGCGGCTGTCATCGCCGCTTGCCAACCATCACCCACCGCCCGCCATTCAGCCTTCGAGAAAAAAAACACCACATGGCTGATCAGCAGTACAGGAAAGGCCTCAACTTGTGCCTTCGTGATGATAATCAGTTAGATCATATTATACGCAGCACGCTCGAAAAGGAAAGCGTAGGTTACGATAAGACTATACGAGGTCCGGACTTTAGGGATCGGGAGTCGTAACATGAAGTCACACCACTTTAAGACTTGAGGTCATCAAACGATGGTGGTAATTATATTGTCGTGGTGGATAAATCGTCTGAGAGGACTAAGGGCTTTACCGACTACACGTGCTGGATCTTCTTCAGTCGATCTTTTTTCGTTTTCACCCTAAACGGTATTGCGGTCGTTAAGAACTAGCTTTATTTCAGCCAAAACAAGTAATACCTTTCACCCTCCACTAACTGACATTGACCTTAGAACCTGGGAGTCGTCCTACATCTGGTCACTTGGTGCCCACTACAACCATGGACTGAACAGACAACACTAACTGACAGACAAACTAAACCACCCTCTCATCACTTCCATCACGCTCTTCCACACATACCCTGAATACCCCACCAACTACAATACAAGTAGGTTAGGTTAATTAAGAAAATTATTGCTTTTTTTTTTTTCTTTTTATTACTATGGTATATTTGTCTTTTTTGATACTTGACTGATGACGGCCTACTAAGGGCCGAAATATATTTCAAGTACAAAATTTTATTTTATATATTGATTATATTTAAACTTGTATATGTGTTATTTTATTACAAATAAAAAGCTAATAGAGGCATATATTTATTAAAGTGTTTGTATGATTGGGTTATTTCCTTAAATGTAGAACAACAATGGTTGAGTCGATTTTTATGTCCACCAGTATATATTCCAAAATTATTTAACGTGCTTCCCTGACCTAAATTAGCAACTACATTTTGTGTGTCTGTACAAATATCGACGGAAACGACATTGAAATAACGTTCATAAACGTTGCAAAGTGGCTGTTACGACGTTCGCTGAGTCTAGTAGAAAATAATACTTATTACATGGACGCGATGGTCTTTGGAATATTTGTTTCGTGTAATGTTTTAGTTATTAAATTATTTAACCATTAGTATATTTCTTGAAAATAAATTACGTCAATTTGAGGTGTGCGAAGATTGAGTAATTATTTCTGACTTCAGTGTTTCTTTTGAAAGCAGGTATCAAATAAACAAATTCCAATAATTGTTATGTGGATATACTGTGGGTAAACTGGATAGTACTCGTCCATACAAACTTTTAACAACTTTTACTATGGAGCCAATCCAAGAAAGGCGAAAAAAAGATCAACTGTTCCATAATAAAAGTTACATAGCTACCCGACCGTAACGTATGGAACAACAGATTTTATTTTCTCGATTTCTCAAATTTTTTTTCAAGAAAATTTGTTCGTAAGAGCATGTACTATCACCGAGGTGCGATTGTGTAAGGAAATAGTCATGAAATCGTCTATCGCTATTGCTTTAAAGGTAACGTGATTGGCTAGAAATGACGTGACTCATCACTTCTAGCCAATCACGCGTACTTTTGAAAGCAATAGCGATAGATGTTGAAGTTAGACAATAAGGCATCAGTTTTAATCTTCTGCAACTTAATTCTGACACCCTGTATATTGGAAATAAGTGCTATCTTTTTACTTAATTTATTTACATTATAAAAGGAAGCAAGAAAGGGCTTAGCACAGCTTTTTTAATACGGTCACTATAAAGTTTTTAGTATTTCCCTGTCATTATATTATATATAGGTATGATCAATTATTTAGTATCTGAATTTTTATATTTTGTCGAATTTTCGTAGTTAAATCTGCCATGGTCGCTCACGGGATAACTTGGAACAATAAATAATTATACAATATAGAGATCATTTTAGAGAAATCAATCCTAAGGGGTCGTTCACATATTACGTAATGCAAATTGGAGGGAGGGGGGTGCTGGCCAGGCGTTACGGTCCTGGTACGTTGGGGGAGGAGGGGGGGGTTAAGGTTTGTGTTACGTCACGATTTTAGCATGTCCAAGGAGATATTTTACGTTTTTCCGTTCGTTCTCATTCTTCGTTGTAAAGACTACTTGAAGCTTTTACAAAGCACTCGTTACGTAACGGAGTGAAGTACGGTACTGTAACTTGGGCGGTGGAGGGGGATTTAAAATGTTTTGTGAACAAGCCCTAAGAATGGGCCAGGTAGTGGTTTAATAAATCATACTACTACTCGATCATTCTCAGTAGATGCATTGGCATTTAACTAATAGTAAAAACAAATAAGTATAGTATACCTTACGAGTATTTTTTGTTTTTAATTTGACTAACTGTCGATTGGCATTCATTTCATCACCGGCCGCCGAAAAGTGAATAAAAAAAATAATGGGCCCGGCAGATATGCCAGGCTCCATACAAATATAATGGGGCCGGCAGATATGCCAGGTTCCATACAAATATAATGGGGCCGGCCGGCAGATATGCCAGGCTCCATACAAATATAATGGGGCCGGCAGATATGCCAGGCTCCATACAAATATAATGGGGCCGGCAGATATGCCAGGCTCCATACAAATATAATGGGGCCGGCAGATATGCCAGGCTCCATACAAATATAATGGGGCCGGCGGATATGCCAGGCTCCATACAAATATAATGGGGCCGGCAGATATGCCAGGCTCTATACAAATATAATGGGGCCGGCAGATATGCCAGGCTCCATACAAATATAATGGGGCCGGCAGATATGCCAGGCTCCATACAAATATAATGGGGCCGGCAGATATGCCAGGCTCCATACAAATATAATGGGGCCGGCGGATATGCCAGGCTCCATACAAATATAATGGGGCCGGCAGATATGCCAGCCTCTATACAAATATAATGAGGCCGGCAGATATGCCAGGCTCCATACAAATATAATGGGGCCGGCAGATATGCCAGGCTCTATACAAATATAATGGGGCCGGCGGATATGCCAGGCTCCATACAAATATAATGGGGCCGGCGGATATGCCAGGCTCCATACAAATATAATGGGGCCGGCGGATATGCCAGGCTCCATACAAATATAATGGGGCCGGCAGATATGCCAGGCTCCATACAAATATAATGGGGCCGGCGGATATGCCAGGCTCCATACAAATATAATGGGGCCGGCGGATATGCCAGGCTCCATACAAATATAATGGGGCCGGCAGATATGCCAGGCTCTATACAAATATAATGAGGCCGGCAGATATGCCAGGCTCCATACAAATATAATGGGGCCGGCAGATATGCCAGGCTCTATACAAATATAATGGGGCCGGCGGATATGCCAGGCTCCATACAAATATAATGGGGCCGGCGGATATGCCAGGCTCCATACAAATATAATGGGGCCGGCGGATATGCCAGGCTCCATACAAATATAATGGGGCCGGCGGATATGCCAGGCTCCATACAAATATAATGGGGCCGGCAGATATGCCAGGCTCTATACAAATATAATGAGGCCGGCAGATATGCCAGGCTCCATACAAATATAATGGGGCCGGCAGATATGCCAGGCTCTATACAAATATAATGGGGCCGGCGGATATGCCAGGCTCCATACAAATATAATGGGGCCGGCGGATATGCCAGGCTCCATACAAATATAATGGGGCCGGCAGATATGCCAGGCTCCATACAAATATAATGGGGCCGGCAGATATGCCAGGCTCCATACAAATATAATGGGGCAGGCAGATATGCCAGGCTCCATACAAATATAATGGGGCCGGCAGATATGCCAGGCTCCATACAAATATAATGGGGCAGGCAGATATGCCAGGCTCCATACAAATATAATGGGGCAGACAGATATTCCAGGCTCCATATCAATATAATGGGGCCGGCAGATATGCCAGGCTCCATACAAATATAATGGGGCCGGCAGATATGCCAGGCTCCATACAAATATAATGGGGCCAGCAGATATGCCAGGCTCCATACAAAAATATTGGGGCCGGCAGTTTTGCCAGGCTCCATACAAAAATAATGGGGCCGGCAGATATAAGGTAATACCTTTAAATCAGCACACCAACACGAAGTGATTGCCATAATCTCGAGTTATGTTCTGTCATCTGTTGAGGAGTTCTCTTCCCACCACACATGCTCGTTCTTCGGCCTCGCAAGGCCAGGATCGAAGGTCAGATTAGTGTTATGATAGTTTTTAAGCAACAGCCTGTAATCAGCATCCTATTACAAAGCTTTTATCTCAGTACCGATTGGTATAATGTCATCCATTTAGGAGTTCCATTGCATCTCTGAACACCGTTATCACATCATGAACAAACTTAAACTGGAACTACCTGGAGGTCCACTTTATCAGATCATGAACAAACTTAAACTGGACCTACCTGGAGGTACACTTTATCAGATAATGAACAGACTTAAACTGGACCTACCTGGAGGTACACTTTATCAGATAATGAACAGACTTAAACTGGACCTACCTGGAGGTACACTTTATCAGATCATGAACAAACTTAAACTGGACCTACCTGGAGGTACACTTTATCAGATAATGAACAGACTTAAACTGGACCTACCTGGAGGTACACTTTATCAGATAATGAACAGACTTAAACTGGACCTACCTGGAGGTACACTTTATCAGATCATGAACAAACTTAAACTGGACCTACCTGGAGGTACACTTTATCAGATCATGTACAAACTTAAACTGGAACTACCTGGAGGTCCACTTTATCAGATCATGAACAAACTTAAACTGGACCTACCTGGAGGTACACTTTATCAGATAATGAACAGACTTAAACTGGACCTACCTGGAGATACACTTTATCAGATAATGAACAGACTTAAACTGGACCTACCTGGAGGTACACTTTATCAGATAATGAACAAACTTAAACTGGACCTACCTGGAGGTACACTTTATCAGATAATGAACAGACTTAAACTGGACCTACCTGGAGGTACACTTTATCAGATCATGAACAAACTTAAACTGGACCTACCTGGAGGTCCACTATATCAGATCATGAACAAACTTAAACTAGACCTACCTGGAGGTCTACTTTATCAGATCATGAACAAACTTAAACTGGACCTACCTGGAGGTTCACTTTATCAGATCGTGAACAAACTTAAACTGGACCTACCTAAAGGTCCACTTTATCAGATCATGTACAAACTTAAACTGGACCTACCTGGAGGTACACTTTATCAGATAATGAACAAACTTAAACTGGACCTACCTGAAGGTACACTTTGTCAGATAATGAACAGACTTAAACTGGACCTACCTGGAGGTCCACTTTATCAGATCATGAACAAACTTAAACTGGACCTACCTGGAGGTACACTTTATCAGATCATGTACAAACTTAAACTGGACCTACCTGGATATACACTATATCAGATCATAAACAGACTTAAACTGGACCTACCTGGAGGTCCACTTTATCAGATCATGAACAAACTTAAACAGGACCTACCTGGAGGTACACTTTATCAGATCATGAACAAACTTAAACTGGACCTACCTGGAGGTCCACTTTATCAGATCATGAACAAACTTAAACTGGACCTACCTGGAGGTACACTTTATCAGATCATGTACAAACTTAAACTGGACCTACCTGGAGGTCCACTTTGTCAGATCATGAACAAACTTAAACTGGACCTACCTGGAGGTCCACTTTGTCAGATCATGAACAAACTTTAACTGGACCTACCTGGAGGTCCACTTTATCAGATCATGAACAAACTTAAACTGGACCTACCTGGAGGTACACTTTATCAGATCATGTACAAACTTAAACCGGACCTACCTGGAGGTCCACTTTGTCAGATCATGAACAAACTTAAACTGGACCTACCTGGAGGTACAATTTATCAGATCATGTACAAACTTAAACTGGACCTACCTGGAGGTCCACTTTGTCAGATCATGAACAAACTTAAACTGGACCTAGCTGGAGGTACACTTTATCAGATCATGTACAAACTTAAACTGGACCTACCTGGAGGTCCACTTTGTCAGATCATGAACAAACTTAAACTGGACCTACCTCGAGGTCCACTTTGTCAGATCATGAACAAACTTAAACTGGACCTACCTGGAGGTACACTTTATCAGATCATGTACAAACTGAAACTGGACCTACCTGGAGGTCCACTTTGTCAGATCATGAACAAACTTAAACTGGACCTACCTAAAGGTCCACTTTATCAGATCATGTACAAACTTAAACTGGACCTACCTGGAGGTACACTTTATCAGATAATGAACGAACTTAAACTGGACCTACCTGAAGGTACACTTTGTCAGATAATGAACAGACTTAAACTGGACCTACCTGGAGGTACACTTTATCAGATCATGAACAAACTTAAACTAGACCTACCTGGAGGTCTACTTTATCAGATCATGAACAAACTTAAACTGGACCTACCTGGAGGTTCACTTTATCAGATCGTGAACAAACTTAAACTGGACCTACCTGAAGGTCCACTTTGTCAGATCATGAACAAACTTAAACTGGACCTACCTGGAGGTCCACTTTGTCAGATCATGAACAAACTTAAACTGGACCTACCTAAAGGTCCACTTTATCAGATCATGTACAAACTTAAACTGGACCTACCTGGAGGTACACTTTATCAGATAATGAACAAACTTAAACTGGACCTACCTGAAGGTACACTTTGTCAGATCATGAACAAACTTAAACTGGACCTATCTGAAGGTCCACTTTGTCAGATCATGAACAAACTTAAACTGGACCTACCTGGAGGTCCACTATATCAGATCATGAACAAACTTAAACTAGACCTACCTGGAGGTCTACTTTATCAGATCATGAACAAACTTAAACTGGACCTACCTGGAGGTTCACTTTATCAGATCGTGAACAAACTTAAACTGGACCTACCTGAAGGTCCACTTTGTCAGATCATGAACAAACTTAAACTGGACCTACCTGGAGGTCCACTTTATCAGATCGTGAACAAACTTAAACTGTACCTACATGGAGGTACATTTATCCAAACAAAAAAGAATCATTCAAATCGGTTAAGAAATGACGGAGTTATGGGGTAACAAACCCAAAAATAATACAGTCGAATTGAAAACCCCCTCCTTTTTAAGTCGATTTAAATAGGGTTCCTCAGCCGGATTGTTTCGCAGGCGCTTTAGCGTCTTGTTTTTTGTCGCTTTGGTCAAGATATGGTTAAATATGACAATTTAAAATGTCCCGTATGTGAAAGAAATCGGAATACTACCATATTATTTTGTGTAGATAATTGGGTTCATTCTATAGTATACCAGATAAAACCACATACTCCACTGATCATACTGAAAAACAAATGTTTCTACTTGGCAATACAAAAAATAAATATACAGCCGAATTCAGAACCTCCTCCTTTTTTTAATTTAGCTAAAAATGTATATTAGATTCTTTAAAGTAAGGTACCGTTCCTAACTTAGAATCTAAGGTTCTAAACACCGGGGTAACAGTAAAATTTAGCTGTTAGGTTAGCGTTCCTAACTAAACGCTGGGGTAAAGGTAAAATTTAACTGCCAAAGTGAATTTTACATTTCTTAAAAAGACTTCGAGCTGTTCGTTTTCACTTGGGTGGTTTTGGAGCGGGTGACAGTTAATTTTTACCTTTACCCCGGCGTTTAGGAACGCTACCCAAATGTGAATTTTACATTTCTGACAAGGTTTATGAACGACTTCGAGCTGTACGTTTTCACTCGGGTGGTTGTGGATTTGGAACGGGTGACAGTTAATTTTTACCCTTAGCCCGGCGCGCGGCGCGGCGGCGGCGGCGTCGTCGGCGTTTAGGAAGGCTACCTTAGTATGTAAAGAACTTTTTTATTATTTTTGTTGCAGGTTTTATGGTCAGCATGTGGTTTTATTTAAAGATAGGTACCTACCTACCTAGCAAACTATTTAGACTCGTTGTAAGGTTATTCCCCCCTTGAAACGTGCTTGCTTGGTGTTCCTCATGGCTTGGTTTCCATTCCAAAATAAGCTTACTACAATTTGAACACTGACAACAGGATAACATATAAATTTTTGTATGAGTGCGAATGAATAAGCACGAGAGCTTGTACGGCGACACTGATATTATTAAATATTTGGAAAGCACCGGCCCAAGGTGACGTCATCTTTTATGTCATTATTTCATGATAAGGAAAATAGTTTTAAGTTGTTTCGTTTACAAAGTAATATTATTTATAGCATTGATAAGTATTTTTTGTTGTTTAAACAAATGTAAACAAATGTAACTTTGTGGTCAGATTTGCAGAAGTTGTGTGAAAGGTTTGGGTAAAAATAAGCGCATAATACTGGCATTATCTAATGGCGTTTTTTCCATTTGTTGTCCTCCTTGGTGCACGAGAGTGAATTTAACAGTTTATTTTCATTCTACACAGAGATTCCCAAGTTGAAGCGAGTTTCGAGTTGCATACGAGCTAAATAATTCATGATAATCCTAAGAAGCAAGAATGGGCGGTTGTTCGATCCGTAATTGTAAAAAAGCGCTGCAAAAGGCGGAATAGGTAATTAGACTTTTTTCTTTTCCCAAAAATGAATGGTGGCTCAAGAGTGCCTTCGCTATTGTGGCCCAAAAGCCAGCATCAGAAATTGTAGTCCTACTTACCCCATTTATCCAATATATTTGTATATTTATTTACTTACATTTTATTTTATTTTTTTCATTATATTTGTAAAAATCGATAAAATGCGAGTCTCACATGCTACCTAGTAATGGCTCAAGAGTGCCTTCGCTATTGTGGCCCAAAAGCCAGCATCAGAAATTGTAGTCCTACTTACCCCATTTATCCAATATATTTGTATATTTATTTACTTACATTTTATTTTATTTTTTTCATTATATTTGTAAAAATCGATAAAATGCGAGTCTCACATGCTACCTAGTAATTTATTTCTAAGGACATAAAAATGTCCATGATTCCCGACTTTTAAAATTTGAGAACCGTCCATAATGACCGCCATTTGCATGACCACATCTGGTCATCACGTGATGACGTATGCTTGGGCCGCCCAGTTGGAACACAAAACCTCCACAAATCAGCAAGGAACATACCTTATTTTATTATACCATGGTGTTGCTATGGTATCGGGACACCTGACGCTAAAACATCAACAGCACCAGGTTCTCGAGGGTTCATTGGAAGAAACCAGGTCTCTCCTCATATTGAAGAAAATATATTTGATTTATCGATCTTTGATCTAAGGATTCCACCTATAAACAATGTTTTGAGATTTATACTTTTGTCAAAAAAAAATGTTTTCCACCCTCTTTTTTTTTGTTTTCAAACGTTCGTTTCAAAAACGCGGTTAAGAGATCAACTTGATTTTTTTTATAAAATAGGCAATAGAAATATGAAGGGATGTTACCTAAATCCAATATTTTTTTCCCTATAAAATATTTCAGTACTAGCTAAAAACACACCAATTTGTTGGTTCGCTGCGTGATCACTAGTATTACGCGTCCAAGAACAAGAGGCCAAAGAGCCAACATATAATCGCCTCTATGAAAAGCAAATAAGGTCCTTGCCATTAGAGTTATTGTGCTAGACGGGTAATAAAAAAATTTGCTAGGGTATGCCATCCTCCGATCGACCGGGTATCACCAGAGGTTTTAGGTCGATCGCCGAAAATCCTTCGCATCGACGTACTACGCGAGTCTGCATTCTCTCAAATGAAAATAATCAAATCCAAATATCGTACTCGTCTCACAAATACCAATTTTGCAGAAGACCAGCAGTGCCATACTTCGACATCACGATGATTTGAACATTTTGCTATTTTGCATGAATAAAAATATGAAATATTTCATCCAATTTAGTTTTATTTATAAAAATACTTTACTGATCTAAGCCAAGTTCAAGCTAACAGAATGGTGATCGGTACCGTGTGTATTCGAATATACGAATTATTATTAAGTACCTACTAAAAAAGCAGTCATGGGAGAGCCCTATGTTCGATAGCTAGTTTCTACGAGCAAGAAAAATTATCGGAAGAATAAAATAAGAACTTGCAGCTTTAGAACTTGCGAAGGCTATAATATAATTCCGAATTCGTATATAAAAACTAGCCAAGTTAGACCTTAGGCTTCAATATATTATCCTAAGTTATAAGAAGAAATGATATTTTAAGTTGTTATAAAATATTTTATGTTGTTATAAATAAATTTCAGGACTGACCATTGAACTTGGCACCCATTTAGATCTCAATTCTTTTGTCGTTGAAGTCAACAACTAAGGCATATATTAAAGCCGATTCTGAAGGCTTTAACTTTAGTTTTAGTGCAGTCAAGCCTTAAATTGTTCCAAAGTAATTTAGCTTCTGTTCTTCACACTTACGAACTATTTTGAAACAATGAAAATTTAGTTTTGACAGCACTAAAACTAAAGTTAAAGCCTTCAGAATCGGCTACAGTATCATAATTTTGAACTTGGCTCCCATTTCATATTTATGTTTTTGATGGGATAATTATTGAGGAAAGAAAACTTTTAGTACAAGAGTCAATCTCCAAGTCATATATTTTTGGTACGTAGATAGAAAAAAGTATGGGCACCACTGGCTTAAGGGATGTAATAGTCATCGGTGAAACGTGGGTGAACAAATGTGAACTGTGACTTGCATTTCACAGTCCATTTGCGTTTCTGGCATTTTGCGGTTCTGACATTTTGCGTTTCTGATATTATGCGTGTAAATCTTCGTACCCGTAGTATTGTGTTGTGGTCACTTGTGGTACGGACTGAACCCTTTCTGCTCGAGTCTGACTCGAATTTGGTCGGTTTTTATTACCTCTCAGAACACTCTGAACACGGAATGGGTTCGTTCACTTCCCGGCAAAATTAAGTTAAATATAAGATAAATCATTAAAAAAAATTATGCGTCAAAACTATGTTCTGTGGTATCATAATAATTTAGGTTTACAACACAGTGGGTTGTAATTATAACGTGGTCCTTACATATCTCTAATTGTCTAAGCCTTGCATCTGCCTTGAATACTTGAACATGTATGTAAGTGTCTTTTCATCAAGGAGGAAAGCTGCAAAATTAAGTTGGTTGAGTATTAAGTTGGTTGAGTATTAAGTTGGTTGAGTATTCGGAGACGTAACGTAACTCTAAAATTACATTATAAATCGGCGTTTTCATTATTGTTTCTCCTACACTAATTACAAATTCCTAACTTCGGTATTCGAGATAGACCCCGTAAGTTACGGCCCTAACAAAAATTGTCTTAAAATGAGAATTTTTTAAAATAAGAAAAATAATATATAATTTTACTCTACTCAATGAGCTCTAGATAATGACATCCCATAGATAATGAGGCCCCCCCCTGAAAAATAATTTCTAGTGTTCCGTAGTACCTAAAAGGTACAAAGGAACCTTTATGGTGAGACTCCGTTGTCCGTCCGTATGTCACAGTTTAGAAGTTATGCGAAAAAAGATACGGGTGTTTCTTTTCTGTGTATTTCATGAAATACACGGAAAATTTTAATAGGTTTCTGGTATATGCATTTTGACTATAATAATCTAGGGTTTTGAAATTGGAAAATATGTTTGGATAAATTTTCCTCGATAGAAATAATTGTTGAAATGAGGTCTTCAAACACACTTTTTCTCCTCGTTTGACGAATAGGAACCATATACAGAACTCAAACATATTTTATTAGGTGTGTTTCAACAATATCTAGAGACTTGATATTTGAAATTTTGCTAGCTATTTTAGTTTTTTTATAAAAATTATAAAACTAAAATTTTTCGCTTTCGCCCTTGTAGTGTATGCGCTATAGCATACATACACTGTCTCGTGTGTTCTTGTATTGGTTAGCGAAAACGGAACGTACTGTCAAGAGAGGACTCAAGCGAGTGTTTACGGAAAAGCTATTAATTATAAATACGTGAGCATTGTCGAGCCAGTGAAGTAGCTAGTACTTACTTATAGAACCGATATCACGACCCCTACAGCCCTGAATCCGCCCCTCTCGCACTGAGCGTGTTTTCGCTTGGAGTGACATAGACAAAAATAAAATTCGCATAGCCTCTCAAAGATAAATACATGAACTTTGGCACAAAAATAGCATTAATTTGCCCACATATCACGGTGTAAAGAAAAATTAAAATTTTTAAATTGTTCAAAATATTTCCAGAACAAAAGTGATAAAAATAAAAAAATATTAGCTTAAAAACACAATATGGGTATCAAATTGTACATATTAAAAAGTTAGTTGTAAAAATATATATACTTTTACTATATTTACTGGCACTGGTTTTGAGAAATCTTTAAAAAAAAACAAAAATATGTTTGTCCCCCCCGTATATCCGAAACTGGTAGACCAAAAAATATCAATTATAGATCATAACTGGCCAATTACAGGAAAACTAACGATTCAAAAAAAATTGAGCACAAAAGGGAAATTTAAAAAAAGAAGCATAATAAATAAAAAAAGTATTTTATAAAAATACAATATGGGTGTCAAATTGTAGGTATCAAAAGGTTGATTGTAAAAATATATACTTTTACTATATTTACTGGCACTGGTTTCCAGAAATCTTTAAAAAACCCCAAAAATATGTATACATGTCCCTCACCCCTCTTATCTCCAAAACTGGTTGACCGAAAAATATGAAAAATAGATCATAACTGGCCAATTACACGGAAACTATAGCGATTAAAAAAAAGTTGAGCACAAATGAGAAATATACAAAAAGAAGTAAGTAAAATAAATACAACAAATATTTTATAAAAATACAATATGGGGATCAAATTGTAGGTAATAAATAGTTAATTTTAAAAATATATAGTTGGGCTATATTTAATTGCATCTATTTACAGCAATCCTTGAAAAACCATAAAAAATTTATGTCTTCCCCTTATCTCCAAAACTGGTGGACCGAAAAATATGAAAAAAATGGTAATACGTGTTTACGTAAAGATTATAGGAAAAATAAAGCGGTTGAGAAATTCTCGAAAAAAAATGACAAAACTAAAAATCATCCACAATACGGAACCCTAGGTACGCGAGTCTGACTCGCACTTGGCCGGTTTTTTAGTTCTATATTCGGTTTTGGAACAATGCTTTACACAATATATCAAAATTTCCGGTCTCTACATTGATGTAAAATTGTTCTGAGGGTCTCTATCTCACTCCGTCTAAGAGCTAGAGACCCGTGACATACGGACGGACAGACGACGCGAGACGGTCAGCGAAATTACAAGGCTATACCATAAACTAAAATAGATGAGCTTTTGTTCGTGCAAATTTCTACTACAATACCTAATCCATTTTAGTCAAGAATTGGACTAAAATAGCATAGAGGTTTTGTTAGATATTTTTCAAGCTAAGTTACAACTACAAAGGCTATGCTATTTCAGTCACGAGTCAAGCTTTAAGACCAATGTTACAATGCAGAATTTTTTTTATATGAAATTTTGAATTGAATTAATGGTACATAATACGAGAAAATTTTGATTATATTTAGTATTTACACCTATCGTGTAAGTAATAATGAAGAAATAATCTATGTTTCTGAATAAAAAATTCGTTATTCCTTTGAAATGTTGTCTCATCAAATCTACTTAGGTAAAGAACTCTACACTTACACACTTGCTTTAGTACAATGGTATACTTATACTTTGTAATTTCGCAGACGGTCAGTGGAGTGACAGCGATAGGTAGGGCTCCGTTTTGCCCTTTGGGTACGAAACCCTAAAAAGAAACCGCTTGCTTTACATCCATGGGGCGGCAATGTAGCGCTTCAACCTGGCCGGGCGGAGTTGAGTTGGTGGCCACGTGGTCCATGGCCTCAGCGAGGCCTTGGCAACTTTTGCAAGCCCTGTGATGCCGGCGCGGCAGCATCGGCGGCTGGCGCGGGGTGGCGGCGCGGCTGCGTTGCCCTGACAACGCTCCGCAAGACGGCGGCGGGGGCGTCCCGCGCGCCCGCACAGTTTCCGCGCGCCCTATCTAGAAGAAGCAGACAGAAAGACTAGCTCTTTCTTCCTTTAGTTAGTCAGTTTAGTTTAGTCATAGTCACTCACTTCACGTCACTCCGCTCAGTAGACTCGCCGCGCGCGCTAGTGTATTTCGCGGGCTTAGCGTGCGTTCCCTCCCATATTCCGCGGCCGTTCGGGTCCGTACCCTGATTAACACAACTCATACAGTTAAAATTGAATACTAACACTCAATATGGATGGTGACGTTTCCCAAGGAGGTTCCGGTGATGTCTCGCCGACCTATGAAGACAGGTAAGCTAGCTTCATAATCAACTTTTCAGTTATCTTTGTACAATCTCAGATGTTTGATCCTGGACATGTTATTGATATGATGACGTCATAGGTAGTCGAGTTTAAAATTATGTGCTCAGTTGAAATATCGTGTTTGTGCCATTTTGATATCGAAAACTGGTTGTTAGATAGATTAGCCGGCCGGCTCTATCGCTAGAGTAGACAACCGTTAAATAAATGCAGCTTTTAGTTAGATATCGGCGAATTAGGTAGGTAGAGCCGTAGAGGGAGATGCAACAACGGGTTAGACCGGCAACAAATTCAAATTCCAGTAATTTAGAAGTTTTAGTGTTATAAAAGTGTTATTGTTATATCAATATTTTGTAATCCGTGGTGTGGCCGCTTTGAGGCCGCACCCATCCAGGGTTGGATTCAGACCCTCGGAAAATTATTGTCTATGGGAATTGAAAATATAGGTACTACTTGGCTAAAATTATACTACGTTTCGTTTATCGTCGATTTTTTTAAAAAATTACTCAAAATATTCATAATTAAATAAAATTGAGGCAACTGGATCTCTATCTCAGTCAATTCGTCGATCGGAACTTCGTCCTTGGCATTGACTCTACGTAACATGTCCCCTGCGGGCCGTAATAGAATTACAATGGATCATAAGCCATTCACTTCATACTTTCGTAATCGATTTTAGCGATATAGTTCTATTTCGGAACGCAGGGTTTGTCAGACGGCATAAATTCGATGCAAATTCCCTATATTGTAGGGTAAATGTTAAAAAACAAAACGTCTCAACCAATAAAACAAGTCGGTCGGCCTGAAGATAAAATTATGGTATTTTTACGTAGGTAGGTAATAAAGCCGATTCTCAAGGCTTTAATTTTAGTTTTAGTACTGTCAAAACTAAAATTTTTCTTTAGTAATTTAGCTTCTATCCCTAACTGTTACGGACTATTTTGCAATGAAGAATATTTCACTTCACTAAAACTAAAATTAAAGCCTTCAGAATCTGCTTTAGTACCTACTTATACTTCCATTACGATACTACATCTACATACTACATGTCATGAAGATATGGTACAAATAGTATAATTATCTACGAAATCCAACCCTGCACCCATCTGAAACCCTATTTGCAGAGATCTCTGTGTTGAATCAAACCTACGTAAGTGAGTCAGTCAACTTTTTTACCTACTTTTATTCTTTTAAAAAAGCAAGTCCAAAGGGTGCGCTTTTTTGCTATTATAAAAATGTAATTTATTAACATAAACAGATCATTGAATTTCTTTCGAATCAAATAATATTTCATAATTATTGTAATTTTCAGCAAAACTAGGGGGGTAACTCAGTTGACAACACCGTTTTACCATAGTAACTCTATGCAAACTCGTCCACTGAGCAGAGAATTCATTATTAATTATCTCTATCCTAGCAAAATTTATCCTATCAAATAACATTAAAATATACTTAACAACTATTTTTTTACCTCTTTTTAATTGTACCGTGCGTAATATGAACAATGGTGTCTGAAAGTTTGAATAACTAACCATTGGGTCTACCGCGTAATTCTCATTTTCATCAATGAGATTGAAATTTGACGTGCGTGCGACGACGCCCGCTTAACATGCCATCTCTTTTGCACGCGTTGAATTTCGCATGCATTTGCTTGAAGTTGATACAAATGAGAATTACGCGGTAGAGCCCCTGGTCAAAAAGTGGCGCATGAAATAGCAGCCGTCGTCGCGTCGCCAAGACACAAAAGTGGCGCTTGAAATAGCAGCCGCGCCGCCAAGACACGAAAGTGGCGCTTGAAATAGTAGCCATCGTCGCCAAGACACGAAAAGTGGCGCTTGAATAGCAGCCGCGCCGCCAGGACACAAAAGTGGCGCTTGAAATAGCAGCCATCGTCGCCAAGACACAAAAAGTGGCGCTTGAAATAGCCATCGTCGCCAAGTCACAAAAAGTGGCGCTTGAAATAGCCATCGTCGCCAAGACACAAAAAATGGCGCTTGAAACAGCAGCCGCGCCGCCAAGACACAAAAGTGGCGCTTGAAATAGTAGCCATCGTCGCCAAGACACAAAAAGTGGCGCTTGAATTAGCAGCCGCGCCGCCAGGACACAAAAGTGGCGCTTGAAATAGCAGCCATCGTCGCCAAGACACAAAAAGTGGCGCTTGAAATAGCCATCGTCGCCAAGACACAAAAAATGGCGCTTGAAATAGCAGCCGCGGCGCCAAGACACAAAAGTGGCGCTTGAAATAGCAGCCATTGCGTCGTCGTCTAGACACAAACAAATATTTAGGCTTGTGCGAGTCGGACTCGCGCTCAAAGGACTCCGTACCTACGTACGTACACAATAAAAGTATGGAACCCTAAAAATATTATGGTAAGTAATAACAATGTAGATGCCTTAGCAACAATGAGGCGACAAAAACTACCGGTAAAATGGTAGCGCCTGGCTAACAATTCGCGGCTCTCGTTGAGTACGGAACTCTAATATCCGCTATAGCTTTTCCTGTAATGCTCATATGTAGGTACGTAATCACTAATCACTCACCTACCAGGATTTTTCTCATATTTTCCGGTCGTCTTCTTTCGGAGATAAGAGGGGGACATGAACATTAGAATGCTACTTTTTCAAGTTTTTTTATATAAGACTCCCTTTGGGTTTAATTTATTTTGTTTACTGTGATAGACACCATAGTAAAACGTATTCTGTGATAATTTTAACTGGCTACCATAACGGCTGAAGCTGTGTAGACCTCTGCGACAGACGGACAGACAGAGAGCGGAGGCTTAGTAATAGGGTCTTGTTTGGCACCCTTCGGATTAAGAACCCTAAGAATAGCGTAGGTACCCTACTTGTTAAATTTTGAAATTTTTTATGTTAAGAGGCTATGCGAATTTTATTTTTGTCACTGTCACTCCAAGCGAAAAATCGCGCAGTGCGAGAGGGGCGGATTCAGGACAAAAGGGAAAAAAGTTGGTTTTATATTTTTATTAAAAAAACTAAAATAGCTAGCAAAATTTCAAATATCAAATCTCTAGATACTGTTGAAACACATCTAATAAAATATGTTTGAGTTCGGTATATGGTTCCTATTCGTCAAACGAGGAGAAAAATTGTGTTTGAAGACCTCATTTCAACAATTATTTCTATCGAGGAAAATTTATCCAAACATGTTTTCCAATTTCAAAACCCTAGATTATATAGTCAAAATGCATATTCCAGAAATTTATTAAAATTTCGCATATCGCCTTAAGAACCCTAAAAATAGCGTAGGTACCCTACTTGTTAAATTTTGAAAATTTTGATGTTAAAGCGGCGTTACAGTGCTACAAGGATCTGATGGTGCGTGAATGACAGCTTGGCAGGGGGACGCAGCTTTATAAGGATATGAGGATATGTCCGATTTTGGACACCTCCAATCCACGCGCCTAAGGTCCTGGTAGAACTGTAGATGGCGTAAAGAGGCGCGTTAGCGTTTCGTTACGCGCAAACCTTCAAACTAAGGGTAGCAAATACTAGAAATTACATAAACGGTCAAAAATCCCGAAAACCATACGACATTCGTTAGTAGTTGAAGCACAACTTACTGGACAACCTGTACATATTTTTTTCCTTTATGACTTAATTTTCTCCTGTCTCTTTATTCAATTAAATTATAGGCTTACTTTTTAGTTGTAATTGATAATATGAAAAAAAGACATGATCTTGCTAAGTTTCTTGCCCTTCTTCTTAGCAAGACTAATCGAATGGGCGGAGTTAAGCATACATGTATTATATGTATTACATATATTTATAATATTATTTATTCCTTCTTTTAATTTAATTTTTTATTTATTTTAATTTTATTCGAGTGTATTTTTTTTTATTTGTATAATAAACCCAACCTTTATTATTTCCCGGCATATTTTCCCATATTATTATTTGTGACATAAAACTATTACCTATACACATAGATTATTTAATTAATTATATTACATTAAAACTGACCTATAATAAGTGTATCTGTTTACCTACATTACATAAATTAATATATTTCATTTTACTTGAGAAAATCATGCCTAATTGTGTATACAATCTCAAACTCTTTCTTTATAAATTCGAATAGTTAAGTAGGTACCTACTTAATAGCAAAGTAGGTAAGTATATACATATATATTACACTTTTTACACGTCAAATTTAATCTAAGAAAAAGATATGTAATAAAATAATAAACGTACATGGACTAGATTAAAGGTTTATTTAATTTATGTAGCAATATATATACGATTAAAATGATAGGTAAAATATATATTATACAAGGTGAAATCTAATCAACCGCCCGAACCCATACCGGAGACCCGGCCAGGGACCAGGAACATGGTTCAATGATCACCAACCGAGCCCCCAGCACGAATCCAGGCGGCCGACCAAATCACATCCTATATACTACATACTAATAGGTTATATATATAAATACATGCCTACCTCCGCCCATTCGATTAGTCTTGCTAAGAAGAACGGGCAAGAAACTTAACAACCTTATAAACCTCACTAATACTGAACTATTGTCGTCAAATGACACAGATCAAAATGCTTTTCAATTTTAAATTTCTAAACACTACAAACAAAGTTAAGTTATGCACTTTGCGCTAAGCTACTGACGTTTAACTATAAGGCGATATGTAAAAGTTTTAGCGACCCTGTTACTCCATATGCGAAAAAACTCAGTGCGAGAGGGACGGATTCGTGGAAAAATAGCAAAAAGTCGGTTTTTTATTAATATAAAATGTACTAAAGATGCTATCAAAATTTCGTTTAACCAAGTCCTAGAAACCGTTAAAACCCATCTAATAAAATATAATTGCAGTCCATATGTCATTCTAAATTGTCAGACCAGGAGAATTGGTGTCGAAAAAGACCTCAATAAATATTTCTATCGAGCCGAATTTCTCCAATCGCGTTTCTGTTTTAACAGGTCCCCAGAAAAAGAATCCAAAAATAATGTACTATTGTATCAAAATAATACATTATTTACTGAAGTAGATATGCAAGTTCGCAAAGTGTCGATTTTTTTTCGTAGCGCCTTAAGTCGAACTAAAAATCGTGAAATTTGAGTAACATCGGTAGATACGTAGATTTAACGAATTTTTACCAAAAGCGTAGCCGACTGTGCTTTTATTGTTTTAGATAAAATCAAAAAATTAATACTAGTCAAACATCGAAAATGTTATCTCTAGAATAATAATAACCCAAAATACTGTTTGAAAACGTCCACAGTTTTTCCAAAAACAAGTTTCTCGGCTCTTGAAACAAGTTTTCAGTTTTGCGCCCGCGACGAAATCGGCACGATTGTATATTGTCCTCGCAAGTTTCATGGAGCGTGCACCTTATACCGAAATGAAACAGCATGGCATTTCGTCACGCCTACAACTAAGTTGGTCGCGTCAAGATGTCTGTTCTTAAGGGGCAGGTAGTCGCCAACGACTTTGAGTAGATCGAAGTAACAATTTCTAGGTATTCCAAACTTAGAAAAGTCCTAGAAAGGTAAAATTTGGTATGCAGGCGCGCTTATTAGCGCACAAACAACTAAAATTAATAAATCTGTAATTTTCACTCTCGTCATTTTCAGGGAGGGGCGTCCGGTAGTACTGTATAAATATAAGAATTTATTTTCAAACTTCCAAAAGTTCTAGAAAGCTGAAATTTGGTATGCAGGCTAGGATTAGCACATAGCACACAAATAACAAAAAAATTAAGAAATCTGTAACTTTCACATCGACCCCTCATAAAGGGGGGGTCTGGTTCTGTATAATATATGAGGTCCTACAATAATAAGTGAAATTAATTGTAGGTTAGAATATGTATCGTTGACTGAGCACATTGCAGTAGAAATAAAACTTTTTGGTTAAATATATTTTTCAGTTTCCAGTACAAAGTGGTTAAGTCAGTCGAGTCGACTTCTGTGGATATATTAATAATTTGCAATATTCCGCTAAACACTCTTGCCATGCTATTTAAAATGCAGACTCAAGCACCGCCCGCCCTCCCGCATAAAACATGCACAAGCAAAGCAAGCAGTACGAGCACAAAATAAAGCAATCAATGATTCCGCAAAGTAACGCCTTTTTCAATAAATTTTATTTGGTCGACTTCTATAGAAAAGTAAAAAAAAAAGCCCGCGAAAATAAAATAATTGTCTTTGGTATGTGATCCATAATGAATACTGAATCACCCCCTGATTTTTATTCACTTTGATTTATATGAGCTTATATATAACAATTTCTATTCCAAACTTCTAAGCCTTAAAAGGCTGAAATTAGTATGCCGACTAGGATTTGCACACAAACAAGGAAAAAATTTAAAAATCTGTAACTTTCACCATGCAACCCCTCATAAAGAGAACTGCCGGTCTGTATATAATTTTCTTACAAAAAGAAATGAAATCCCACCAAAAAAAGTAGGTTGTCAAGCTTGGCCGTTTCATGGAACTGTTGCATGAGACACAATAAGGTCTAACAACTTTTTAATAATGAAAGCGTTATGAGCTATTGAGTCTTTTAAATTGGGTAGTTATAGATATATATTTTTGGAAGTAAAGATTATAAAAATAGAATCCTTAATTAAGATATGCATAGTTAGTTACATAATATATTTCTCCCAGAATTTTCTGGTCAATTGTTTGGGCAACTTATCGGCAATCCGCGATTGTTCTACCCTTAAGAATTTCATGTGTGAATTTTGACACAGTGTTATGCGTTGGGAAAAAAAAGAAAAATTTCCAACCAGTTACTCGACGGGGCAACTCTTTATTTTTATTTCCTAGATGTGAAAACTCCAGAATATTTCCAAAACTTCCGTGGTATCGCTCGCTCCTAGATACGTCACTCGTTGACTAGCTTCATTCCATTCGATGAGTGTACATCTCGGAACGTCTCTGAATTCGGATATAGCTGTATCGCCTTAGAGGATACATAATACATGTACTATAAGTGCAATATATACTGTAAATGGGGACCTTCTTAAGAACGACACTTGCCTTGATAATGCCGAAATTGTATCGGTGAAACGGTTGGCATATACTTGGTCAACAACAATCACACGTGAGTGTTAAAGCCGTATGTAATAATAATTGAACACACAGAAATTCCACAATCCTTACTACTTTGGTCTTGGCGCCGTAGCGAAAAAGGTCTAAATTACATTTCTTTTTTCTTATGATAAAAAATGGATAAAAATATTTATACTATTCTATGAGCTTTTAGACAAATGACAAGAAAAAAAAACTGATTTTTTTCCTATTTTTATGTATGGTAGCCCCCCTGAAAAATAATTTAATTTTAATTCAGTATTTAGTTTTGGGTCAACATTCTACACAACATATTAAAACTTCACGTCTCTATCTCATTCCGTTTAAGGGCTAGAGACCGTGACATAAGGGCTGACAGACATCAGAGCCGTTTTGCTCTTTGGGTACGGAAACCTATAAAGCTTTGGTAGTAGTAATACTAAACGATGTTGTTATGCGTTTTGCGAATTATCATTACTCGGCGATGTTCTTTGTGTATTGGCCGAGGTTATTTTCGTTATGGATGGGGCCAGGGACCAGTTTTTCACCAGTTCACCTCTCGTAGGAACAAGGGGCGTCAAGCTTGTTCTGCGCCCTGCGGGTAACCGAAACTTGCTACAGTTTTGAATCGTTTATAGGTTGGTATGCAAACATTTAATATCGCACTAAATCTGGTTGCTTAGAAATTCATGATAAAATAAATAATATATATATATGTATGTATATTTAAATACAATACGCGTATAACTTGACACTAAGGATCTATCTGAGACTAAATACTGTGAAAAAGTTAATCTCAGTTTAATTAATTGAATAATTAATTCTTTTGCATAGTTTCTAAACTAATGAAGAGTAACGCTGTACTGAACGGATACCTAAATAGATAGTAATAAACAAAGAGGTGAACGGGTTTCTCAGTCGGCCAAACTAAAACATCAGCTATGAGAGTTGCAGCGGGGCAGGTGCTTGCGCGCAGGTTTTGTAGCCGACCCACGCGCTGCGCACGCGCCGCTCACCCCAGCCAACTCCACACTCAAGCTACTATTTGATGCTCCTGCTGCCTTTCTGAAAGTGCACTTTCTTCAGTGCATCATAACACTTGTCGGCCCCTTATGCGCCCATGAATAATGAATCAAAAGCTCCCTCTCTATGGTTATTATGAAAGCACGCGTACTCCACGAGGCAGGAAAACTCGTTTAGTGATGGTATCTCATTTTTCTTGGTAATAATGTCTGAAGCCAGTGGAATATGAAGCTTTGTAGCCACAATACAATGCAGTTGAGTGTCGGCGTCATCATTTGCGGCGCGGCGCCACGACGCCACACCGTTCTCTGTTGTCACTGTTTCTAATAATGATTCATTATTTATGCCTTGCGGTACTCTTTTAGTAATTTTAAGCATACTTAATTGGCTATCTTTTCCTTCTGTTCCTCTATTGTTTTGACCTCTACATACTGATTGCTGTTCTGCATATAGGACTTCAAAAAGTTTCAAAATATTTCCTCGGATGCCGTAGTACTCTAGCTTTTGTAATTAAATTTCATGATCCACTAGGTCGAATGCGGATCTCAGGTCCAGAAATAAACTCAAACGTTTATTGCAAACTAAGTGTACAAAATTGATGCGCAGCCACCTTGCAGAGTAGATCGTCCACAAGTGCATCAATAGCATCAGTAGTTCCCACGCTATGCCTTTTCCAAATTGCCGTCCATCTATTACTTTATTTAAATTTAAATCAAACATTTACGACATTTTCAAAATTGTTTGTTAAAACCAGCAAAAAAAATTGGTCGATATCTATTTGGATTAGATTTACAACACTGCCACTGCTCCTCGCGCTGCTCATTACTCCCCTAAATACTTCTGTGGCAGTGTCTACGCGAGTGAGTGTTTATTACGTCATTCACATTACATCCTTTGCCGCTTCATACATAGTTGCGGCTGCAATTCTCTTTGCTCTTGAGTTTATATAAGGTCTTTCAATTTAAACGGAAAGTAATTTAGGAGGTGATTCAGCATCATTAATACATCACATTCCACTGCAAAGTACTTTTTTTTGCGGGAACTTTTTCTTTACTTGTCCATACAAACTGAGTCAGCTGATCGGACCACTTTGTACTGAGAAGTGAAAAAAAAGTTCGTGCAAAAAAAAGTACTTTGCAGTGGAATGTGATGTATTCCTAAATTACTTTCCATTTAAATTAAATGACCTTATATAACTAGAAATCTTTTAATAATAAATAAAATCGAAGAGTCGTCGTCGTCGAAAAAGGAGACGGTGGATGATATTAATTAATATTCAATAAACATAATAAATAATATTCACATTCATAATCATATCCCTGCGCGCGCTCGGCGGCAGCTGAGCGAAAAGGCTGAATTTAAACACTCACTGACGCTCGCGCTACTTGTCCTTTGAGTTCCGCACAAAACACTGCAAACTAGGGGAGCGACACACTGGTTCCATTCTGAAAAATGTGGTACTTAGGGTCCAAGGTTAGTAAAATTGGCATGATTTTATTTAACATGACAGACCTTTTCATTCTGAACAACTTTTACATATACATTTTTTTTGTATTATCGCTCTAACACGCTAAAAAAATAAACAAACGCTAAAAAAGCTCATAAAGCGGCAAAGATATGCAGTCGGTATCTGAGGATAAACTATTTAGGACCATACTATCTACAATAAAAGCTAGGTTTCATTTCGAATATGGTTGAATTTTCGACTAGAGACGAATATTTCAACTATTAACCTTAAAGTGCCTCTAGCTCCAAAAATCGCAAAGATATTGAAATGGTGCCTGGGGATCAATTATCGACGATAATATGCCCTCTACAATTATTTCCAGGTTACATTTTAACAGCGCTGAGATTGTGGAAAAAATGGGCAAAAAATCATTTTGCTCCATATAAAAAAAATCTATCTGTAAAAGTTGTTCAGAATCAAAAGGACTGTCATGTTAAAACAATCATGCAGATTTACTAACCTTGGAACTTAAGTCCCACATTTTTCATAATGGAATCAGTGGGCGACGGCAGCGGCAATGACATATGAACAGGGGCAGCGCGAGTGCCCCGATGCCCATTGCACTCCTCACTTTCCTGTTCACAGTCACATAAGTGGGCATAATGTAAACGCAGTATAAAGGCTCATTCTTGATCAGATATCTACGTATATGTTCTTGATACTTGCGAACGCGTGTGAAACGTTTTATAGCGAACACAGCCTTATAATTGTAACGGCTCGTCTCTAGATACGTCTCTAGATGTACCATAGAGTAGATAGCCATTAGAGTAGTGATGACGCTCGGTTTGTTCGGAAAAATTATCGCCAATTTTCGTCTTTACATAACGCGCTGTGATTGGCTAAACCAGGGGTCTCCAAACTACGGCCGCGGGCCAAGACCGGCCCGCAAGCATCATCAATCCGGTCCGCTGTCGCTGGCCGAACATGCCCGGATTCTTTTTTAATTTAAAATTCACAAACTTATATATCAAAACTCACAACCGATATTAATAACAACGTTATCATGTATATTTGTCTAAAAGTAGCGTTATTATAAGAATGTTATTTATAACCCTATTTCAAGGTGCACAGCACACGCTTCGGCTAACTCCGTCGCAACGGTTAATGTCCTTGACACTTGCCCGAAGTACCAACCGAAGGGCGGACGGAGTACACTCCTGCGTCCTGCACAAATGATATCTCACTGACTGGCTTATCTAAATTCAAAATTTGCGCGTCAACTACAGTTGATATTTCGTAATGATGAGCTATCTAGGTCGTAGCCCTCGGGACTTAGTAGAAGAATCAATGCGGCCCTTAGGCTAAAAAGTTTGGAGACCCCTGGGCTAAACCAACACGACGCGTTGTTGCTTCTAAGTCATAGTGATAGGACGTGATAATGTGCAAATTTTATCGATACCGATAGTTTGTTTTATAATGATCACTAAGCAGATATGTACTTCACATACAATTTGGCAAAAAGAGGAGAATGCGGATAAAATCTGAATTTCATTGTTTGGTGCGGTGACATGTATGTAACACTAAATATCTTGATCGTAATTATAACAGAATGAGCTACGTTTTCAAGAACAGCGTCCTTAATTATTACCTACGCATTATGTCAATCTGTAAGTTAATTAAAACAATTAAAGCAATTTAAACTACTGTTATTGTGTAACATATTTTTTTTCCATTTGTAGGTACTTACTTGACTATAATATCTATATACTATAATCCACCAAAAACATTTCGTGTAAAAGATTGCCAAGACTCATAAAGATTTCACTGTTAAAAAGTTATGAGATCTCATAGAGCCAAGGCCCTAACTCTACAAGCCCTCTACAAACTCTACAACTCCTCAAACCCTACATCTCGCTCAAGAAGTATGACTTAGCCGTTTAGCGGCGGTCCCACAGTCACTCCCATGAACTTATGGTAAGAAATGAAGGGGCTGGTAGCCGCCAACGACCTTGAGTCGACCTGTGTCGATACTGTATTGAAATAACGTTCATATCAGGCACGCACTGCATTACGACGTCGCTGGGTCTCCGGACAGCGCAAAATGAGAGAAAATAATACTTTTCACATGGACGCTAAGGACAGAAAAAAATTTCTTAAATTAAGCCATACAAATACCATAAGTGGTTTCAAAGAACTAACCAATTTTACTTAATATTTTAGTCTTAAAACAGCTTGAATTTAAACAATATTTTCATACTGTTTCTTATACGCGAGAGTAATTTCCCAAGATGAAGTTGTTTTTTATAGTTAATCTAGAAAAATTGCTATACCAATAGATTTATTTTCGGATTACGCTGGGAAGAGGTGCCTTAAGAGACTGGTCTTTTATGTTATGTCATGTAATATTTACATGAAACGGCCAAGTCATACTTTTGAGCAAGATATAGGATTTGTACAGTTAGGGCTTGTAGAGTTAGATCTTGTAGAGTTAGGGGCTTGGCTCTATGATATCTCATAACTTTTAACAGTGTTGCCAACATTTTACGTGAAATGTTTTTGATGAGATTTAATTTTTGTCTGTAAGGTTTATATACAGACTATTACGGACCTGCACCCATTATTATATATTATATGATAATAATTACGAAAAGAAGGCCACTCTTAAGTTTCACCGAATCGAGTTTATTCATAAATATCACACGTGAGTCTTAAGACTGTCTTAGCAGCTGTGATGATGATGATGATGATGATGATGATGATGATGATGATGATGATGATAATTATTATTTATGTGCCATATACAAGTAGTTATATTGTTATTTGCCAATGTCAATAAATTACCAAACCATCGAAGCCCAACACGGTCGGTTAAAAAAGTGAGGTAATGTTTTGATTTTTTTTCAACGGGCCGCCTGACTCTCTACCTTTGCGAGATGTAGCGGCTGAGGCTGGTCGCTGCACTTCCCGCAACGCCGAAGCAATTGCAGAAGTAATTTTGGATCTTTAAAGTTATAGAGTCAAAAAAGTGAGGTAATGTTTTGATTTTTTTTCAACTGGACGCCTGACTCTAGAACATCGACAACACCAGGTTTTCAAGGGTTCATCGGAAGAAACTAGGTTTCTCCTAATATCGAAGAAAATATATTTGATTTATCGATCTTTTATCTAGGGATTCCACCTATAAACAATGTTTTAAGATTTATACATTTGTCAAAAAAAATGTTTTCCACCCTCTTTTTTTTGTTTTCAAACGTTCGTTTCAAAAACGCGGTTAAGAGATCAAGTTGATTTTTTTTTTATAAAATAGGCAATAGAAATATGAAGAGATGTTACCTAAATGCAATATTTTTTTCCCTACAAAATATTTCAGTATTAGGTAAAAACACGCCAATTTGTTGTTCGCTGCGTGGTCCTAGGATCCAAGAACAAGAGACCAAAGAGCCAACATATAATCGCCTCTATGAAAAGCGAATAAGGTCTTTGCCATTAGACTTATTGTGCTGGACGGGTAATAAAAAAATACTCTTTTCATTGCCCTCCTCCCCCCTCCACGGTGATCCCCCTCCCACTATACATATATATATATACTTAATATTCGAGTTCTTCCTTTATCCTACCTAAAATAATCATAAAAATTGTAATTTTGAAAAAAAATAATTAAAAAGACTACTGATTTCGGAACCCAGGGTGGGTGGGGCATTAACCCCCCTCCCCCCTCCCTGCGCCTAAACATATATACATATACTTCTATAAGAGTCCTTCCATTATAACTTTAGCATCGTTAAAGATAATGACTTTAAATTTGGCACAAAAATAGCATTAATTTGCCCACATAACACGGTGAATCATAAAATTTAAAAAATTAGAAGTTGTAAAATAAAAATATTACCAAAAGAAAAAACTTTTTAAACTTTAATGTGCAATTCTTATCTACTTTTTGGAATAAATAGATCAATTTGGGTATGTAATTATAATACATATTTTCGTGCCTTTGAACCTTAGTATTTACAGGAAGTGACGTAATCATTTAGGTTGTTGTCAGTCGCTCTGGTTGGTCAAATTGGTCTGTGCCACAATTACCTATGGTTTTGTCGAAACATACTTAAAACAGCATTTTAAGCTTGCTTGGACAAAATCGTGACTAGTTGTGCATTTTATTTCAAACTTTTGATTTATTAACTAAACTTATACGTATACTGAACTATTGGCGTAAATTGTCATAGTAGGCAGGCGCGTAGCAGTACGATTCGTACTTATGATATTATTAAAATTGTTTATTCCAGTTTAAAGCACGCAAGTGTAGTTTGGCTATATTTACTTGCATATATTTCGAGAAATCCTCTAAAAACCACAAAAATATATCCCCCCCCCCCCTTATATCTAAAATTGCTGGACCGAAAATGTAAAAAATAAATACTGGTAATATAAATAAAATAATAAATAAAATAAAATGTCTTTATTTCAGGCAATGTAAAACCCATATATCTTACATACTAATAAAAAATATATATACTAATAATAATATGTGCTTAGAAAGCACTAAAGCTTGGCGGTTGAGAAATTCACGAAAACAAAATGACAAAATTCCCATAACTGTCGAATTATGGAACCCTGTATACGAGTCCTTACCTAAAAGGTAAAAAAGGAACCTTATTGTGAGACTCCGTTGTCGGTCCGTCCGTGCGTATATCACAGCTTCATTACTTTAGCATCGTTAAAGATAAATACATGAAATTTGGAACAAAAATAGCATTAATTTGCCCACGTAAATATAATAAAAAAAATAAAATTTTGAAACTGTTCAAAATATTTCCATAACAAAAGTGAGAAAAATAAAAAATATTACTCTAAAGTACAATATGGGTATCAAATTGTAGATATCAAAAAGTTGATTGTAAAAATATATACTTTTACCGTATTTACTGGCACTGGTTTCGAGAAATCTTTAAAATACCCCAAAAATATGTATGTCCTCCCCCTTATCTTCGAAATTGGTAGACCGAAAAATATGAAAAAAATGTCAATTATAGATCATAACTGGCCAATTACAGGAAATAATCTCTCTGGCAAAGTTACTGTCAATTCCTTGTTGCTACCCATTCTGGTTTATGCAGATGTCTGCTATCCCGACCTCACCGAGGAACTTCTGAATAAGCTTGACCGTCTTCTCAACTTATGCATCCGCTATATATTCGGGCTGCGTAAGTATGATCACATCTCTGAATTCCGTGCCAAACTCAATTGGCATCAGGTACCGGAGAGATTCCCACGTTCTTACTTTCTTATGTGGTATTCTCCATAATTCCAATTCAACACAATATCTCAAATAACGTTTTGTACCCCTCTTGCCCCTCGATCGTCTTCAACGACCCAGCAAAGCGCCTGGCATCTTCGCACTCCTGAGCATAACACATGCATGTACTTACACCAATTATACCAAAATACTCTTATGGAACAGCTTGCCGTTACACATCCGTGAAGCGTCGTCAAAATCAGTCTTCAAGAATAAAATTAGACAATACTTTCTTGAGTTGCAGAATATTACTTGATTTCTTTTGATTCTTGTATTATGTATAATATGTTATAAGTAATTAATGAATTTTCCTCACTATACATTTACATATGTGTGTAAACTGTTTATGTAGTTTATGTATTTTATTATATACTATAACTTTGCTTTAAATGTTTATTAGGATGTAGTCTAGTTATTTATTATTTAAGTACTATTTTCATGATTACCCCTTATAAATAGTATGGCACTACCCTCAACAATTTGCTCATTGCCAAAGGTTAGTTGGTAGAAAATACTAATTAGTATTAAGCTCGCCTTTGTACGATAATTTTATTCTGTGCAATAAAGAATTTTATTATTATTCCTTTGGTCGCTTACCGGTCTTTGAATTACATACTTGCTCTGCCATTGCCTGTATCCTTTGCCATTGTGATTTTCTTTTGATGCTTAATCATTTATTGTTGGATGAGTGTCGAAATATCTAATGTGCAATCGTTTCATGTTAGCAACCACAAGGGTATGTGACCAATCTGCCGATTAATTGAAACGCACTGATCTAGACGTCCACTTCCTTTGTGCGTGCGTTGACTCCTCAGTGTTGCCAACTGTTTCGTTTCGAGACTCCTAGATTCAAAGAAAGGGGGGTATTCTAACAAGATTTATCACAAAGTATAAAAAAGGGAGTTTTTAGGCGCTTGAAGCCTTAAATATAGGTACACCTTTTAAACGTATATATTTAAACCTATATTAAAGCCGATTTTGAAGGCTTTAATTTTAGTTTTAGTGCTGTCAAAACTAAAATTATTCCAATGTAATTCACTCATGTTCCTTACATTTAATTTAAGCAATTTATTTTGCAATAAAGAAAATTTAATTTTGACGTAACTAAAACTAAAATTAAAGCCTTCAAAATCGGCTTTAATATAGCTGTATTTTACACACCCAAATCGTAGCGAAAAGTCGAGTAAAATAGTCAAATACATGGAATTCCTGGGGGAGTTTCAGGGGGGCCATGGCCATTGTATCCGCCAATGCCTAGATTTATATATGTCGTGGCCATATCGTAAAATTGAACATATCATGCACGAAGTATGAAACAAGAAATATCGAGGCGGAGCGTGTAACGATGCTGGTGATCATAAATTCGGGAGCAAAAACAAATTTCATGATATGACTGATCAGATAATAAAATGGTCAATTTTGCGATATGGCCACGCTCGACGGGTGATTTGGTTTGATTTAGTTTATGGCCAAATTTATACTGGAGACTTCGTAAGTGGTCAGGACAGAACCAAAGACCAATTACTCTTTTTTGCAAAATACGAAAAATATAATTTGTGCCTCCTATACTTTTTAAGAACAACCCTCAGTCAATTAGTATAGGAAGCCTACATTTTATTTTCCGATTTTCATAGAAAGGGTCATTCAACCTTGTTACTGATCACTAACAAAGTCTCCAGTATACTTTGCAACACCTTACAAACGTAAAATTGTCTTAAATATTTTTTGTTTTTATTTTATACGTGTTTTTGTTAAGTATATATTTTCATTTAAAACTATAATAAATGACAAAAAAGTCAATATATAATATTTATTTACATTTATGTACCTACTTATTCATCGGTCTTGCTTATTTTATTTTTTATTTACACAGAAAAACAGTTCAGATATACAATAAATTAGAAGATACGATATACATAATTATAATATACTTAAAGTTAAACTTAACTATTATATATTTATATTATAGCTCCGTCTGTAAAACTGAGACATCTGAAACAAACATAACTATTATTTTGCGAGTCGTTCCCCTTTAGTAATTTCCATTCCAACCAGACATTTCGATCATATTATGTAACTACTCCCAGACCCCGTCCCCGTCCCTATCGTATTGTTCCAGAGTCCAGTGAAAGTGTTTATTTGCGTTTTTTTAAGCTACCGTTTACGTAGTCATGGAAAATAAAAAAACGGAACCGTTATAGGATCTCCTTGTTGCCATACGCCTGTCTATCTGTCCGTCTGTCAAGGCCCTTTTTCTAAGAAACGGTTTGAGGAACATGGAAATACTAAGGTCTATTCATCTTATAGCCCCATTCCTCGTACTGATGTAAACAAAAAAATGGTACGGGGAGAGGAATAGCACTAGGCCACATGTAAATGAATAAATCCAAAATCAGTATTTTCCTATTGGAATAATATTTGACCAAGTGATAAAGTGTATGTTTCACATACATATACTCATGCCTGTTTCCCAGAGGGGTATGCAGAACCAGGGTCTGCTACGACACGGAACACACTTGTTTCGCTTCTTACATATCCATCAATCTAGTCATACAAGCTCTTCTATCAGTATTTTTTGTATAAGTTGTTCAAGTCTCCTAATCATCAATGCTCCTAACTTATTTGATATAACGGTACGGTGCCCCTTAGAGCACGAGTCCTACTCGCACTTGACAGAGTTTTTGGGAATTTTCATTATAATATTATATTCTCGCCTTTATTTTCGAAGAGTGGTCCAGGTTGAAAATTTAAGAAAACGTTTACTACTTAATGCGTGAAAGAAAAGATGTCGATATATGTATTATGGTGGATGGACAAAACCAACATTATCCAGATGAAACTAGCACTATATTGAAGGCCTTTGGATAAGAGATTTTCGGAATGTTTTGATGACAGTTTTTGCAAATTCTTTCCGTCAGATTGCCAATGAAGTCGTTTTCCAGAGAGCAAGGGTACAAATGTTGTAACTGCACAACAAAGTGTGGTTCTAGAAAATGTTTGTAAGGTACAGTTTAGATTTTTTCATTCAAAATGCTATGTTAGTTTGTCATATACAAACAAGTAGGTAATTTTATTAATAGTGTTAGTCCGGCGGCGCACTGCAAGCGCAACCCTATCTCACATAATCGAATCAATCCACTTTGTAGGGACGGCGCCGACCTTTAGTACTTTCAAAAACACCTGGTTGGCCACGGCGCACATAGGAGTAAATGAGCCAAAAAGCTGGCCAAAATTATTTTAGTACGTTTTACCATTCTATAGTTCAGATAAATTGTATTTACATATTTGTTCTTTTTTTTTACTTACCATAGAATAGAAAACTGTGAATGGTTCATGAGAAAAATAAAAATTTCAGGATTATTCTGATAAATAAAATTGTTTATTGAATATTGTTTATTATAAGAAATACAACTTAATTCGTTTGTCCTTTCGTCAGAGAAATTAGCAATTTCGTCGTCGTCAGTAGTTTCAGGAGTCGTAGAAGTAATGTTTTTCTGTAATGCAGGTATCCAATCATGGTTGTTTCTTGAAAAAATCACGCCCTTTTCTATTATTTGCTTGCCATTCAACTTAATTTCTGATTTAAATACAAAAACTTGTTTTTATCTTCTTCAGGAAAGCTGGGCTTCCTAAGTATTACATTCTCTACGAAATCAATTTTTTTGATCAAATAATTTGAAAATCCTGTGGCATTATAGGCTTTCATAAGTCTTCCCTTTTTACCAGTTTAACGCCAGAGCCTCCAATAGAAATACACTTGATATTGTGGTTACATGTGATATTACAAAGTTTATAAAATAAAAAGTTAATTGAGCCAGAAAAAAATAATTGATCTCCGGCAACATCCGGCAGGTAAATCTTGTGTATTTAAATACTAAAACAGTTACTACGACGTATAAAAAATACATATTGGCCCTGTAATGTCCTGAAGTATATACAACAAAAAGCTTTTAGTTTTCATTGCAGACAAAATACGAAGCACTTTATTTGCGGTTTGGTTGTACTAGTCATATGTAGTAATAAACCTGGAGTAAACTAAAATTCTACCTGCATTCATTATGAATTATGAATAACACTTCACTTCACTATTAAATTAACTCAAAAAGAGATCTGAATAAAATGTATTTTATAGCAATCTAATTTCAGATCACACGTTTTACCACAATTGCGCTCAGATACTGACTGTCACCTTGTTATCTATGAGTCAAAAATATATTTTGAAGGTGACCTTTTGTGCTTTGGTCATTGTTCTACTAGTTACTACTGTCCCTTTCTGGGAAAAGGTAAATTGGCACCCTTTGGGTTTTAACCGCTGATTACCTGTATGTGCGGCGGCGCAACTTGGCACATTTTGCATAATAAGTAAGGCAAATTGCAAGCTTTATCCAAAGCCTTCAGATAGCGCTATTAGCTGGTTAATGTTAACTTTATCCGTCCACCGTGCATTAACCGTAACATATTCACATTAAACTATTATTTCAAACATTAAACTATTATTATTTCAATATAAAAGCGATATTGACCGAGGGAGTTAATTAGTATTGTCGAAAATAACAAATGATGACTGATGCCGGGCCCGAATGGCCCGAAATATATCTCACAAAATTTTTTCATTTAACTGTTTTTCTATACAATTATAATAATTTAAAAGACAAAAAGTCAATTTTCAATATTTATTTACGAAAATAACATAGCTACTCCTCGATACCAGTTGGCGCTACGGAAAAAAAATCGACACTTTTAGAACTTGCATATATCTACTTCAGTAAAGGATATATTATTTTGATAAAATAGTATATTATTTTTGTAGGAATCTGCTAAAACAGAAACACGATTGGAGAAATTCTGCTCGGTACAAGTATTTATTGAAATGAGGTCTTTTTCGACACCAATTCTCCTGGTTTGACAATTTGAAATGACATATGGACTGCGATTATATTTTATTAAATGAGTTTTAACAGTATCTAAGACCTGGTTAAACGAAATTTTTATAGCAACTTTAGCACATTTTTTATTAATAAAAAAACCGACATTTTGCTTTTTTTCCTTTGAATGTTTTTTCGCATGTGGAGTAGCAGGGACGCTAAAACTTTTATATAACGCCTTAAGTGGTATAGGTATCATCGATGACTTTGTAAACTAGTGGAGGGAAAGTTCGGTGGGGTGAGGGTGCATGTACAGCAAGGGGTGTGGCCACGAACTCGGTTTGTCATTGGTTCGCCTTATCATCGGCTATTTCGCTCGGTGCAGTGTGCGGCTCCCGTGAATGAATCTGGCTGGACACGCAGCTCATCATGTGCTACTGTACTGAAGGCTGACGGGCGCGACGCGTGCAGACAGCCCACCCAATGCGAATGACTCAAGTACTCGCGTTGTTATTGTACCTCTGCTAAATACGTAGGGGAGTCTTTATATTTAGAAACATGATTCCTTTAATAGCGTCGCAGGCGCAGCTCAACGAGGAGTTAATACGTGGAAGTCGGAGCGTCGGGTAGAAGAATCGAATTTTTTCCACGTGCTACTCGAGGCTATAGATTAAAATTTTTAGGACCTATTTTTAGGTTCTTGGCGGTTAGCTCATTTTAGATCGAGAAGATATTTATCATCAAATGCAATGTTCGGCGGCTAGGGAAAACCAAAATAGCTGGGCAAAATTTCAAAATGTCGGGATTTTGGGATTATGGTCAGGACAAATAAATATTACAAATCAAAAATTAATTTTTTATCATGAAAATTAAACTAAATACAACAAAATGCTTTTTTGCCCGCCCCGACCGTTGTTATTTGTTATTTGTCGGGACAATTTGTATTTTGTCGAGACTCTGGACATCATATGAAATGTCGGGACAATCCCGACTATCTGCAACCCTATCGGCAGCCCTCATGAAAGTTTCACTTTGTACAGTGAATAAGTTAAAACTTCATAGATGTAGAGAATTCTTAAAAAAAATGTATGTTGCCTGCCTTATGTCCGAAACTAATGGACAAAATATAATTAAAAATAAAACATACTGAGCCTATTTGTAGAGTGAGTGACTGTACCTACAAACGTTCTTTTTTTATAATTAGTCTTATCTCTGAAACAATTGGACGTATACCTACTTTATTAGAAATAATAAAAAAGAACGGCGGAGAAATTTGTCATCTAAAAATATTTGGAAAAATTGTAAGCTTTCAAAACCCGATGTAGATGGCGTTGTAAATAGAGATGTACCGACTAGTCGCCGAGTATCCGGCCATATTTGTAGTCGGCGATTAGTCGGCAAAAGCGCCGACTAGTCGGCCTATTACTTTACATATTTCTATGCTTTAAATAGGGTGATTGAAATGAAATCGTAATCTTTATTGTTATTATTTTATTAGAATCAGCCTTACAGTATGTAAAATAATTTAGGAATAGGAGCACTTTCTTTGGTAAATTATTGACTTAAATAAAATTTAATTAAAAAAATAGTCTAAACGCGACTTTCTACAATACTGAATTAAAGAACTTATTCCGTCACATGAGTTTTTATATACCCGAATTATTTTTATATACCAGAATAATAATTTTATATATTTTATATACCACCGAAAGCAATGATCGTCTTAGCCGACACATCTCTAAAAAACCGGCCAAGTGCGTGTCGGGCCACGCGCAGTGTAGGGTTCCGTGGTTGCCCTGCACAATTTTGTTCCTGCTGATGCGAATCGCCCCGTGTTTAAAGGGGACTAAAAGTTTGGCGCGATCTGTCTGTACTCGTCAACTTGTAAAGCCTACTTAGCTGTGATAATTTTCCTTTTAATTTCGTTATGTATGCCGTGATTTTTTTAACGTCTCCAAATACAACCGTTTCGCTGGCGGGGCGGGGCGGGGAGACATGACTCTAACAAAAATTAACACTGAATATTTTAGTGTACCACTTTATCGGCGTAATAAGCAGCTTTCTATTAGTAATAGTCTCTAAGCTAAGCCGCGGACAGACAGACAGACAGACAAACAGACGGACATGGCGAAACTATAAGGGTTCCTTCTTATTGACTATGGAACCCTAAAAATAAATAGATATATTTTTATGTATTACACGGAACCCTCGAGACGACCGGTTTTATTTAAATCTGAAATATTTGAATTATTATAAAGAATCCAAATAGGTATATAAATATATTATGTAGGTAGAAATCCAGCTTCACAGAGGGTTGCCAGGTGTATTAAACCGGACAACCTAGTCCGTTAAAAAATAAAAGAATACCGAACTATAGTGTCCGGTATTAGGGCAATCACAATAAAAAAAGGGTCGCGCACAGTCGGAGGGCGGTAAATCAGAGCTAATAATTATAAACAGTTAGTATTTCGGTATGTACAAGTACTTATTAATTCTATAATTTAACTGGTTCTAAAAAAACAATTATAACGATTTGAAAACATTAAGCCTTCTTTTTGTTTTTTTTTAATTCGCGAGTTTTTATAATATTTTATATTAAAATTAGCTGACATACTAAATTATTATTACATGCGGCTTTAACACTCACGTGTGATTGTTGTTGACTATATGCCAACCGTTTCACCGATACAATTTCGGCATTATCAAGGCGAGTGTCGTTCTTAGGACGAAGACGCGGCGGCGTTCACCGTCGTCGTCAAGGGTTATTCCCATCGGATTTGTGGTCAGTTGCGAGTTGCATCGGACCACGCTAAATTGTTCCCATCGGCTCACCGGTCGGATGCAACTATAGAATTTGAGTAATTTATTTCATAACTGACTACGTAAGCAGTAAAAATTGTGCTGACGAACCTCGGTAAAATATGAGCTTATAATATAACCATGAAATATATCTAGATGTTATTTGTGGCCCCTCACATATTTACTTCAGTTTATTTTACACTATATAATGTCTCATTCAATAAAAAGTAATCATGTACATCAAACACTTATATGATAATTTGATTTAAATAAACTTATTATATTAAATGTCAAAAGCGACAGATGCCAAAGTGACAGGTGATTTATTTTTCATACAGATTTTGTGACAGATGATTTATTTTGTATACACATAATGTATATATTGTACAATACTCACGGTAGCGGAGACCGTGCAGGACTATTAATCGCCCCCACTTCGAATTTAGAATTTAGGGAATGATAAATAGGAATAAAAGTATAGTGAAACGGGGACATTATTTTGAAAAAAAATATTATTAGTGAAAAAAGACGACGGAAAAATTAAATAAATAATCTTTGAGGATATTAGTAATGGTAGTTCATTATGGTTTGTTTTTGATTTGGTAGGTAACAAAAATTTTAAAACGTAAAATGATAAAACAGAGATATTTTCTAAAAAAAATATATTTTATTTTGTCGATAAAATAGGGTCTATTTTCACTCCCTTTCGGATGTGCACTCTTAGAAGGGACACACTGTACATCATAATTATAGCTCACATTTTACCGTGGTCCGTTTGGACAACTGACGTGGTCCGATGAGAAAAAAATGCATAAACTTTGTGGTTGCATCCGTCCGACCGATTGAGCCGATGGGAATAACCGCCGGGCAATGGCAACCCCCGCCGATCGGCGCGTCTTCGTCCTGAGAACGACATTCTTAACACATCCCTTACAAATCTACCCCGGAAACTCTTTTTTAGGGTTCCGTAGTAACGGTACAAAAAGAACCTTTATGGTGAAACTCCGTTGTCCGTCCGTCCGTATGTCACAGCCTCATAACTTGATAAAGACATGAAATTTTGCACAAAAATTGCATTAATCTGCCCACATATCACGGTGTATAAAAAATATGAAAAATTTTAAATTGTTCAAAATATTTCCAAAACAAAAGTGAGAAAAATAAAAATTACTACCCTAAAAATGGGTATAACAATATGGGTATCAAAATGTAGATATTAAAAAAGTGGTTGTAAAAATATATACTTTTACTATATTTACTGGAACTGGTTTCGAGAAATCTTTAAAATAACACTAAAATATGTATCCCCCCCTTATCTCCGAAACTGGTAGACCGAAAAATATGAAAAAATTTCGATTATAGATCATAACTGGCCAATTACAGGAAAACTAGCGATTTAAAAGAAGTTAAGCACCACAAATGAGAAATATAAAAAAAGGAGTAAAAGAAATATTTTATGAAAATACAATATGGGTATCAAATTGTAGGTATTAAAAAGCTGATTGTAAAAATATATAGTTTGGCTATATTTAATTGCATCTATTTCGAGAAATCCTTGGAAAACCATGAAAACATGTATGTCCTCCCCCCTTATCTCCAAAACGGATGGATCAAAAAATATGAAAAAATTATGGTATGGTATGTGTTTGCGTAAAGATTACAGGAAAAATAAAGCGGTTGAAAATTTCACGAAAAAAAATGACAAAATTAAATTTATCATCCACAATACGGAACCCTAGGTACGCGAGTCTGACTCGCACTTGGCCGGTTTTTTAAGGCTGGTAAGATGATCAAGCATGCATTATAGTCCTGTCCGATATTTTTGTCAGAAAGATCTGGCAGCCCTGACTTCACATTAACACAAATTCCCCTTTAGAATTACCGCCGATCGCCTTCTCAATTCTAACGTCTATCTTCAGCATTACAAGAACGGCATTGAGTAAGTTGACGAGCCATTACCTCTTGAATATACACGTGGTGATTCAGTTCACAGTTCCCAAATTTTGATCTAGAGCAGCTGGTGGGCTCCGCACAATAGAAACATATAGAATTTTGTATTATATTTGAGACTGGCTGGAGGGGTTGTCTACAGGAATCGGCAATGAGGTTAGAACAGCTGTCGAAACTTTGAAGCTTAGAAGAGCGTAGTCCCTGACTTGTTCTTCTTTTGCCCGTAATCTCACCTGCGTAGAAATAAGTTCCTTGGAAATTACAAGAAAGTACCTTCTTATTTTTCTTCTTAGCAAGGCTCCTCGAATGGGCGGAGTCAGGCATAAATTTATAATATTTATTGGTCCTATATTTTTTATTTTATTAAATTGTATTTTTTTTATTGAATTTAAGTAAACCTAACCTTTATTATTTCTTTGTGGATTTCCCCATATTATTATTTATTATATTACATTAAAACCGACCTGTAATAAGTGTATCTGATATCCCTACATTACGTAAATATTTTTCATTTCGTTACTTTTTTCGTTTCGCATGTAAATAGACTTTGCCTACACCCTTAGGGAACTTATCCCTAAAGAAATGTTCTATGAGTTACCATTAAAAAAGCTAAAAGATAGTTTTCTTTTAACAAATCTAACTTTCTATCTCAAGATTTTCACTCCCTTCTGGTTAGGTCTGGTGGCTACTGAAATTACTGTCACCGAGCGAATAGAATAGAAGCAGTAATACAAGGAATAATAAGTATGGAGGGTACCTTAGACTTAGAGTGTACTTACTAATAAAGTAAGATAGTACTGACTGAGTAACAAAAATATCGAATAAAACACATATTTACAAGCCTGCCGACTTTTGACGCCGCGCCGGCTGGAAGGGATTTTTGACAAAATATTTTTCAATAACATTTTATTATGTATAATCATTTAAATATTTTTCTTTGGAATAAACCTATTTCAAGAGATCAAAGTCAGAGTATTTAAGTAGTCATCATAATCATATCATTTTATAGAAATAGGTACACAGAAAAAAAATTATGTATTAAATGTCAATATTTGTATAAGAAAAGGGTAATAATTAAATATAATTCAAAATATGTCAGGTACTTAGTAATAATCAGAATAATAATTAGCCCAGCAACAAGAAGATTTACGAACAAGAAATTAATATTTCATAAAATATAACTTTAAAAATGTTCTACTTATTAAAAAATATATATATGTATATATATTCAAAATTGTAACAATTTAGTTGTCAGAATACTTAATTTAGATTAAAAATTTGGAAATGATAAGATTTTCATCAATCATTATAGAATTCATTTAGTTATAGTATAGAAAAGTCTTTTCACCTAATACGATTTAAGTTGTTTTTGGAATAATTTTAGGTTTGCACTGTCCTTAATATCATTACTTAGTTTACTTGTATACTTGCGTGTCTTGGCGAGTCAGATAGTCTCATCTCGCTATCAAATTGTAGATACCAAAAAGCTGATTGTTGAAATATATACTTTTACTATATTTACTGGCACTGGTTTCGAGAAATCTTTAAAAAACTCAAAAAATATGTATGTCCCCACACCACTTATCTCCAAAACTGGTAGACCGAAATATGTGAAAAAAATCATGGTAATATATGTTTACGTAAAGATTACAGGAATAATAAAGCGGTTAAGAAATTCACGAAAAAAATGATAAAATTAAATTTATCATCCACAATACGGAACCCTAGGTACGCGAGTCTGACTCGCACTTGGCCGGTTTTTTTGAAACCTAAGTCCTCCAGTTATTGAGATATTCGTACCAATAATACTCAGTCTGCTTTTGTTATATTTACGGGGAGAGGGTAGGGAAATTTGATTTTATTTTACAATAAACAGTGGTTTTCGGAAAAAAGAAACTAGCCGTTAAGTTGAATGTTTAAGATATCTGTAGATACACAAAATAATTGACAACATTTTATGTATTTGTCGCAAATTATACCGAAAACGTGCCGAAAATCAGCGAAAAATTCGTCAACTTAAATCACAACTTTGCTATTGCGGGGCAAAATGTTATCATTTTCATTTTGATTAATTTTGTATGAGAGCAATTTTTTTTTTTTTTTTTTTCCAATGCGGGTATTTGCGGGTACTACTACTGTTTGTTTAGGACAGCTGTATATGTACACTACTGATCAGTAGAGCATGTAGTTTCATGAAATGTTTCCAACTGTGTGTCTGCCCTGGGTATTTCCTTAACACATATTTTATGAATAGACATCGGATTATATGTACTAACAAAGTGCCAAAATATGCATGCAAATATGCAATAAAATAGGCCGAAATATGCACTAAAAACTGTTGATATGCCCAAAATATGCACAATGCAAAATCAAAAAACATTTTAATTAAAGACGATACAAAAACAGCGAAATATGCTTAAAATTACGCATATTTTTTGTGACAATATACAATTGAGTATTTTTCCAAAATTATTTGTCATCCAGTAGCAATTTGTACGCCGAAAACGACGTCTCTACATCAACTGACGTCATTGGACAAAACACACGCACTGGTCAGTCAGTATGCGCTCGCGCCCTACGTCTTCGTCACCTAGGTCCCTATACGTACCTCCCGCTACTAAACGAAATATGCTCGATTGGGAAAACAGGCTAAAATATGCATTAGCGCCGTAATTAGAGAGTTATATGCATTTACATATGCAAATGCATAAAATCCGATGTCTATTTATGAATAATGAATGTTGCAAAATTTCATGAAAATGCTATCGCTGTATCAGAGTCAGTGACCTCGTGAACAATCGTCACGGTCAAGGTCGCTAGATACTTGTTTGTGGCCTCTTTGTGGTGCATACGCGTCCGCCGTGTTGCCATTACAAAAACTTATTTCCATCATATCGTCAGCTCATAAACTCGGTGTTGCTACTCAAGTTCTACTGCTATCTCTACATATTAGCGGACACAGGGGAGGGGATGTGCATCCTAAAACAGCAGGAATTCCATGCATTTGTATCGACTTTTCGATTCGACTCCGGGACATTTTTACACAGCATAGGTATATTAAGTAGGTAAAGATAGGTTTGTCAAAAGCACCTAAAGGCTTCAGGCGGAAAAACCCGCAGTGCGAGAGAGACGGAATCGGGGAAAATTGTCAAAAAGTCGGTTTTAAATTAATACAAAATTAACTAAAATAGCTATGAAAATTTCCATAACTAGTAATTTAGGTATTGTTGAAACCCATCTAAATAAATATTGTTGAAGTCTGTATGGTATCCCAATTTGTCAGAATAAAAAAAGTGTAAATTTAGACCTTATTTCTATCGAGTAAAATTCGTCCAATCGCGTTTCTGATAGCCCAAAAGCTAGAAAAAGGTCCCAAAATTGTTGAACTAATTGATTTTACTTGGAACTTTTTTAAAAGAACAGATGAATAACTTCAAAAATTGTAAATTTTCACGGTATACTCCCTTAAGGCGCTACGCAAAAGTTTTAGCGTCCCTGTTACTCCATATGCGAAAAAACCCTTAGTGCGAGTGGGACGGATTCGTGGAAAAGTAGCAAAAAGTCGCTATTTTGTCAATAAGATTTTCAAGGAGACTTTACAAATACATAATAATATTACACATTACACATTTTAAATGCAATTTCACAATGAAAATAGTTAGGATTTCAGAATTACAGGAAAAAATAAAACAATTTAGAGGTCTTTTCGGAATTTAATTCTGTCGAGAAAATTTCATCCAATCGCGTTTTCCTTCAGTGAGAATCTTAATCAAATACTCAATAAACATTTACCCAAAAATGAAATACATAGATGACGTTATAGTGAAGTAAATGGATTCGAAAAAACCCAATTTTTTTTTGGTATCGCCTTAAGACGCCTAAAAACACGTGATTTTATGCTGTTTTGCAGTATACCATTGGCAGCGCACTCGCATTCATTCACGTCAATCACGGGTCTGACAGTCGTTCTCTACCATCCACCGTAGCCAATCACTGTGACCAATTAAGCTCCCTAAACCATTTAAATCGATTTACGTAATTCAGTTTTCATACAAGTACCTACTTCATGAGTTATCATTTTCCCCGTTCTCACCGCATCTAAAGTGAACACTAACTATGCCTAAAGTGGTGACCCCAGACGTTTTGTGGCGGTGAGAGTCGAATTGTTAAGAAGAAGTGCAGTGACGTTGTGACGGAGCGGACGCGACTCCTCGTCGGGAGAAGACCGGAATCGGCAAGTAAGCTGGAAAACAGCTACCCGGAGGACAACAGACATTACCCGAAGGAGAACAGCCCGGACTACAGCGGCTGACAGCAATTATATCTCGAGGACAGATATATCCCGGAGGACGTTAGCCCGGAAGAGAGCAAATACCCGGAGGACGTATATTACACGGAGACGTCAGGCCGCAAGATAATACCTGGAGAATGGCAGCCCGGAGAACATTAGCCTGGATCGGCAGCTCGGAGGATAGCATCCCGGAGAATATTAGCCTGGATCGGCAGCTCGGAGGATAGCATCCCGGAGAACATTAGCCTGGATCGGCAGCTCGGAGGACAGCATCCCGGAGAACATTAGCCTGGATCGGCAGCTCGGAGGATAGCATCCCGGAGAACATTAGCCTGGATCGGCAGCTCGGAGGATAGCATCCCGGAGAACATTAGCCTGGATCGGCAGCTCGGAGGACAGCATCCCGGAGAACATTAGCCTGGATCGGCAGCTCGGAGGATAGCATCCCGGAGAACATTAGCCTGGATCGGCAGCTCGGAGGATAGCATCCCGGAGAACATTAGCCTGGATCGGCAGCTCGGAGGACAGCATCCCGAAAAACATTAGCCTGGATCGGCAGCTCGGAGGATAGCATCCCGGAGAACATTAGCCTGGATCGGCAGCTCGGAGGATAGCATCCCGGAGAACATTAGCCTGGATCGGCAGCTCGGAGGATAGCATCCCGGAGAACATTAGCCTGGATCGGCAGCTCGGAGGACAGCATCCCGGAGAACATTAGCCTGGATCGGCAGCTCTGAGGACAGCATCCCGGAGAACATTAGCCTGGATCGGCAGCTCGGAGGATAGCATCCCGGAGAACATTAGCCTGGATCGGCAGCTCGGAGGATAGCATCCCGGAGAACATTAGCCTAGATCGGCAGCTCGGAGGATAGCATCCCGGAGAACATTAGCCTGGATCGGCAGCTCGGAGGACAGCATCCCGGAGAACATTAGCCTGGATCGGCAGCTCTGAGGACAGCATCCCGGAGAGGGGATCGTTGTATAAGATTAAGATCAAACGGACCACGGAAAAGACCAAGAAGACCAAATATTTAATGAAGAAGTTTTTCGAGAAGTTTCTAAGTCATGAAGGTATATTCGTTGTAGAAGATCGAGATCAAAGGGACCACGGAAAAGACCAAGAAGACCAAATATTTTGTGAAGAAGTTTTCGAGATGTTTCTAAGCCATGAAGGTATATTTAGCGAATTTATTAGCGACGTACGACATGTGTAACGAAACCTGAAACCGATCGTCAGCACTAGATTACAGAGAAACTGGTTGTACATACGAGTATTAGGAACACACTGACATAGGAAAGTTGCTGACAGCATGTGATAGCCGGATACAGTATGAATTCCAGGCAGCGATATGTAGTTACGAAGCAACTAATTAGAGATTTTATTTTATTGTACTTGTGTATTGTAGATTTTTAATTGTATTTTATTTTGTTATTGTTTTCAAATGATTTATTGTGTTGACTTTGCATTCAGGTTTAGCAGAAAACGCTACCTAACTCATGTCGTATCAGAATAGTTAGAAACAGAGATGAATAGTCTGGGTTCCGTTAGTAGAGAACGCGAATGTAAATCCCGAAAGATAAATTAATCTGCAAGTACGGGCAAGCCATATTTTTAACCTGCGGGTCTACCGCGTAATTCTGATTTGTATCAACTTCAAGCAAATGCATGCGAAATTCAACGCGTGCAAAAGAGATGGCATGTTAGGCGGGCGTCGTCGCACGCACGACAAATTTCAATCTCTAGTTGATGTTGATGAAAATCAGAATTACGTGGTAGACCCGCTTAACACTCTTCAAGTTGTTCCTTTAGCCCACGAGTAATCGAAAATGGCCCAGTTATTTTGTTTGTTAAAACTGTTTGTAACTTTTTTTATCTTTCTATGTAAAAGGTATCCAATAGAGATCACCGAAGCTAGGTATGGTTTTCTTCCTTGTTGAATATAAGGTTATTGTGTAATATGAATTTGATATTATTTTGCTTTTTGTGACTTGTGTAACTAGGGGACATGTGAGTAAAAATTTCTACAGTTTTTTCTTACATGATTTTGAATACTGGATATTTTTCTAGCTTTAGGACGAGTTACCCAAAATGTTTTGAAATATTTAGGCATCAAATAGAATTTAATGTGTGTTCTATTTAGGTTTCGAAACATTTAAAAAAATCTTCAAAGTATAGTGTATCGTTTTCCATTATTGCATCGTTTTAACATTATTGGACTGTTACGATATTCAAACAGTGGCTCATTGAAATTATTATTTTACAACAGATAAGTATTGTTATCAGCCGGTAGACAGTTTCATATTGAGGCGATACCATAAAAAACTGTTTTTTTTTTCGAATCCATTTACTCCACTATAACGTCATCTACGTATTTCATTTTTGGGTAAATGTTGATTGAGTATTTGATTAAGATTCTCACTGACGGAAAACGCGATTAGATGAAATTTTCTCTATAGAATTAAATTCCGAAAATACCTCTAAATTGTTATATTTTTTCCTGTAATTCTGAAATCCTATTTCATTGTGAAATTGCATTCAAAATGTGGATATAATGTATTTTAAAGTCTCTTTGAAAATCTTTTTGACAAAATAGCTTAGTACATTTTATGCTACGATCACACGCGCGCCGTGCAGCCCGGCGGGCTGCCTGGCGGGCTGCACGGCATGCGGGCCGGCGAAAATTCAAGATGTTCACACGCACGCCGTCGTGTCAGTCAGTGCCGGCATGGCGGGCAGCGAGGATCTCGGTGTTGTTGCTGCCATATCCTTTGGCTTAACTTATTTTTATTGGAAAAAGAAACAAAATGATGAACGACGGAGAAAAAGACTGCAAAATTGTCTCGTTTGACCATTCCGCCATGTTGTAATCTCCGATCGTAGTGACTTTCTTAGCAACGTTGAAGATCCACTCGTCGCGAAAGCGCGGGAGAGACTGACTGCCCGCGCGCGTTTAAACAGTCACCGGGCGCCCGCACATTCATCCTTTGAACTTTGCCAAAAAACCGACACTCGCCCGATTCGCGGCATTCACGTTCACAGGCGCGTTCACGGGCTCGGGCGTACCGTTTACACGCTCGTGAATGTGAATGTGCACGTTGAATGTCGAGTTAAACGCGTGCGTGTGAACGTACCATCATATTAATAAAAAACCGACTTTTTGCTACTTTTCTACGAATCCGTCCCACTCGCACTGAGGGTTTTTTCGCATATGGACTAACAGGGATGCCAAACTTTTACAATCGCCTTAAGGCGATATGCGAAAAAAATACGGGTGTTTCTTTTCTGTGTATTTCATGAAATACACGGTATATTTTAATAAATATCTGGTATATGCATTTTGACTATATAATCTAAGGTTTTGAAATTGGAAAACATGTTTGGATAAACATTCCTCGATAGAAATAATTGTTGAAATGAGGTCTTCAAACACATTTTTCTCTTCGTTTGACGAATAGGAACCATATACAGAACTCAAACATATTTTATAAGGTGTGTTTTATCAATATCTAGACAATTTATATTTGAAATTTTGCTAGCTATTTTAGTTTTTTTAATAAAAATATAAAACCAATATTTTTTCCCTTTTGCCCTGAATCCGCCCCTCTCGCACTGCGCGATTTTTCGCTTGGAGTGACAGTGACAAAAATAAAATTCGCATAGCCTCTTAAGTAATTGGTCGAGCATTGAAATATTAATGTAAACAAAGTGTTGAGTCAGTTTATTTTATTATTGCAACATTGTATCAACAGTCGGGTCCTCTTAAAAGGCCGCTTTGGATGAATCATATTATGATTCCGTTCTAATGCCGTCTCTTTTACACGCGTGAAAAGCTCCGACTCTTTTTTTAAAGAATTTTTTACTTTGCCTCTCATTTGTTAGATAAATTATACTTACTTACTTTATACTACTTACTTACTTTATACTTACATACTTTATTATTACTTACTACTTAGTACTTGGGTCAAATTTTGCAACTGAATTTTAAACCAGTTGTTCCCCCCAAGGCCCCAACCGATGGAGCTAAATGGATTCGAAAAACCCATTTTTTTTTGTATCGCCTTAAGAGGATGGCATACCCTAGCAACTTTTCGTATTACTCGTCCAGCACAATAAGTCTAATGGCAAAGACCTTATTTGCTTTTCATAGAGGCGATTATATGTTGGGTCTGTGGCCTCTTGTTCTTGACGCGTAATACTAGTGATCACGCAGCGAAACAACAAATTGGTGGGTTTTAGCTTAGAATAATACTTAATATTATTCTAAGGTTTTTAGCTAATACTGAAATATTTTGTAGGGAAAAAAATATGGGATTTAGGTAAAATCCCTTCATATTCCTATTGCCTATTTTTAAAAAAAAAATCTAGTTGATCTTAAAACCGCGTTTTTAAAACGAACGTTTGAAAACAAAAAAAAGAGGGTGGCAAACATTTTTTTTTGACAAAAGTATTAAATCTCAAAATTCTTCTATTTATCTTATATTTTCTTCAATATGAGGAGAGAGTTTCTTCTAACGAACCCTTGAAAACCTGGTGTTTAAAAAAAAAAACAGTTTCGCTGCGTGAAGTGCCCCCCCCCCCCCCCCCGGCAAGACGATCTAAAGGAAGCGGGGCACTACGTATTACGTACGTACCTTTTCTCGAAGCGTTTCGTCATATTTTCGAACCCTGATAGCTTCGGTCTGGATAAATACTAGAGATACTAAATTCTTAAGATAAGATGTAGGTAAGTATTTTGCGTCCAAGAAAAAGAGGTCAATGAACGAACTTAATATAAGTAATCGCCTTTATCAAAAGCGAATGAAGTCTTTGCCAATAAGTAATTGTGCTGGACGGGTTATTAAAAAGTTGAGGGTAGGTCATTTAGCTACAAAATAGTAAGTAAGTACTAAGTAAAGATGTAAGTAGAGTACAATGTAAGTATGTACCTTAAGTATATAACGCAAGTGGTACCTAGGTGAAGTAGTCGGAATAGTGCGCTAGTTTACTTCTAATTGGCCTAAATGTAAGCCCTGCTTAACAAATATTACTTATAGGGACTTGTAAGTACTACACATTGTTTTCTTTCTTTTAAGAGTTCCTCCATCCAAAGGTTGTCTGGAAGAAATCGTTTTTTAGTGATAAGACCGCCAATTGTACCCTACTTCTAGTTTTTAAGTTGTCTATTTTTTTTTGTTTTTGGTGTGCAATAAAGAATACTGTATAGTATTGTATTGTACTTATCACCTAGGTGTCCATTTCAAGAATGCCGCTACGTCAGCATCTTTCTTCGACGTAGGTATTTACCATGCACATTCCGTCAAAGCTACTGCCGTTTGCGTGCCCGCACTACGTGCGGTACCGGCATTCTTGAAATAGGCGAGTTTTTGGTAGGTACCTATATAATTATCGCAGATATTTTTCCACGCGTGATGTGGGCTCATTCATGGCATTGCACCGCAGACCGTCCGTGTGCCGTCATGCCATGCCGAAGCCGTCGCGTCGTGAGTACCTACGTTCGTTCTGTTCAGTTTAGTTCAGTCGGTCTCAGTCTCGGCGCCCGTACGCAACGCATCGGTCGATGCGGTGCGAGCCGGCCGCCTCTCTCTTCCGTCAACCGCTGCGCTGCCTACAACTCTTCATGCGTCGATAGAACGATGCCTCTTTGGATTTAATGGAGATTTTTGTCCTTGGCCGTGGTGAATTTGAAGGTGAACCGGGACCCGAAATCGGCGGCACCTAACCAGATGAAGTAGGTGGTTAGGTTTGCCGCCCTACGCAGGCCTCGGGCTAGCGTGGAAAACGCTTGAGTGCGCGGGGCGCCGCCGCACGGACCAAGTAACAAATATACTTCACGAACTGGGTCGTGGAAAACGATAGAGAGCGGGGTCGCGGGGCGCTGCCGCACGAACCGAGTAACAAATATACTTCACAAACTGCTATCGGAATAGTGTTGACCATCAGAAATGTTTTATCGATATAAAATAAATTATTAGGTATTTCGGTGTCCTTCACGGTATAATCCTCACTTTTGGGAACTTCATGAAAATCAATTTTGACTATGCCAAAAAATTGTCCAGAAATAGTCATAAATAATCCACAAGTTAAAAAAAATTGTCTTATCATAATTCCGAAGTTTTAGGTAAGTATTAAAGGTTGGTGAGGATTATGTTGTGAAGGTCACTGTATAATCCTCACCACTTGTGCGAGCAAATGGCGCGTAGTGTAAAGATGTGGTTTTTAAAAAAATTGTGCATAAATAGGCATGCATGATGCCATGCCGAATCTCAAAAATTGTCCTTCAAGGATTCCAGAGTTATAAAGGTTCCTTGGTGAAATTTTACTGTGAAGGTTTCACATAGTCTTAAGTCTGCACTCTGCAGGGGTCAGCACTCAGCATAGACATAGCAGACCATATTATCAAGTTTTAACAGCTCGATACAACGAGGTAGATAGACAGAGGGAGAGAGAGGACTGTATTAACTGTATCACGCGCTGTCGAGCAATATGGTTTGCTATGATAGATATTTGTACAGTGGGACCGCATCAAGTAAGACACATTGGACTTTGTACCATCTTATATTCTTGTCTGTAGGGGCTAATGTCGTACTGCAAGTGCATAGCTTGATGTGGTCTTCACTGTACGTACTTACATAGTTCGATATCTAACTGTTGCAGTTGTATCGAAAAGGTTTAGGCCGGCGACTGACCGACGACGCGCGTAAGTAAGTATTATTCGCGGAATCGCGTCGTCTGACTGTAGAAATACCTACGCCCGCCGCGCCGTGTGCGCTCTAACGTCATTAATAGGTGCCTAATTACTTATTAAGAGGATGGCATACCCTAGCAACTTTTTTTATTACCCGTCCAGCACAATAAGTCTAATGGCAAAGACCTTATTTGCTTTTCATAGAGGCGATTAATATGTTGGCTCTTTGGCCTCTTGTTCTTGGACGTGTAATACTAGTGATCACGCAGCGAAACAAGAAATTGGTGTGTTTTTAGCTAATAATGAAATATTTTGTAAGGAAAAAATATTGGATTTTGGTAACATCCCTTCATATTTCTTATTGCCTACTTTATAAAAAAAAATCATGTTGGTCGGGACGGGTCGTTAACGGGACACCTGCCGCTAGAACATCAACAACACCAGGTTTTCAAGGGTTCATTCGAAGAAACCAGGTCACTCCTCATATTGAAGAAAATATATTTGATTTATCGATCTTTTATCTAGGGATTCCACCTATAAACAATGTATTAAAATTTAAACTTTTGTCAAAAAAAAAGTTTTCCACCCTCTTTTCTTTGGTTTTCAAACGTGTTCGTTTCAAAAACGCGGTTAAGAGATCAACTTGATTTTTTTTTTTTATAAAAATGGGCAATAGAAATATGAAGGAATTTTACCTAAATCCAATATTTTTTTTCCTACAAAATATTTCAGTATTAGCTAAAAACACACCAATTTGTTGTTTCGCTGCGAGATCACTAGTATTAAGCGTCCAAGAACAAGAGGCCAAAGAGCCAACATATAATCGCCTCTGTGAAAAGCACATAAGGTCTTTGCCATTAGACTTATTGTGCTGGACGGGTAATCAAAAAAGTTGCTAGGGTATGCCATCCTCCGGTCGATCGATCGACCGGCGGCGGGTCTACCGCGTAATTCTCATTTACATCAACATCAACTTGAGATTGACATTTGACGTGCGTGCGACGACGCCCGCCTAACATGCCATCTCTTTTGCACGCGTTGAATTTCGCATGCATTTGCTTGAAGTTGATACAAATGAGAATTACGCGGTAGAGCCCCGGGTATCACCAGAGGCGCCTTTAGGTCGATCGCCGAAAATAGGAGAAAATAATACTTTTCAAATGGACGCCATGAATGGAAAAAAAATTTTGAACTTAAATTTTTTAGATCTAATAATTTCCTATAATTTGGTGAAATAATAATTAAAATCGCTCTAGGCGTTTGGAAGGAGTAAGAGAATTCTTGAGTTAATCATGTGAAACTTTCGATGACTTCGATTTTTTTTGTCAAAACTTACAATAGAAAAACAGTTTATGAAACTTAAAATTTATTTTTGACTCTATAATGCCTATCTCATATTTTTATGACAGTTTTTGGGCCACCCGTGTGGGAGGTGTAGGCCTTCAAAGACAGGTCCAAATTGCAGTTGGCGTATCCATTCGCCTTAAATGTAAGCTGCTGGTAGAAAATACTAGTGAGTATTAAGCTCGCCTTTGTAACATTAATTAAGTATATATTTTTGTGCTTAAATAATTATATTACCTATTATTATTATAAATAATTTATAAGCTTGATCCTATTCAAGACGCGTTAGGTAAGTAGAACCTGAAAGTTCCGGGCAAATCGCAACGATGTGTTTTTAGGGTTTCGTAGTAAGTACCTAAAAGGAACCTTTATGGTGAGACTCCGTTGTCCGTCCGTATGTCACAGCCTCATAACTTTAGCACCGTTAAAGATAAAGACATAAAATGAAGCACAAAAGAAGCATTAATTTTCCCACATAAAACGGTGTAAAAAAAAATTGGAATTGTTCAACATTTTTTATCTTGTGTTCTATCAAATGAAAGGGCTTCATGAGCCGGTTCCAAAAATGTGCTAAGGTGCTTTGGGTAATTCCTAAACGCATGCGAATTTCATACACTAACAACGTTCATTCAGACGCCAGTTTATTTTTTGCTCCAAGCGCATCCGGCGGCGCTGGTCGCCACCGAGAGAAGACATGAGCAAGACGACATTTTGCTAAACAACACCTTTGTCGTGCTTTTTTCGTCTTTCAGAATTACCCCAACTTCTATATCTCGAAATCTTGATAAGTTAATTCAATAAATGTTAGTTTTTACGTTAGATTGCCGTTCTTAGCGTTTTGCAAGGTAGTTCAAGATGCACTAGGTATGCTTTTATTTTATTTTTAGAATTACCCCTCAAACATTAATGACGTAAATATTTAAAGTGTACCCTAGAGTACCAACCTAAATAATTTTTAACTGTGTATTACCCTAAGAAGTGCGTGTCTTCTTTCGAAGGGAAATTTATATAGTATTTTTTTTAAACATGCAAGCCTTGTAATTTTTTTCACGATTGATAATGTAATTTTTTATTTACTTAATAGAATGATCCTATTGGTTTAATTAAAACTTATTTAAGATTTGTATGCATATGCAGTCAGTAAAAGACCGACATCCTAAAAGCCCAAAAGTTTTTAAAAATAGATGGTGGGGCAAACGGGGCACTAATATAAGAAAGTAAGAATAAGTTTGCAGAACTTAGTTTGTAAATATAAATTATGTTCTCACACATGCTAGAGGAATCTGCATCTCCACCCTGCTTTACTCCTTGTCTGCTTTACTCCTTTTCTGGTCTGCTGTCGTAACACTCGTTTTTCTCTTTGTCTTATTAAGTCTTATAGATACTAATCTAAAATGTTGAGAACCACAGTCTTCCTGGGGTAATTCCGAAATACCTAAGTTTAAAAAAATAATATTATTGAAACCATCAACAAAATTTATGATATTTTGTGTTAGGGGTAATAACGATCGAAAAAGAAACTTAAACCTTCGGCCATAATGCAAAAACATCCATTATTGAAAAGTTTCGGAATCAGCCGAAGATAGCTTGTAATTTCCCCTACGCCAAAAAAATATGACGCTAATGTTTCAAAACCTAAATTGAAGAAACCAGCAACATGTTTTAGATAAGAATAAATATTCAAAATAAATACCCCAATGCCTTATAGTATAAGGCAGGGATCGGCAACCGGCGGCCCGTGCGTGAACCACTTGCGCCCTCAAGGTTCCTAATCGCTGCATGATAACTGTGTTTGGTTGTACATCATTTTCCATTCTGAACTAACGAAAAAGCAAGCATAGTTTTCAGTTAACGGATGCACATTTAGACGTAATACTGCGCATTTCCACGTCTAAAATGCAAGTCAAATCCAGCCGCAAAAATCGCATTAGATTTTAATAAAGTCTGCCGTTCATGTTCTAGCTAGGGTCAGGTCGATTCTTCGGTTTATCTAACGAAACGTGTATAAATCTTGTGTGTAGGTCTAACAGACATTCAAAAAAAAAAATTAAGCCCAAAGGCAACAAAAGGCGATTTTGAGAAAATTATTGAGAAGTAGATTATAAGTAGAGCTTTTGACTTACAGTACAATTTTGTAATTTTAAGAGGAGGCCTTCATTTTTCAACAGTTTTTGAACGATTTTACTGAATCTACCACTGACGCAATCAATATGAAACTTATATGTACGTTTTTTCAAACCTTTATCTTTACGTTGTAAGTAGCGTTACCTAATTGAAAAACTTTCGCTCGATAGATTTTATTTTTGAAAACAGTCTCTTTTTGAGTATTTTTTTGGTTTTGCGTTTAATCCATTTGTTTTTTATGTCATATTTTACTATCAATACGAAAATCTTGTTTATTAACCAATGTAAGTTGAAAAATGACTTAGATGCAATATTGTAATTTTAGTCGATTTTAATCTTAAAATTAGACTTGTTCTGAATCGTTTCGCGCGCATTTTGGCGCACGCGATTTTCAACTTAACGAGAGTTAGCCTACGGGTTATAATTGCAAAGCCGCTTTGCGCCTAAGGAAGGCCTCGTCCTAAAGCTGGATCCTGATAGTACAAACATGTTAAGTGGATAAAGTGTAAAAATTGTCAAGTGATATATTTTTCATTTGACCATCTTTATTTTAATTATTACAATAAATTTAACAGAGGAAATAAACATTATACGCATTTTGACGTATATAAATGAAAATCTGAATTTAATAAGAGTTCTTTATTATAATAATTATTTTTTTATTTTATCTTCGCTCTGTTGCCTTCCAAGGCTTACTAAAAATTTATATAAAGTATTTAGCAATCAAAATCAACATATTTGCTCAACTAAGTCTTTAATTATAGTTTTTTCTGACCCAAAATCAAAGGCAAAGTTTAGTAGTAAGGTAGGGACAAAAACGTAAAATACGTAAAATATTTAGTGCTGTCATTTCAAAATGTATACCTATATATTATGAAGTTGAGGTTGACAGTAGTTTTCATCATTTTATTAGCACATTAATATTGAGAATCATATTAAAAACCTGTAATTTGTGTTTAGAATCGATTAATCCATACAATTTGTTATTCTGTGAACTAATACTCTGCGATTCTCTCTAAAAAACAATTGCTTCTGTCTATGTGTGCTGTACAAAGATGACGCTAAAATAAAACTGTCATGATCTGGAAAAATCTATTTTATTTTACAAGAAACAAGTCAAAAATTTGCTACAGCGAAACAGTTAAGTAAACATAAAATCAAGGACGTACAAAACTTTGCAAAAATATTTTCCATTTCTGATCTGATTTCGGTGACCTGTTGTACCGTAGTAGCGAGCGGCAACTCTAAAAAGGCGATACCGTGCGCACAGAGAAGCATAAAAGTACAACCGACAACAAGGTCCCTTTTTAGGGTTCCGTAGTCAACAACAAGGAACCCTTAAAGTTTCGCCATGTCCGTCTGTCTGTCTGTCCGAGAAAGCTGTAATTTGGCTACAAAAACTACTCATAAATTGAGTAATTTCACGTACAAACAAGTAGTCTCTCTGTGAGCGTCGGATAAAAGAACGTGCGTCACAAGTAACAAATTAAATTAAACTTCCGAGCGTACTAATATAAAACAATCGTTAAATATTTTTTTAAGTAATCATGGTTTATATTAGATTCTGATTATTAATATGGAGTAAAAAAGGAAAAATTATTATTTTTCGGATTTTTACTAAAGTTATAATATCTCGGAAACTAAAACTTTTCAAAGGTAACGTCACATGTAAAAAAAACTGGCCAAGTGCGAGTCAGACTCGCATACCTAGGGTTCCGTATTGTGGATGATAAATTTAATTTTGTAATTTTTTTTCGTGAATTTCTCAACTGCTTTTTTTTCCTGTAATCTTTTCGTAAACACATAATACCATGATTTTTTTCATATTTTTTGGTCCCCCAGTTTTGGAGGTAAGGGGGGAAACCAGTGTAAGTAAATATATTAAAAGTATATATTTTAACAATCAGCTTTTTAATATCTACAATTTGATACCCATATTGTATTTCTAGGGTAATATTTTTTATTTTTCTCACTTTAGTTTTGGAAATATTTTGAACAATTTCAATTTTTTTTTATTTTTTTTACACCGTGATTGTGGGCAAATTTATGATATTTTTGTGTCAAATTTCATGTATTTATCTTAAACGGTACTTAAGTTATGAGGCTGTGACATACGAACGGACGGACGGACAACGGAGTCTCACCATAATGTTCCTTTTGTACCTTTTAGGTACTACGGAACCCTAAAAACCGCTCAAGTGCGAGTCAGACTCGCGTACCTCTAGGGTTGCGACAGTTTAGGGAATTTTGCCATTTTTTTTTCTCGTGAATTTCTCAACCGCTTTATTTTTCCTGTAATCTTTACGTAAGCACATAATGTAGCCGATTCTGAAGGCTTTAATTTTAGTTTTAGTGCTGTCAAAACTAAATTTTCATCATTGCAAAAGTGTGAAGAACAGTGGGTCTACCGCGTAATTCTCATTTTCATCAACATCAACTTGAGATTGAAATTTGTCGTGCGTGCGACGACGCCCGCTTAACATGCCATCTCTTTTGCACGCGTTGAATTTCGCATGCATTTGCTTGAAGTTGATACAAATGAGAATTACGCGGTAGAGCCCCAGAAGCTAAATTACTTTGGAAAAATTTAAGTCTTGACAGCACTAAAACTAAAGTTAAAGCCTTCGGAATCTGCTTTATTACCATGATATTTTAAATATTTTTCGGTCCTCTAGTTTTGGAGATAATCGGGGGACATACATTATTTTTTGTGGCTTTTCGAGAATTTCTGGAAATAAATGCAAGTAAATATAAATAAACTCTATATTTTCACAATCAGCCCTTTAATACCTACAATTTGATACCCATATTGTACTCTTAATAAAAAAAATAAAACTTAAGTAGGTACTTTCTTTTTATATTTCCCATTTGTGTTTAAGTATTTTTTAATCGCTATCGTTTTCCTATAATAACTTGCCACAGTTATGACTTATTATGACATATAATCGACTATTTTATATTTTTAGGTCCACCACTTTCGGGGAAAAGGGGGGTTATTTGGGTTTTCGAAGATTTCTTGAAATCAGTGCCAGTAAATGTAGTTAAAGTATATATTTTTACAATCAGCTTTTTAATATTTACAATTTGATACCCATACTGTACTTTTGGGATATCTTTTTATATTTTTACTCCATTTTATTGGAAACATTTTAAACAATGAAAAATTTTTTTTCGCCGTGTTTTTGGGCAAGTTTATGCTATTTTTGTACCAAATTTCAAGTCATTGTCTTTGACGGTGCTAAAGTTATGAGGCTGTGACATACGGACGGACGGACAACGGAGTCTCAGCACAGGTTTCTTTTGTACCTCTTAGGTACTACGGAACCCTAAAAATTTATTACCTATGAAAGCTAATAAGATATGTCGCAGCAGCTACATTATTTTTTTGTTTAAAATACATTCAGTTTTCCGTTCCATTCCCCAAAATGAAAAATCGGAACCCTTATAGGATCACTTGGTTGTCCGTCTGTCTGTCTGTCAAGACCCTTTTGCTCGGGCCCCGTATAAGATATGTATCAAGTTGAAACTGATATATATCTACATCCTACAGAAGTCTATGGAACCATGGTGCTGTAAAAGATCATGCATAACTCGACGCAAAAAAAAGCAATTGAACTTTACATACCTAATCAATTTCATACAAATTTTTGACACTCGCAAGGGAATCAAAACCTATAGGGCACTTCCAAATGAATAAGAAACTTGAAATTTCGTTTACAGGTAAGTCTTATTGCAATATATAAGATATAAGTGTCCCAACTTATTAGACCCTTTAGATACAAACAGTTTAATAGATCTTAAGTGTCAAGTTAAAGGGGTATATGGGCGAAATCACCACTTTTTGGAGTTGCAAATTTTCATTGCTATTTTAGTTAAGGTGGATGGTCCAAGGCAATTTTCATACAAACTTGTTGGAACCACTTACGACAATAGAAGTATTTATCATTTCGTTTTGTAACTTTTTTCTACACATTCCATTGATTTTACACCCGTGAATAATGAGTATTTTTTGTATGAGATTTCCAGGACCATTTTTTAGTTTATTTGTATGATAGTATTTTGTTTTCGAGATACAGGTTTTGCTCCATAGTTAAAGTTGTTCTATACCATTGACTGAATAAGCTCTTCAAATATGGTTACACGTTGTATATCCAATTATTTTATGATGATTTTATTTGTAGTACACGTATCTATGATTTGATTAGTAATCATTAATTACTTATTTTTATTATTGTTGTGTCCTCTTCCACTAAGGTTTGCTGGAAGAAATCTCTTTCCAGAGATAAGCTCGTACAATGAAAAATAAAGAAAGGACCTTCACTTTTATGGATCCGAAATTTGGGACAAAATACTTTTCGATGACTACTAACTAACACGTTCCTGCTATGAAGATAGTTATTTTGAAGGTCATATTGATTTACAATAAAAAATGAAATAAAACACCTAATCTTGTGTTATTTATTTATATGGAAATTATTAACTGAATCTTTTATTTACCTGTTATTATTCCGGTAACGACGTTGTCGTTTACGGCAACGCAGTTGTTTATCATACAAAAAAGAACTGTCTGTAGTCGCATGTGTGATGGATGAATCACAGATGATACAGTCTTAAAAAAAAACGGCCAAGTGCGAGTCAGACTAGCATACCTAGGGTTCCGTATTGTGGATGATAAATTAGTTTTTGTAATTAGTTTTCGTGAATTTCACAACAGCTTTATTTTTCCTGTAATCTTTACGTAAGCACACATTACTATGATTTTTTAAATTTTTTTTGGTCCACCGGTTTTGGAGGTAAGGGGGGGGGGCATACAGATTTCCCTATTTCCCATGGACGACGTGAGTAGTTTAATGGCATTTTTAGCACTATTAGGACAGCGCAAATACATACTGCATGCGTTTTTGGGTTTTGACATTTGAAGTGCATACTCAAAAATTTCGTTTGTTGTCTGAATTTGTTGCGAATCTATCGCCATCTTTAAATTCTATCTTGCACATGACGTATAGACTTAGGATTACAACAGTATACTAAGTCTATTATCTTGCATGTCCAAATTGTCATTTTCTGTGTCAATCAAGTGCGTGTATTGCTGTTTCATTGTAAATTTGTAACTTTATCCTTAAGGCTGCGCCGAGCGTAGAACGATTAGACACCTCGCTTGTTCTCTCGTGGTCGTTTTTTATCGTGGTCTTATTTATTGAATTTAACAGAAAAAGTTATATTTAATTTACCAGACAAAATTCTAAAAATGTGAAACGGCCCAATTGTATTTTATAACGTTTGTAATTGTCTTGATTTGTGGTTGAGACAAAATTCGACAGTTAAGTTATTGAAATGACTAAAACCCTAATACCTTTTTTAGATTTTGGGCCTACTTTAGATATATTTGTTTCTTACACCATAAGTTATTTTTAATATTCGCTGCGGCGGAAGTGTAGATACATTCTCTGTGATAATGAATAATTATTTTATTTATTTATCATTGAAATATTTTTCAATAAATAAATTTAACAGTGACTGTCGTTTTAGATTATTTTGCTCGGCGCCCTCTTAAGAAAGGTTTATCATGTAATTTATGTACGTGTTTGCTGATTCTGTATAAACTCATGTTTATTTTGGTAACCTTTTTGTTACGCTGTCATTATTGTCATTGTTAAAAATATGCTTTACGATGTGTAAGAAAGTTTTTTTTTTGTTGCTTTGCCTATAATACCTACTGTATTTGGTTAAGAGGCTATGCGAATTTTATTTTTGTCACTGTCACTCCAAGCGAAAAATCGCGCAGTGCGAGAGGGGCGGATTCAGGGCAAAAGGGAAAAAAGTTGGTTTTATATTTATATTAAAAAAACTAAAATAGCTAGCAAAATTTCAAATATTAAATCTCTAGATATTGTTGAAACACACTTAATAAAATATGTTAGTTCCTATTCGTCAAACGAGGAGAAAAAGTGTGTTTGAAGACCTCATTTCATTAATTATTTCTATGGAGGAAAATTTATCCAAACATGTTTTCCAATATCAAAACCCTAGATTATATAGTCAAAATGCATATACCAGAAATTTATTAAAATTTTCCGTGTATTTTATGAAATACACAGAAAAGAAACACCCGTATTTTTTTCGCATATCGCCTTAATTGTACAACTGGCAGGTTAAATTTTAAATAAGAAACCGGTTCTAGTGTATTGGTTTTTTGTCGACAAGTTTTATTTATATCGTTTATTATATATATATATATATATACAAGGTGACTTTTTGATCATCGTCCAAATTCATACTGGTGGCTTGGTAAGTGATCAGTATAATGGATCAATAACAATTTTGGTCAAATTCATAAAATGAAATTTCGACTCCCCATAGTGATTCACCTGGGACTGGAACTGAATTTCTATGGGAAGCCGAAATTTCATATTACGAATTTCACAAAAATTTTTACTGATCCAAGATACTGATTACTTATCAAGCCTCCAGTATGAATTTGGACGATGATCAAAAAGTCACCTTGTATATATATATCGAAGATGATTTCTTTTTATCTTCTTGAATCCACGTACCTGTCACTATCAAAAAATTTCAACGTTGTACATATAGACGCTCAAAGCCTTGATGGGCATTATGCTTATCTCCTCTCTACTTTTCAGGATAATCCAAACATTCATGCTGTTCTTGTTTCCGTAAGTCTTCTTAAACCCATTCTCCTCTCTACTCTCGTTTCTATTCCTGGTTTTCAGTTAATCCGTAAATTATAAAGGTAAATGATAAAGGTGGTGGCGGTTGTTGTTTACCTGCGTGGTCATAAATTCAAAGTCCCGATTGGCTGACTGACTGACTGACTGACTGACTGAAAGTTTGTATGGGGAAACAACAGTCTCCCATACCGCCCACCGTACCAGCTATCCCAAATTTAAAAGTCTGGATCTAAAATGTCGTGAAATATCATTGAGGAATACCAACATGAAATTGTTCGTACGGAAAAACAGCCAGGCAGACTTACCGGTCGGCCACAGCTTCAGGTTTCGAGAGGCGCGCCAAGCGGTTCTTCTTGTGACGGCGCCGGCGGCGGAGAGAACAAATGTATGAAGTTGTATAGAGCCGGCCATAGGTCGCCGCTCGCTCAAAGCCCGTCGCAAAAACCGCCTGGAAGCGCAGCAAGAAACGCCGCAAGAAGCCTGAAACTGTGGCCCTGGCGTTAGCAAAACTGAATCGTTTTGTAACAAGGTAAAACGATAAAAAAAACAATTCTTGTATCAGAAAAAAATATATGTTAATCTACAAGACGCGAGGAGTGATTTGGTTATTTTCACAATTCTCTGATTAACAATACATAGAATTAAAGAGAAAAAATATTTTAATTCAGCCCTGTTTTTTTACACTTGTAAGAATCTAACTCTTGCAATTTTTATCGAAACCGCTATGCGAGCATGTACGCGTCGATTAGATAAATTTGACAGATAGAATCGATAAATTCTAAACAATAACCCTTATTGCAATGAAATAAGAGTTAAATTTTTATTTATCGAATCGATGTCGAGTCGATACCAAGTTCATGCTAATACCCCAGTAACAAAATTTATGAACTCTACTAAATATTTTTATTTATCGAATCGATGTCGAGTCGATACCAAGTTCATGCTAGTACCCCAGTAACAAAATTTATGAACTCCACTAAATATTTTTATTTATCGAATCGATGTCAACTCGATACCAAGTTCATGCTAGTACCCCAGTAACAAAATTTATGAACTCCACTAAATAACAAAGTAAAATGATTTGGTGTTCTTTCTTCTTCAATATTATGTTTGTTTTAATCATAATAAACAATAATGCATCTGATTTGAGGCTTAGTCCATGCCGGCTGGTTCCCCGCGTTCGCACAAAAAGTCTTTTTATATACACTCTAGGGGTAGTAGCCAAAAGACTGTATAGATTCGGGGTGTGCTGAGTCGGTCTTGCCCTTCTTCTTAGCAAGACTAATATAATCGAATGGGCGGAGTTAGGCATATATTTACACTTCAATAATAATAAACTTGTAATATTGTTGATGTAGATGGCGCACAACGATCAATTAACTAAAATATGTGCATTAAAATACGCGTTATTTACCTAACACACACTAACTCATACATACCGGTATATAACTTTACTCTTTGACTCAACTGTCATGCACGGTTGAGCGATTTATCCTCAGATTTATCGTATGCCATGTGTCGTGTATTGTCGTATTCTAGCAAATTTTTATTTTGTGGGCGCAGTATAGTTGCTACACACACACATCGGATTTCGTTTCATCAACTGTTCGATAGATGACACTAGGTATGTCACAATTTATCTAGTATAGTAGCGACATCAAAAATAATAAGTCGAACTACTAGGTACCGGCGAAAACAATAAGTTTTACGCGGGCTTTGTTCGAATGTATGGAGTGAGCAATCTATCCTTCCTTTATTTATCTATGATATTAGGCACCGCGTCGCGCATGACTGAATTATTTCAATATATTTCAAACGTTGTTTGACGACCAAAGTATAGGTGCAATTGAAAAGTGGAATTAAATAATGGAAGGGTTTTCCAGGAATGAAATCCCTAACATTTTTCTAATTATATCGTTTATCTTCACTATCCCTTGTTCCTATTGCTTTGTAGAGTAGATTTTTTCGCAGATGGCATTGAAATGAACTGACGTGCGCAAATGTACCCCAGATTTGATAAAATTTGAGAAATCAAACAAATATATATTAAAACTTAAATATCTTCTTTAAAAAAATTCTTCTCTTAAAAAAAGCTTATTTTTAACGTAAAATACATGTTTTTCATTTGTCCCGGGGAAAAATTTCAAATCCCGTTTTATTTTGCCAAATTTAGCTTTTGTCCCTTACAGGATCAAAAAATATCTGGCAACCCTAGTCAACACTCGCATACTCGTTGTGTATGAGAAACAGTTATTTGGTACAGGTTTTTTTTTGTACCTAGATATTAAATAATTTAGCGTAGTTCCCAAAATAACGTGCGGATGTACTACACGGACAGACGGACAGACAGACGGACATCGGAGTCTTAGTAATAGGGTCCCGTTGGTTACCCTTTGGGTACGGAACCCAAAAACAAGCATTTTCTGGTAAACACTATTACCCTTGCGTTGAAGAATAATATATACCTACTTGTTTTATTTTAAAATCGGTCGGTATAGATTACATGTTATAAGTATGATGTCCATGTATCAACTTGTTGATGACTAGTCAACGGACATATAACTTCCGACTTCCGCCATACTTACTCTATGGACGCATGACACGTGTGACTAGGGTTGCCAACTCTCGAAGGAACCAACCAACCCGGGAGATTTGAACAAATCTGTGGACAATTGAATGAAAGTCGGTGATATTTGTTATTTTTTTAATTTGCTTTGTTTTTTTTTGTAGAAGCATCTAATATTTGTCGTTTTTTGAGCAATTAATCATAAAATATTTATATGGAAAATCAAAATTTATTTCGTATTTAAATTATTTATTTCGCGCGATTTATCTATTTCGTTAAGGGCATTAATAATTTTATTTTAGTAAGAATTTGAACGACAAATCTAACTGAAATCGAACGACTTTTTGTACAGTTGTAACATAAAATGAACCGTTTGTGTTTTTAGGGTTCCGTAGTACCTAAAAGGTACAAAAGGAACCTTTATGGTGAGAGTCCGTTGTCCGTCCGTTCGTAGTCACAGCCTCATAAGTAGGGAATGCAATCTCGTCTCGCCGAGATCCCGATCTCGCGAGATCCCGGCCATATTTTACGAGATTGTATCTCGTCAAGTTTCGTACGAGATCTCGCGAGATAACGAGATCGACAAATGCAGCGTGACGACATGTATTTCATAGCGCGGCTGCGCGCGAACTGAATCCTGGCCGGCCGTGCGCAGGGTTGGATTCAGACATTCGGAAAATAATTGTCTATGGGCATTAAAAATATACTACTTGGTTAAAATTATATGTTACGTTTTTCGTCGATTTTTGTTTTGAATTCAAATAAAATAGCCTATTTGAAAGTGAAATTTAAAAAAAATTTACTAAAAATATTAATAATTTAATAAAAGAGCCCATTTGTTAGTGACATTTTTAAGAAATTGACTAAAAATATTCATAACGCACAAAAATTCCCTATATTTTAGGGTAAATGTTAAAAAGCAAAACGTCTCAACCAATAAAACAAGTCAGTCAGCCTGAAGATAAAATTATGGTATTTTTACGTAGTATAAATCCATTACAATACTACATACTACATGTCATGAAAATATGGTACAAATAGTATAATTATACTACGAAATCCAACCCTGGCCGTGCGGCCGCGCCTGACGCGGGCACAGGACAAGAGGGGTAGGCGGGCTTGCGGGGGACTAGGTCCGGCTCAGGTGTTTTTTGAGAAGCCATTTTCAAACAAACTAACTTGCCTTTCCGTACCTTGATAACTTCATCTGACTTCTACTTTAAACTTTTTTATTTGATTAATACGATCTCACAACATTTATTTAAGAACTTGTGAAGTTAAGTTTTTGTTTTGTTGTTTTTATTTACCATAAGTAATGTTCCTATTACTCTTAATTATTGAAACTAAAGTAATAATTTACAAAAGACTAAATATAGATAATTATTGTTTTGTTACCAATATTGTAAGAATTTGAACATAAACAAATGTTATTAGAGTTAGAGACAAAATAATAAGTACTCTGTTGATTTTTAAAATAATATTACATTATTTTTATAACAGTTTATATATATCAGTTTCTATTTAATTACATATCATGTCAATAACTAGTTCTTAAAACAAGCATTTGCATATGTTTTAATTGCGATTCTCCCAATCTCGCGAGATCCCGTAATTTGCGAGATCTCGCGAGACTGGGTTTTGAGTCTCGCGAGATCTCGCTAGGCAGAAATCTCGTACGAGATTGCATTCCCTACTCATAAGTTATGAGTCATAACATTAGCACCGTTAAAGATAAAGACTTAAATTGCATTCATTTGCTCACATATCACAGTGTAAAAAAATTAGAAAAGTTTTAAATTTTTCAAAATATTTCCAAAACAAAAGTGAGAAAATAAAAAATATTATTCTTAAAATACAATATGGATATCAAATTAAAGATATTAAAAAGTTGATGGTAAAAATATACTTTTACTATATTTACTGGCACTGGTTTCGAAAAATCTTTAAAAAACCCCAAAAAATGTATGTTCCCCCTTATCTCCCTTATCTTATTGTTCCCCCTTAGCGGCCTAGTAAAGCTCTTCTCCTTCGAACTCCCGAACACAAGTCAGATATGTACTCTTATTCGTTCACTGTATCAGCAATCCGTCTCTGGAACAATCTGCCCTTGTGTATCCGAGAATCACCCTCAACTAAAGTTTTTAAAAATAAAGTCTTCCTTCACTATTTAAAGATGCAAAATTGTTAAAATTGTTATCAGCTCTATTTTTGTCGTTCCCGAGTCATTTTTAGAATTACGTCCAATATTTATTTTATTATGTAATATATAAGTATTTTTAATATCTTATTTATGTATTGTATTATATTCTTATTTTACTATGTTTATTTAGTATAAATCTCCCATTTCCCCTATTTAATTCCCAACGATTTGAGTGCTTTCTCCTAATTATATATTCTTGGCACTACCCTAAATTATCCTCAACAACTAAGGTCAACTGGAAGATAATGCTAATTAGCATTAAGTTCGCCTTTGTACTGTTTATTTTAATGTGCAATAAAGAATTTTATTATTATTATTATCTCCAAAACGAGTGGACCGAAAAACATGAAAAAAAAACATGGTAAATGGTGTCGATTCGGCGCAACACAACTTAACTTATTTGACAGGACTAACCTTATTTTGAGCGTCCTGTCTTTGTCTGTTCGATACAGAAAGAAAAAGACAGAACGGTTAAATTAAGTTTAGTCCTGTCAAATAAGTTAAAACGTGTTAACCCGAATCGGTGTTATTATGTGCTTACGTAAAGGTTACAGGAAAAATGTAGCGGTTGCGAAATTCACGAAAACAAAATGGCAATGGCAACATTCCCAAAACTGTCGCATTACGGAACCCTAGGTACGCGAGTCTAACTCGCACTTGTCCGGTTTTTTAATACATTTCTAGTACCTACATTACATAAAATATGTCACTCTGACTCAATATAGTGCCGCTTGGCCGTCCAACCTTGTTTCTATCTGATAGTCGTTCATAAACTCACACCGAGTTGGGTTTCCTACCCGGGTCGCAACACTAACCCGTTCAAAAATGAACTCGCGTCTCAACACCGACCGTTCAAAAATGACAGTGTCGCTACACTAGTGTCGACTTTTTCAACATCAACTCTGAGCAGGGTTCGCAAGGTTCGTATAGGTTCCAAACGTCACCTGACATTCACGTTAATTTTCGTAAATGAAATGACGTTAATTTTCGTACCGAGGGGGTCTTCTCAACGTTATAGTTGATATATTTACGTTAAATTTCGTGTAGAGGGGGTCCTCTCACCGTTATTATACTAAATATAATGCAAAAATGACAACTGACGTTTGGAGTGTCGTCACACGACGAAACCCGTTCAAAAACTCAGCGTTACAACCCCAGTGTTCCTACCCAGCCCAGGGTTATTTAATGAACGCACTTCTGGGGGCACGATAGTGAGTGCCCTGGCAAGACAAGCCAAAGGAAGCGGTACTTACACAGTTGGCGCACACGGCTGTGCACCAGAGTCTCCAGAGCTTTCAGATAAAAATCGACGATGAACCAGATTGGGGTGGGATCGGTGATCGGTGTGACCGTAACCTGACAGTGATTTTGGCACCCCCGTTGTTATTTTTTTATTTCTATGCCCAGCTCTTCCCGCAACCCCGTTCTGTAGGGCTTGTAGTTATCGGTGATCTCAGTAGGACTTATTATTATTAAACATAAAAAATTCCGAGGCTGTAATTCCGAGGTTAGAGAATGTTGACTTTTATTTGTAGGGATATTTCATTTTTTGCCCTGATATTACATTAATATATCTCACTGTCCAGGTGAAGACCTGGCAGCTGGCACCCCTGATCTGGACGGATGTATAATGAATGTGAATTGAATGTGTAATGAATGAATGTGAGATAAACTAACAAAACGTGTGAAAAAACAAGGCATTCTCGGCTCTTGGGCTTCTACGGAAGTCCCGTAACTACCTCTAGCCCATCGATATCTACACCTCTCTAGCCTTAATTTCGCAATAAAGTCTGTCTAATGAAAGCTGTGAGTAACTTTACCTGACACGGGTATGGAAACATTATGAAAAATCATTTTTTTCCATACCCATGTCAGGTAGAGTTATTCTCAGCTCAGCCTTTATTAGACAGACTACCAACCTGCTAGTCCGTACTGATGCTGTCGTCGCGTCGTCGTAAAAAACTAGCAGTCTTATAATTATCGCTCGTTGTACGGTTCATTCCAAGGACGGATCCAGGATTTGATTGTGTCCATTCTGACAAAGTTTATCACAAAGTAAAAAAAAGGGAAGTTTTTAGGCGCCATATTAAGTCTTTTGGCAAACCTTTTAAACCTATGCTGTTTAAAAGTGCACCCAAATCGAATCGAAAAGTTGAGTAAAATAGTCAAATATAAGTATGCAATTATTTGGGGGGGGGGGGGAGGAGGACATGGTATAATATGAATGATATATTCAAACATTTCCCATTCATTATAGAAATTATCGAAATTTTTCCATCGACACATTCGCGTCACTATCGAGAAGGTGAGCCGTGCTCTCCCTGCGGGCCTCGTCGGGTAAAGCCACGCCCAGCGCGCGCACTCAAAATCCACATGAAACGGATGCACGAGAATTGAGAATCGGGTAGAGTCGGCCGTCGGCTCTTTTCTGTCAGTCAGTCACGCACTTGACATCAGACGGAATCAGTTGAGTTGCGATCTCGAGAGTTGACGCAACGTACGCACAGCGACACGTGCCCTTCGCGCCATCCCTTCTCCCGCGCTTCGTTAAATTCCGCCGGTCGCGACCCGCCAATAACCTCCGGTCGTGATCGGTGCTTCACACACTGTAGTATACACACCGCATTATGCAATACTGAAGAAACAATAAATCCCAAGCGATCACGTGTGCGTTCCGGCCTGCCAACATACAACCTCTTGTCTACCCAGCAAACCACCATTTGGATTACCAAACCACTGTGAATTTATAGTAGTTTCTACACTTACCGATTCAATCACAATAAATATCGTTTTGCTTACGTGATTTTATCTGCAAATACCTAGAACAGTGTTAATCAATATGTCAAACTCCGTGGATCAATTTAGTGAGCTACAGTTGTCACACGAGGATCATGATCAAATATTTGAACAAGAGGATCTTTCAGAACCAAGGTTAGTCCAGTGATAAATAAAACTAGAACCAGGTAAAAATTTAATGACCACTAATAAAAACAAAAAAGATGTTTTATTATGCATAATTATGTAGGTATGTCGTGTATAAGAGGCAACTGCTTCTTATCTGGCGCCATTCATGGTATTGTCGAATATGTGCAAGCTTGTTGTTGATTTGTGCAGGTAGGTGTCTATTTAATTACTACCTCATTGAAACTATCAGGTCAGTTACCTGCAGAGTAATAATATTAAGTACTATGCGGTTTTTTATGAGCGATCGCAGGCAAGACAAGGAAAGATCTCGCTTTCCTTGTCTTGCCTGTGAACGCTCATACTAAAGGATACATATATTTAGCTCTCGCTCGCCAATCTCGCCATGTCTCACTTCTTGAAAACATTAGGTATTTTAATGCATTCAATTTCCTACTAAAACTTAACAGATGGGGTGTTGCTCAATGTCAAGCGTGTCTGGCTTTCCGTTTATTCTCATAGTACCTACTCTTTGTATCTGGCCCTCAAATGACCTCAAGTCAAATAAAAAACCGGCCAAGTGCGAATCAGACTCGCCTACCTGGGGTTACGTATTGTGGATGATAAATTTAATTTTGTCATTTTTTTTTCTTGAATTTCTCAACCGCTTTATTTTTTCTGTAATCTTTACGTAAACACATGTATGATTTTTTTACTACTCTTCGGTCCACCAGTTTTGGAGATAAGGGCGATGAGATGCATACATTTTTTCGTAGTTTTTCAAGGATTTCTCGAAACAAATGCAATTAAATGCAACCAAACTTATATTTTTACAATCAGCTTTTAAAATACCTACAATTTGATGTTACAATATTGTATTTTTGTAAAATATTTTTTTTATTGATTTTACTTCTTTTTTACAACTCTCATTGTGTTAAACTTTTTTTAAATCGCTATAAGTAGTTTTCTTGTAATTGGCCAGTTGATGAACTAAAATCGTTTTTTTTCTTCATATTTTTCTATCTACCAGTTTCGGAGATAAGGGGGGGAGTGGGCCGAGTGGGGACATACATATTTTTGTGGTTTTTTTAAATATTTCTCGAAACCAGTGTCAGTAAATATAGTATAAGTATATATTTTTAAAGTCCGCTTTTTAATATCTACAATTTGATACCTATATTGTATTCAAAGGATATTGGTCGGAGTGTAGATAAGGGGGCGCGATACCCCCCTTGAAAATTATTCGCTTTTCGGCGCCGCCGAAATTTTATTTTTTTCTTACTTATGGTTTGGAAATATTTTGAATAATTTCATGTCTGCATAGGTATTTAACGGTGCTAAAGCTATGAAGCTGTGACATACGGATGGACGGACAACGGAGACACCATAAATGTACCTTCTAGGTCCTACTACGGAACCCTAAAAATGTCTTGCCCTCCCTATACCATTGACATAAACGTCAATGTATGTACCCTCCTAACCTGTCGGCCATAGCTTCAGGCTTCGAGAAGCGCGCCAAGCGGTTCTTCTTGTGACGGCGCTGGCGGAGAGAACAAATGTATGAAGTTGTATAGAGCCGGCCATGGGTCGCCGCTCGCGCGTCTTGTCCGGCTTCTAGTGACTTGCGCTCTCGGGACGGCGTTGTGCGGGGAGGCGGGCGGTTGAAACAGTGATCGAGCGCACAGGACGAACCTTTGTCGAGGCTCGTTTGAGCGAGCGAGCGTGCTATACATCGGATGCGGTGGAAAGCGCCGACGGGGGTCGTGGCAGGGCAAAGCCCGTCGCAAAAAACACCTGGAAGCGCAGCAAGAAGCGCCGCCAGAAGCCTGAAGCTGTGGCCCTACAGGCCCTTAGTCTAACTAGCGGCGCGGCGGTTACGACGGGTTATGTTAAAATTAGCTTTTCGCGGGTTGAACGTGCTGTTATCGCAACTAGGGCTATCGTTGTGTTATCGGCACAATGTAGCTGTTTTTAGGCCATGTACCGTAAGTCCCAGTTTTAATTCATTGGATGACAGTTTAAGAGCGCACCGAGCGCTTTGTCTTTGTCTTTGCCTTTTCGATCGTTTAAACGCTCCAGTCTTCTATGAACTTTTTTTATTTATTTACTTCAGCCATGAACTAAAAGGAACAAAATAAGTTAATATCGCTGTCATCTCTGAAACCGAATTAATATTTTGTTGAATTATTTGTTTTTAAAAAGCTTGTCGCGTTTGTTAGTTGTAGTTTAAGTCTTGATACGGGGATATTCAGATTTAAGATGCACGACAGTCCGTCGCCCTCCAGGTGATGACCTGGTGACCCCCTCCCCCCTAAAATGTGTGCCTAATTAAGGTTTTTATGCTATTTTCAGGAAAACGAAATAAACTACGAGCAAATAGCTAAGGCCAAATTATTCTTTGTAAAATTGCCCATAAATAAGTTCCTACATTAAATTTATACTTGTAGTAGCTGTAGTAGGTTACGAGCAGGCAGCGTTAACAGAAAGCTGACGATTTTTATAGGCCACAATTTAACGGTTTTTCGGGCTTACAAAAGAAAAAACATAATGTATAAAGTGTTATTTACACAAGGTGAATTTTTGAACATCGTCCAAATTCATACTTGAGCCTTGGTAAGTGATCAGCATCAATAACCAATAACGATTTTTGTATAATTCATAAAATGAAATTTCGACCCCTCATAGTGATTCACTCAGGACTAGGAGTGAACTACTATAGGAAGTCGAAATTTCATTATATGAATTTCACAAAAATTGTTAACGATTCATGATGCTGATCACTTACCAAGCCTCCAGTATGAATTTGGACGATGATACATCCTAACCTAAGTATATGCGGTCATGCGTCTGAATGTCACAAGTTCACCACGTCAAAGTATCATACCATACTAGTTTTAAAGCTGTTGATCTTTTGCCAAATTTTCCATACATTGAAATTCAGAATTAACATACCTACTATTGGCTCAGTTATAGTTGAAGATTATAGCCTGATGCAACTTAATTTTTGCCGTAAAGGCCACACAATGTTTGATGGAAATACGTTTTATAACCTCCGCCTTTATATATATTTTCGTTAATAACCGGGATATTGGCTGCTGAATGTCTGAATGTGCGTGTTTTTGTACATTATAAATGAGCGCGCGCAGATGGCGAGGAGACGCAGCGCACCTGCCGGCAGGTGTCGCTCGGTACTCTGTTTACGCGCACGCGCCATTTGCAGGTCAGATTCCTTCCCTGCCGTTTTTATTACATCTGATTGGCTTTCAATCATTTTCTTAAATCCTTTAATGATTTCTATTTGGATATCTTCGATTTTAAAAAGTTCTAATAATAATCTTGTAAGTATTATACAAAAACTCATTAGTTCTAAATAATTATAAAAAAATTAAGGCGGGTTTTTTGTCGTCAAGTGTAAGGTTGCTGAGCAGAATCAGTCTCAAAAAAAAATTAAAAAACACTAAAAACGGAAACAGTAAAAGTTATATACTTCGTATCAGTAAAAATAAATGGCATGTATTTAACGCGGCGACAAATTAATCTGAATTAGGGATTTAAAAAAAATTAAAGCCGATAGCAAAAATAATTCCTAAGAACCAGTTAGGGTTTTTGGTAAGCCATTCTTGCTTAAAATATTTTATAAATGTAGTCTTAGAAGCATGTTTGACAATAAAAGCTTGGCACTCTGCTTCTATGCAACGAGCGCGCTTGTCGCCGTTTTCATTCAATTATGATTCTACAAACAAAAATACTGATATCCTAATACTTAATTATAGTACCCGTTTTAATTTTTACAGCTGCTTGCAAATCGCAGCCCGAATGTGTATTTTTATATGCAAGCCTATAGTTGCCTATAATAGAATGTTTGCTATCCCACTGTTAAAATTAGTCGCCATGTCATTATTTATAGTACCTCGCCTATGATTTTATTGGCACTGTTTAATATGTTTGCTACCTTAAAGTAGCAGCCATTATTTAGTTTTTATAAATCCCCGCATTATAAAGCTCATCTAATATAATTATTGCTAAAATATTTAATTGCTGCCAAGTTATTTTTTAGAAACAAAATAGTTAGTCGCCCTTTAAGTTGTTAGTCGCTTCGAAAATAATTTGCCAAAATAAATTGCAAACTAACCCTTGAAAATAAGCTGTCTTCGCAGAGATTTCAGAATTTTGAGCGACAACTACGGTTTTTTTTTTTGAAGCCTGATTGCTATCCGTAACTCTAAACATTACATTAAATGCATAATCGAGCACTTTTCTTCCATAAAAGTAGGTAGCATAAAAATAAAAAGCAACTTGCAAAATACTGTCATTTTCATAATTCCCATGACTTAATTTTTTTTAGTTTTTTTTTTTATAGAATACACGCCATTTTTGAACATGGTAAGGAATGGGGGGCCTATTCCGCCAAAAAAGTATGCTTAAATGTTGCCCCTCATCACTCTCTATAATCAACAAGTTTCAGGAGCTTGAACCAATGTGTAGTATGAAGTGTTTAATTGCGATTCTGTACATCGTACTTACATTGCAGGAAAAAAGACAATTTTTCCAAAAAACTGGAAATTGGTGGAATAGCCCACCGCGGGGCTATTCCGTCAACTGACTATTACTCCGCCATCTGTTGAGCTATGATGCTAAAACTTAAAGCAAGTCAATAATACGTACACTAGGCATGCAAATTTTAACTTTAAAAACACGTAGAGAGGTTTGATAACAAAAAAAAAACACTTTAAAATATTTCTAGAATATTTTTTGGCCTATTCCGCCAACTTCCCACATTTTTCTATACATGCTAGTGATGGGATGCATTGTAGTGGATACATTAAACAGATAATAACTCAAATTATTAAAAATAAACATTCTTGTTAGATTTTCAATTTTTTTGTTAGAAACAAATAAAAACAAAATATAAATTAACCATTATTTTTTATGATTTTCTAAAGAATTATCCGATGACCTTGTCACTTGAGAATTTTTGACATTATATTGATTGTGATGTGTGATTGCTTGTAAAAAAAAGTGGTCTGTCTCTGTCCCTCTACTCATCTGTCATCTAGCTGTCATATTAGTCTGAAGCAAATTATTATAAATTTATCTTGATAGAAAAGGACACATTTTTAAACAGCCGTTACTCATGTGACGTCACACAAGGGCAAATGGAAGTTGCAGCCTTTTCGTAAAAATATTCATTATCATGAGCTTTTTTAGACCAAAACTTTGAAAATACGGCTTATTAAACCTAAATCTCGAAATGGTTTTCGAATTGATGTCAATCAATTTAATCTATGCCAAATTGTTTTATCACAAGAGCCCTACCTTGCACTAAACGAAGTTCGACTCTGGTAATGTACGTTAAAAATGGTTTTCGTCTACTGAGTGGCTTCGTTAGAACAAGCAGTTTGATTGAGCACCTCATTTTGCATTAATCAGAATTGAACTCTACATTTCCTTTTAAGGCCCCCATTGACGTAGAGACCAATCAGCCGGATTAGTCGTGCCCAACCCTCACGCGACTAATCCTTACGTGTCGACCCAGCAACAGTAGCGTTGCGTTGCTCGCTTGTGCTCTGCGGACGTATTTTATTTAAATACTTTAGTAATGAGCGTTTTTCCTTGTGTCAAATTTAGTGTTAAATAAGGTTCCTAGATGGCACTGTCACATACTTTAGCAACAGAATCAAAGACAAAATTTGCACAGATTCCAAACAAACCAAAAACTACTTTGACATTGATTGCTACGGAACATATTTTATCTATGGTGACATGGACAGCGACACCTGGTGGAAAGTCAAGAACTAAGAAAAAAAAACAACGAGAAAAACGCTCATTCTTCAAATGTGGCAAAGTTCATCCTAGTATAATTGACGAAATCTGGTGGCTCGCATGACTGTATTTAGATCTTTTTTTTAGCCACTCTTGTCCAAATACGCTTCTTATTTTTTTCTCACTAAGAATTATTACTCCACCTAAGAGAGCGACTTTTGCTTTTTTCGATAGAACTGGCGCCATGGTAGAACAAAAGAACACGTGCGAGGCTCAGCGTAGTAGACATGTGCAACTCAGGAGTGACTCATAAAAAGATGTACATCCTTCCAAAAGAATCATTCCATTCGTACATCTTACGTTTTCCAAATACATATTTAAATCATTATCGCTACGGTTCATTTAAGATTGACGGAAGCATGAAAAGATGTAGATTGAGACGACTGTTTCGAAATTAGATGAATCAAAAAGAGACAGGCGATCATATGGACAGTTTGCGGCTTTGTGCATGCGTACGGCAATGACCGGTTGAATTTACGTCAGAGCCCGCATAGGGAACTATTTCTTCTGTAATTGTAACAAAGTGGAGTTATAACTCTGTTATTGGAGTTACACTCTATTCCTACTGTACGCTAGATTAATTGTATGTTGTTAAGTGTATCATCTGTTGGTAGACCAAATAAATAAATAAATAAAAGTGTAAAATGAATTAACCATTTAAGAAATCCGTTTATGTATTTTTTTATTTGTCGAGCTATTAAAATAGTATTAATATTTGACTCATTAAGTGTGATGCTGTTTCTTTTAACAGACATTAGTAAATATATGTGCGTAAATAAAAATACTGTAAATATCATCTGTAGGTGTTTTTATCATCGATAAGATGGGTCTCTTGCAAAACAAAATTTTACAAAATAATGTATTGTTTAGTAAGTATGTATGCAGGACAAAGCAGGAGACCCGGCTCGGCAGCATAACGTGACGTATCGATGTAGTGATTCCTTATTTATTTTCGATCAGTGAATTATTTGGGATTTAAAGATTTAGAAGAGTGATTTCAATCTTCTGAACAAAATTATAAATTTATCTCTGTTCCTTGAAAATTGAGCAATATATATATATATATATATATATTTTTAAACTGATTGAGCAAGTTACACAATGTAAAATGGTCATTAGAAGTTGTGCATTTGACGTTATAAGGGCCCTTAAGTTAGAAACATACCTACTTATATTTTATTTGTTTGTTTTTACAGCCCAAGCTCGAGAATGGTTGCTGAAGACTTTTTAGTTAAGTTGCATTTTCGCTGTGTTAAATACGAGTATCAAGCCTTAAAGGAATATTTCAAATAAGGAATGGAATTAGAGATGGGCATGAATGAAAAAATTAAACTCGTCGGATGGCTAAATAATTCATGCAGACTCGTGATAAAACTAATTCCATAAAAATCACAGATTCATTGTTTATCAAGTGAAACTAAAAAAACAATAAAAAAAATAAAAACTATTTAGCTGATTGCCAAGTTACAGTTATCAAAATTTAAATCACAGTCGGTCGGTATAATTTAAATCAACATTTTACCGTACATGGTAATAGAGATTCGTGCCTGCTAATCAATATCACTATAATAAAGAGGATCAATTGGGATTGGGACAAATTCAATTGTTCTGGATGTAGAAATTGATTCTTAAAATTGATACCAGAAATGATATTTTGGCAGCTCTTTCTGTAGTAAGATGGTTCCTCTTTTCACTACGAATGAAGCTGTGGGTACTGATCGATTGTTCTGTAGCAGCTGATGTACAGGATGCAGTAAGTATACGAACAGCTATGTTACTCAGAGCACTAGACCCACAAATTCCTCCCTCTCCACCACATTACAGGATCAACAGTTTCTGTAGCTTTCCATAAAAACTGCTTAGTCCACAAACCACCGCGTCCTCTACATTGAGCCAAGTCAGCTACACAATCGATATTCGCAATCAGACTATTCGCAAGATCATTAATGAACTCCATCGCGTCAATATCCTGATTCTGATCAAGTTCATTTCCTACAGCTGTAGGATCCAGTAAATGTGCAGCGTTGTGTATCGGCTTAATAACCTGTGCGATCCTATTTCCTACGGCAGTCATCAATAGCTCTTTCGCCTTCTCTGAAATTGATGTTGTAGCTAAATTGAATTGCACTTTTGATTTGATATTCTTCAATACCATAAAAACTTTATTAATATTGTAATAATTTCCTTCGAGTTGAAATATGCTTTCTGTTATTGGCTTCAATACATTTACACATTGATTCACCATAATCCAAAAGTTTTCGTCAAGAATTGTAGCCTTGACCTCAGTCGATTTCAATGAATGCAAAGTTTGAAGTGCAGGGGCTCTACCGCGTAATTCTCATTTGTATCAACTTCAAGCAAATGCATGCGAAATTCAACGCGTGCAAAAGAGATGGCATGTTAGGCGGGCGTCGTCGCACGCACGACAAATTTCAATCTCAAGTTGATGTTGATGAAAATGAGAATTACGCGGTAGACCCACTGCTTTGGTTGTTTGTACGCTTTTTAGTGTAGAAACATAGCTTCCCCATATAGTTTTGCAGAATAATTTTAAATATTCTTGTCTTTTCTGATTTTAAATAGAAGTGCACTGAGTACCTGACTTCTTTTTACACACTTAATAACATCTGTCGTAAGATCAATGCAAGCTTTTATAACAGGCAGTTTCATGGCGCAACCCAAACTAACTACCGAAGGATATTTGTTTTGCAACATCTGAAAAGCCTTTTACAGATTTCTTGCATTATCTCCATAATTTCTTGTCTTGCATAATTTCTGCTCCCCATAAATTTTCATAACCTTTTCTATTTTGCTGCATAAATACTCACTAGTATGACAGTGGTCTTCGGTATCAAGGCTTTCGACAGACACCATTTTAAAACTGTCTCCACAGCAGTGGCGTGCATTGAACTTTTTTCCGGAAAAGCAATCAGAATGTCAAGATTAACAATAAAAAAAATATTGAAAAAATTAAATAACACTTTGACAAAAAATGTTTGTATGACGCCAGGGTAGGCACTGCCTACCCTAGAGTGAATATTTTGATACAAACATATTTTTTTCAAAGTGTTATTTAATTTTTTTAATATTTTTTTTAATGTTAAACTTGACATTCTCATTGCTTTTCCGGAAAAAAGTTCAATGCACGCCACTGCTCCACAGTGGATGTTGTACCATCGACATTGGTGCTCCAGAAATAAACAAGGTCATTTGCAAATAGTTTTTTCAGTTGATGACTCATTTTTTCCTTTGATGATCACACTGGTTTGACTACGAGATTGTTTGTTACTGTCATTTTCAATAGTTTTTTCACCAAAAGTGGAGTCTTGGTACACCCCAATAAATGTCTAATCATTTTGGCGACATGTTTCTGTTTGTATTGCGTCTCATAAAAACGGCACCAGATCGTTTTGTCATCAATTTCCTGATAATGTTCCCATACTGCATTCAACTCGCGCGCTATCTGTATGTTTACAAAACAAGGTATTAGGGTTCCGTAGTACCTAAAAGGTATAAAAGGAACCTTATGGTGAGACTCCGTTGTCCGTCCGTCCGTCCGTCCGTCCGTATGTCACAGCCTCATAACTTTAGCACCGTTAAAGATAAAGACATGAAATTTGGCACAAAAATAGCATTAATTTGCCCACATATCAAGGTGTAAAAAAAATATAAAAAATTTGAATTGTTCAAAATATTTCCAAAACAAGTGAGAAAAATAAAAAATATTATCCTAAAAACACAATATGGGTATCAAATTGTAGATATTAAAAAATTGATTGTAAAAATATATACTTTTACTGTATTTACTGGCACTGGTTTTGGGAAATCTTTAATAAACCCCGAAAATTATGTATCTACGAAACTGGTAGACCGAAAAATTAGAAAAAAATGACAATAATAGACCATAACTGGCCAATTACAGGAAAACTATAGCGATTAAAAAAATTTTTATAGGTGCATAACATGGTTAGTCCCACACAGACAAACGGGTTATTCCCAGGACTCCAAAATCCATTGTTCTCAAATAAATAAAATTTCATATAGAGATTCCCATGACTCCAAAAATTCATTTTTAGAAAATATTCATTTTTCACCGGCTCCAAAAGCTATCATTTACTGTCACATTGTACATAAATAACTAATTCAAGTAGAAGCATATAAATATACTACAGTGCACTACGAAGCGTTTCTTTTCTTAATAAGGGCGCCAATTACGACGTAGTAAACTGATTCACCGTCTTAAATATATAAAAGCGTAGATGGATAAATAATAAAAAAATTAAGTGAGTTGATCTCACTCTACCACACTAACGCGCTTCAGCGCCGTGCCGCTTGCCACGGGTGTTTATGGGTCCAGCTTTTGGTAAAACTATGTGTTCGTCCTGTTCTGCATATATGTACAGTTAATATTTTGGAGCCGACGAGACTAAAATTATGATAATAATAAATATTAAATTGAATTTTTGGAGCCGTGGGAATACATTTTTGGAGCTCTGGGAATAACCCAGACAAACTGCCCCAAGACGACTCTTAACAGACGACCGATTTCTGTCAACACATCTGACTAATCGAGCCGATATAAAGGCCGCTGATTTAAAACCAGTGTCTGTCAGTGTCAGTTACGACCAGGATCTGTATTTTTGAATCATTCAAATTTCAATTCGCATATGAATCCGCATGATTCGCATACGAAAACTTGAAATCAGTATTTTTGAAAATTCTCTCCGTGAATTCTGCAACGAGTGGTCTGACCCACTCGTTTTCCGATTTCTACTAGTAGAAACTATGCAAAAATGACAAGAAGAAAATGTCGATGTCGATGCATCGATGAGACTGACATGACATTATAACTTTTTAATTTACGTTCCGTTCACCTCCATTCATTACCGGTTTTTAAAATCAACGAAATATTGCTTTCCGGTTTTAATTTTTTCTGCGTGAAACGAAAACCGTTTACATTGATTTCTACTAATTCAAAAATACGTAAAATCGTGACCAATAGAATTGAATTTCGCACGTGTTTTTTTTTCGTGCTTGAATATATGATTCACGGCGAGTGATTCAAAAATACAGCTCCAGATCTCTGATACGGCGCGGCGTTCTCAGTTTCTACGAATGAAAATCGTAAAGAATGAAATAAGTAGGTTAAAATACCTAGTTGTTCAGTTAAACGGTGTGGAAAAATCAATAACAAAAACAACTTTAAGAAGAATGCAATTATATATTATAGAAAATTACGTGAAAATTTGATAAAAATATTTTTACAAAATCCTCACGGTTCAACTTAAACTGCTCTGTCACGAAATCGAAGCTTGCGCACCCTGTACTGTAATATTTTTGTTTCGTTTATTTTGTCCAATCGTGTAACGATAGAGGTGTAAATTTATAGAGCACTCATTAATCGATACTTATACCTATAGATTCATTTAGATTATTATAGGTATATACCTAGTCTAGCCAAAAATTCTATCTCTCGTAAAAAGGTGTCTAAATCAAATTCGAAAAAAAAAAACGAAAATACTTTGTCTAGTTTAATTATGTAAAAATGAAATTCATTCAAAGAGCCCTCCTTTTGCTTTGACACACTTCTTCAATCGATTCGGCAATTCGTCTATCGCGCACCACGCACTGTTTCCAGAGGTATCGATGCCGCTGCTGCCGCTAAATCACGCTTCAACGACTCCATGTTACAATGAGGCTTCGAGCAGGCTTTCTTCTCTAAAACTTCCCATACTCGGTATTTCAATAGGTTGAGGTCGGGACTTCTAGAAGGCCAATGTTCGAAGGCAAGAAGATCGGGTAAATTGTCCTTTAACCAACGATGCGTAGTTCGCGCTTTGTGTGCAGGTGCTGAGTCCTGTTGAAATATCCAATGCTTATTGGAAAATAAAGCAAAATCTTGACAACGGGCTCCAAAATATTATTCTTTTAGTTAGCTGCTTTTGTTTTTACGCCTTGATGGCAAAAATGAAGCTTAGCGACCGACCAAACCATGCTTGAGGCCGGGTGATGGCCTGTTTCTACCTTGGCAACCTTTTCAGGCCAATTCAGTACATTTTTAGAAATCAAAATATGTCGCGTAAACTTATCAATTTCAACCCCATTAGTAGACAAAATCAACACGGTTTTGCTGTACATTTCGTCATATATATTATTCCTCAAAACCGTATCAGATATGCGAGCAACGTACGCGTCGATTAGATAAATTTGACAGATGGAATCGATAAATTCTAATCGATAGCCCTTATTGCAACGAAATAAGAGTGAAATTTTTATTTATCGAATCGATGTCGAATCTAGTACCCCAGCTTCGTCGACAGGTGGGAATGAAATCGATACGCTTATACATGTTCGTCATCTCCTAGTTTAATGAGGTTTCTTGTAGGAAAATGAACTTTATCTCATTGTGGCTAAAAGATCACGTCATAGACGATAAGCATACGCTTTTGTTTATATTTCACATCATTGCAAAGACGTATCAACTTCACTTCATCGATTCCACGCTTAAATTACTAAGAATGGAACTTTATCGCATTGTCATAAAATGCGATTCTTATTTCATATGCGATCCTTATTTCATAGATGTTCCATTCTTAGTAATCTTAACGTGGATTGCTATTCCAATAACAATTACGAGACAAAGTGGCTATCGTTGCCAACCTTAAGTTGGCGCGCATTCCCTTGCTGTTGCCGGCGAGTTTTTTCATAATCTCCACTTACTATATTAGTAAGAGTTAGAAGGATTTTAAGCTTCGACCAAAATGAAATGAATGGACGGGCCTAGCCTTTACAGTTTGCTTACTCATAACGAGTCAAAGCAATTGGATAATATACTTCAATACCTAATTGTAAGTATTTATAGTGCATTTGCTACAAAAAAAAAGACAGCGAATAAGATAACTACGTGAGAAAAAAATACCACCTGCTTTTATCTGTTGCTCTTGAACTGTTAGAAATTTGAAGACCAAACAAGAGTAACCATTTTGTACAAAATCGGTTTATTGTTAAAAGTAGCGGTAGCAAAACGTACAAAATAAAAAATCTGTACATTTTTGAAAATTTCATTTTCTGTAAGGTAAGTTAATATGTAGAGTATTGTAGAGTCGTATAATATTATGATTGTGCCATCTTGGTACAATATGAAACTAGTTTGCTGTCGGTACATCAGCCCCTGTAATCTGTATCTTTAATTGCCAACTGGACTAGGTGCCTATCATCAAAAACATAGCTAAAAACGGAACTTTCAAAATTGCCTTTAGTAGGTATTGAACTATTTACGAACTGTGACGTCACTTCAAGTGCGAACATATCCTTAGACAATCGGAATTCGATAGTATATTTATGTTTTTGATTATAGACACCAAGTCCAGATGGCAACTAAAGATACATAAGAGGCCCCCTCGTCTAAGATCGCCATTGTCGAACAGAGCGAGCTTTCCTTATCGCACTTAGTATATTCTTATACTCTTGTCCTGTTACGATCGGATAAACAACAAAACCACAATGTTTTTTGGAATTAGTTACGTTCACGATAAAATAGATTGATAAACATGTTCTTACGTGTGAAATTGATGCCTGAACTTTTATTATGCTTTTTGGTAGTGTTCTTGTACTTTGGAAATGCACCCGAAGGCATTTTTTCGTCAGCTATTTGGATGGCATGTAATAATAAGCGTACGTGTGGCACTTCTAACAGACAGAGACCGACTGAGATGAAGTGAGGGCCGGCGCCAGTGCTGTCACCGTCAGATTTTGGTTTTCCCCTAACTCCTTGTAAAAATCCTCTAAATTTGACACTTTCCAGACTTTTTTACCCTAAGTATTTAAATTAAAAGTAAAACACACTTTAAGGTTAACTATTATTGATTTAACTATAAAGTTCAGTAACTTTAAAACAACTATGAATAGCGTCCATTTTTAAAGAATCAAAGTCAAAACAGAAAAATGTCTTACAAAAAATATCTATTGTTGCCGCTAGCGATAGAGAACTGCACATAACGTTCAGATATATGCATCCTAAACCCAAAATTCGGTCCAAATAAATTTTCCCTGAACAATACATACCCTAACTAATTTTATACCCCAAAAATCCCCTAAACATGAAAAAAATCTCTAAATTTAGGGTAAAATACCCAAAGGTGGGAGCACTGGCCGGCGCTCACTCACTTTACAGTCTTCAAAAATCCGCACGCTATGGCCCGTCCATTCGTTTTATTTTGGTCGAAGATTTTAAGTGAATATATGTTAACAATTATTATAACTAAAATAATCAAGGGAACAAGTTTTTTGATATTCTCTAATTTTTTTTACTAACATAAAATCTGAATCAAATCGGACCTCATTAAAGTCAAGAACCTTTTCAAGATCACCAGCTGTAGTCGTCACCTTAAACACTGATGTTTATTATGTGTACTGTGATGTGCACACCGTGTACTCGGGATCTCGTAGGGATTTTACTCAATTATATCACTTTATTATTACTTTGACTTCTTGTATATTTTCTTTTTTTCATTTGATGCAGCCTAATTATCAAGTATACATCAAGGGAGGGGAGCTCTAAATCTGGTAGAGCACTCGCTTGTTGTATTTCTTGTAAAACTCTAGAAGGAATATTTATAGATGGAGAACCACGTCCGCACTAATCGGGCTCTCTAAGGAATCTTGCTCGTGTTTTGTCGGAAAGATCTTTTATACTCGATCTGTATTTATTTTTGGAAAACACGAAATAATTCAGTCAATGCGACGTATGTCGATCCATAAAGGTTATCGATTGCCAACTAAACACGAACAAATAGTCCTTTAACCTACCTATAAAACCTAGCCTTACCTAAACCTAACATATTTGTATCGATTCGGCTAACTTATTTAACAGAACTAAACTTAATTTGAGCCTTCTGTCTTGTTCTTTCCGTATCGAAAAGACAAAGACAGAACGCTTAAAATAAGGTTAGTCCTGTCAAATTAGTTAAATTGTGTTTAGCCGAATCGACTCCAATGCCTAGCTATATGTTACAGTACATACCTATTTCATTATATTTCTTTCGCTTTACACTGCTGTGCTTACAGGATGAATTCAATACGGTTTTTCATATTAATAACTATGTATTACTAAAACGTATTCTGTTAATTACCCCCAGTAGAACGAAACTATACGTTATTGAGAGATATCCTTTCATACAAAGTCATTCACAAACCCGTGTTGAATTCGTCAACGAATCTGGCTGAAATCGATACGTTTTCACGACATATTTCGATTTCTAAAAACGTATGGAATTGGTCGCTATGAGGTGACGAATTCAATACGGTTACGGAAATACGCCTGCGGTTAGGTATTTTCAGGCTATGAGTGTCGTTGTTGACCAAGTTAGCTCTTGGCCCGTCCTGCCTGCCTGTCCTCGTGTCGCGTTTACTACGCTTGTCTGCCTCCTGTGCCTGCTAGGCTAGTCAGTTAGCTCGATTCAATTCAGTGTTGGTCTGTTCACTCACAATTCACTTCAGTCATACGGCAGCACTCGCCGCTGCGCCACAACTTCTGGCCGAATGTGCAATTTTCCTGCATTTATCCGGTTTTGTTTCTTTTTTACACACAAGATTAAAATTCCTTACTACCTACTAAAGACGTAACGTTATCGAACGTTAACGTTATCACGTTTACCTATCAAACAAAACGATTGTAACTTATTGCATTCCTGAGTGTGGTTCAAATATAGGCTGCGGCAACAGTGCATCCACGTTGAGCGTACCTTGAGCGGACGCTCTTGGTTTCACAATCCGCTTTATGGCACACAGAATGGCGAAATATCGCAGGTAATAACGGCTACACTATAACAAACCTACCTACTCATTTGCTTGTTTAATTAGTCAGTACGTAACAAATCCCTATCAGAAATCGTAGATTTGTAGCGCATTACTAGGAGTAGGTTCCTATTCAGTTGCTGATTTATTTACAAAGAGCGATATTATTTAGGCACTTAGCACGTGGTGCGTAATGTAAAATGGCGGCGCCGGCGGCGCACTGTGCGAGTTCCGGTGAATCACTCTCATAGAACGTCGGCCTGCGCCCTGCCACTCCCCCCCGCCCTCGCAGCCCCCGCACACCTCTGGCTGCTACGTCCGTTCTATTGATAAAATTCTGTGCGAGTAGTATTCATATAATATTATGTAAGTATTGTATAGCAGTCTACCTAAATAGGTATATGTATTATACTATATAATATACAAGGTTACTTTTTGATCATCGTCCAAATTCATACTGGAGGCTTTGTAAGTGATCAGCATCATGAATCGATAACAATTTTTGTGAAATTCGTGTAATGAAATTTTGACTTCCCATAATGTAGTAATTCACTGCCAGTCCTGAGTCAATCACTATGGAGAGTCGAAATTTCATTTTATGAATTTAACAAAAATCGTTGTATATACAAGGTGAATTTGTGAACATCGTCCAAATTCATACTTGAGCCTTAGTAAGTGATCAGCATCATGAACCAATAACGATTTTTGTAAAATTCATAAAATGAAATTTCGTCTCCCCATAGTGATTCACTCAGGACTGGGAGTGAATTACTATGGGAAGTCGAAATTTCATTACACGAATTTCACAAAGATTGTTATCGATTCATGATGCTGATCACTTACCAAGCCTCCTGTATGAATTTGGACGATGATGAAAAAGTCACCTTGTATATATAGATTGTGACTGATGCCGGGCCCGAGTGGCCCGAAATATATCTCACTAAAATTTAATTTAACTGTTTTCTTATGTAATTATATTATTAATAATATAATATATACCGACCAACCTAAATTCAGATGTAAACTTTGGATTCATAATGAACATCATAATTTTCAAGTTGTTATTTTACAGAGTTTAGGTATACATATATACTAATGTGTAATTGTGCATCAATCAATCAATCAAATCATTTATTTGTGTTAAAGCATGTAACATAATGTAGTTCTTATAAAATATACTAGGTAAATAATGCTTTTGCCGTAAGCATACATATGTTTTTAACTTAATTCTAATGTTATATTTAGACTTAAACCTATGAGAGTGACATTGTAATAATTTAATTTAAAAAACCTAATCTGATCCATAAGGCGATACAAAAAAAAAAGGGTTTTTTCCGAATCCCTTTACTCCACTATAACGTCATCTACGTATTTCATTTTTAGGTAAATGTTTATTTGAGCATTTGATTAAGATTCTCACTGAAGGAAAACGCGATTGGATAAAATTTAATTCCGAAAAGACCTCTAAATTGTTTTATTTTTTCCTGTAATTCTGAAATCCTAACTAATTTCATTATGAAATTGCATTCAAAATGTGGATATTATGTATTTGTAAAGTCTCCTTAAAAATCTTTTGGACAAAATAGCTTAGTACATTTTATATTAATAAAAAACCGACTTTTTGCTACTTTTCCACGAATCCGTCCCACTCGCACTGAGGGTTTTTTCGCATATGGAGTAACAGGGACGCTAAAACTTTTACGTATCGCCTTAAGGGGTTGCTAAAATTCAGTCATGCCCTAACCAGAGAATACAAAGTAAACGATTTTCCTTTTTAACTCTTTATCCTGCTCTAACCAGATGTCGCGCACGTAAAACTTCAGTTATTTTGAAATCGTTAGCATCAGCGTGTATTGGTTTCGTTTCAATCTGTTTTGAAATATAAAAACCGAATCGTTTTTTTTTCGTAAAATTCATGTTTTTCAAAAGTAAATTATTTATAAAGTGTAATAATTAATTGTCTTCAGTAAAAAAACACTACATATTTTTTTCAAATTATTACCGTTTACATTAATGGAACCGAATCTAATGCAAAATTTATGTTTAGCATTGTGGAGTATCTAGTCCTCGACCAAGATCAGGGGGTCTACCGCGTAATTCTCATTTTCATCAACATCAACTTGAGATTGAAATTTGTCGTGCGTGCGACGACGCCCGCCTAACATGCCATCTCTTTTGCACGCGTTGAATTTCGCATGCATTTGCTTGAAGTTGATACAAATGAGAATTACGCGGTAGAGCCCCTGTTAGAAAAGTGAACAAAAAGTAAATACCCAATCAATAGAATCCATAACAAAAAGTACTTACATCTTTTAATTAATTATTTAATTACAGAAAACGTATTTTCGGGACATAATTATTGTAATTAAATAATTGTATGTGTGGTATCAGTATTGAAACACGCCAGGGTACATATACCTTGCGTATGAAAAACAATTTATGGTTTTTGTAGGTTCAGGACAATCATCGGAATCAGACCACGCGTAAAGTAAAAGTTGTCGAACCGCATTCTTTGAGGCTTCTTCAACTTTTTAAATGTTGGTCGGATGTTCCAAAAAAATAATAAAAGCCAAAGTAAATAAAAATTCCAGATTTAGATATACGAGTACTAACTTTGTGAATTTGTTACAAAGAGAGGAGTGGGTTTTTTTATTAATAAAATCACAATTTCTTATGATAAGGATAACAATTTAATGGTAAGATGAAAGTTAAAACTAAGCGAACAGACATTGAAATTATAAGCTCATATATACTATATAATACATAATTCCAGCCGAAGCTGGCCCAGGGGATGTAGCAGCAGAATCTACGTATTTTCTATCAAATATACAAATTTGCAAAATATTATATAACTCATTCATTTTATGTAGGCTGTATGGGATTATTTCCTTTTCTTTCGCGAAAAAAAGGTTATTAAACGTTCCGTTTCGTACGTCTCGTCAAACTACAAGTCACGTCATTCATTTTAAAAACAAAAATATTCCCACTTGTGGGAAAAAGACAAAAAGTATTCATTCAGGTTGGGTTCAAAAAAGCAGCGAAGGGGTCTACTATTTTTATTGTAATTCATGTAAATGTGACTTGAAGGTAAAAGGGTTTTGAAAATAATAATGAAAATGAATAATTTAAACAAATTGCATAATAAAACACTCGTTTATTTCAGAGTTACCCTCTTCATTTAATTCGAAAAAAAAATACGTAGATCTACGAACTTTTCATTCGCAAATTTTACTTATTCTACGTAATTTCCTATTATGACAGACGCTTTTTTCAAAATCCGAGTTGGCAATACTGGTCAGTCTGCTTCCCACCGCCGCCATATAGCTTAGACCTAAGTACCGTAGGTATTTTCCTAGACTTGTACTTTAGTGCTACCTCTACCTACCTGTCTCATATCTCGGTATCTACAATGAAACAAATAACAAATTATTTGGGTGGATAATTTTTCATATTTTCCAAGTCCTAAAAGTATAATTACTTATATTAACCAAACTCCGATAGCTGCTCTACAATATCTCTATTTATGCATGTAGCTTGCAGCTATCTGAATAAATGAAAACCCAAATAAATATTTGTTTATATTCCTTAACACAAATTCTATATGATATTTACACTTACATGATAAATTCTGAAAATTATCGGAAAAACGCGGAAATCTTGCCGAGTACGTCTATTCGGTAATGACCTCCCTAAAATCACGTAGTTCCCGTTTTCGTCGCTATTAGGCACGCGACTCTCATCGTGCGTGCATAGTTCCTATTTGCATTTTCAATTTACAAGAAGTTTGAAATCTTTACGCAGGCATAAATCGATTTGTTTGAATAAATTCCAGTAAAGCAAACAATGTTATCTGTCAGAGATTATTCACAAACAATTGTACAAAGCATGCGATAGATAGATAAGCGACACCCAGCCAGATCACAGGTCACTAGTCACTAGTCACTAGTGTATTGTGATTTAGTGCTTGTGCTGCGCGAACCCCTTCAATCGGACAATCGGATATTTCATTCATTCTCAATCTGGTGGCTCTGATACATACATCTAGGTAGTCTGCTGTGGCGTGCACAGAACTTTTTTCCGGAAAAGCAATCAGAAGGTCAAGTACGACAATAAAAAAAATGTATGACGCCAGGGTAGGCACTGCTTTTCCTAGAGTGAACATTTTCATACAAACTTTTTTTTTTCAGTGTTTTTTAATTTTTTTCATATTTTTTTAATTGTCTTACTTGATCTTCTGATTGCTTTTCTGGAAAGAAGTTCTGTGCACGCCACTGGTAGTCTGTCTAATGAAAGCTGAGAGTAACTTTACCTGACACGGCAATGGAGTTTTTTTTTCATAATTATTCCATTAATCAGGGACCGGAACTACTTACCTTTTGTGGCGTTTCCAGTGGATTTTTTGAAAGGATATTTAAAATATCCCAATAATTGGGTAGTTAGCAATTCGTTTGGCTTACCCTTTTAATCGGATAGCCCTTTCAAAGGGTTTCCCAATCAATAATTCAATTGTTAACTACCTAATAAACAAGCCTTATAAAAGCGTTACCTCTTCAGAAAAGGTATTTCTGAACCCTTTCTAGCACTTACCGAAACGATCTATCGTTATAGCGATTTGGGTCTTTAAACATTACGAATAAGAGTAATAACTGTATGCAGAATTTGATCGATAGCTTGTGGCGGCAAATGTCAAAGCTTTGACACCGTATTTTGTGCCGAGCTGCAGACTGCTTCTGTCGCCGCACAGTGATTCAGAATGAGAAACTGGCGGGACAAAATTATTTTTTGTTTAATTTAGTAAATATATCATAAACATACGTCATAAACAGTCATTTCGTTTTTGATTAGATTTTTACGATTCCGCCAAAAAAAAATTAAGCCCTTGATAACAACACATTTGAAAATATTTAAAATTCGTATGGGGTATCAAGTGAAGCGTAAATATACGTTATTCATTACATAAGAATTTATTTAGATTCTGGGGATCCGTAAAAAAAAATCTTGACAACGCCATATTCAAAAATATTCATAAATTCATGTCGTGTCAAGTAAAAGCATATATTGTTTATTGTGTTAACTTACATAGTTCATTTTGAAAGCGACTACTTTATTTAAACGACTTCGAAACGAAGAGTAGGTTATCAATTCATCAATAGAACTTTTTGTAAACGTACTTATATTTGTTAGTTCAGTTATGTCTACTAAACCAATGAATCTATTTAGGTTAGGATGAAACTTTTTGCGTTTGATTATGATTACTTCGGTCACTGTAAGAGTCATCAAAACCGGCTTATTTATTTCAAGGTTGTAGGTAAAATCCTGTTCTAAACGTAAACGACAGTTTAACAACCCTTGCAACGTGCTCGCAGTGTTCGCAGCAATCTTACACTTGACGTCAAAAAATCTAATTTAAGGCTAATCGTGGTTGCTCTCCGCCCGAAAACTTTGGATGACCGATATATGGCTCAACACATCTTATAGTTAAAATTAATTTTCTCCAGTACACTGCGCTTCTGCTTCATACAGTTATCGGCCACCGCTCAGAAATAATTCTAGATACACCAATACTATTAGCGAATGTTTATTCATCCCCCCTTGTTAGTCCTTAGTTTTTCACTTTTAATTTATATTGCCTAGCCATAAATTTTTGGCTAAGCGTTATTTGACATTATATGTCATGTTTCTGTATGTCACACGAATACATATAAATTTGAATCCTTCTACAGAGGCGCGGCGGTCGGTCCGGTTAGGTCGATCTTTACTCTTCAGTCGTTGTGCGTTATGCCAGCGGCAAGTTGTCGCTTTTCTGGATTTCGGTTGGACAGATAATTAGTATCCCATTTCTGAATTTTGAAATGTAACGCTCCAACACATAATTTGACGATATAAAATTATAAATGATCTAACTAGGAATTAGTACATGTAATAAATTGCCTATCCTCCGATTTTCAGCTGAAAAACCTACTATCTACTGAAATATTAGAAAAAACCAACAGGAAAACAAATCACAGTCAGGATTAGGGGGGGGGGACCTAAAATGTGTGCCCAAAGTTTCATTATATTTTCAGGAAAACGAAATAAGCTATGAGAAAATAGCTATAACCAAATTATTTTTTATAAAATCGTCCACAAACAAGTTTCTACATTTATTTTGATATAAAATAAAAAAAACATCAGGTACAAAGTCAGCAATATCTTATAATTAAAATGTATAAAATGTTATATGAAATAATTTATCCTTGAATCTGAAATTTTATTTATTTATTTTGGCTCATAGTAGATTGTTCATCAGCTTTCTGTTATCGTTACTTGGGAACACCTCCTATCAAAATAAATGTAAGAACATGACTATAGAATTTTTTATAAGAAATCATTTCGTGTTTAATTTTTCTCTCGTAGCAAACACAGTTTTTCTGGAAATCGTATAAAACCTTAGTAATTGGGCACACATTTTAAGAGGGGAGGGGTGATTCTCCCTGTAGAGGGGGAGGGACGGTCATGCATCTGAATGTCACCATGGCAAGATATCATACCATACTAGTGTCAAACCTGTTGAATTTTTGCCAAATTCTCCATACATTGAAATCCAGTATGGACGCAGTAAAGTGGTACCAACAACAAAACATTGGACTTAGCATATATTGCATGTCACGTGACACATATTGACACTCAATTATTGACAAGTAGGTCGCAACTGTTTACCGAGCTCCAATCAATAAAGTTATAAATGGGTGAGAAAGAAACAACTTCACACCCTTGTCGTGTCCCACACCGATGGATAAAATGTGTAGGAAGGAATATAGCCACTCCCGTTTTTAATCGTACCTCCTTTCAATAAATTGTCTTTTTCTCGGTTTTCTAACATTGACTAATTTTAAATCATTTTAACTTCATAAACAAATGAAGCACCTGGTTTATCTGTAAGCACAACTTTTTTTATACGAATTTTAATAGAATGTAAGTAAAATCACATAAAATTCACCCTTCCCGGCAAAATCCTGCATCCGCACCTGCCCTTAGTGAATGTTGATTATTTACCTCCAGGTGAACGTTCTCTCTGCTTTTGCTCCCTGTCTGGTAAAGTTGTAAAGGCCACATGGCCAACAACATAAAGTCATTAAAATGAGTTACATTGTTTTTGGAACAAGACTTGAGAGGGCTTCGACCTACTTGCCCTTTGTAGGAGGCGTAACGTAACTGATAGGATTGGACACCTGCTTCGCCGGAAGTACAGTGTGATGACTATCTTCCGAATCCCCACCACACTATGGAACTGGTTGAGTACTCCAAAGGACCGAGACCTTCTCAACATACCTGGAGTTTATAAAGTCCCATGCGATTGTGGCAAAAGCTACATAGGAGAAACCAAGCGCAACGTGATCACAACACTGTCGAACATATTTGGTCTATAAAGAAAGTGGACATTAACCGGTCAGCAGTAGCAGAACATGCACTAAGTTTGGATACGACCCACTACATCCGTTTCGACAAGGCTACAGTATCAGTGAAGGAGAAAAATACCTTTCATATCAAAATACACGAAGCCATCGAGGTAAGTCGTCATCCCAACTTCAACATGGATCATGGTTGGCAGTTGGCATCGTCTTGGAAACCGTTTCTCGATGGAGCGAGCAACTCTAGGACAGAGATGACGTTGTGAGATCAGTCTGTTTAATAACCGCCCCTAATAGCGAACAATTTAAAGAATCAAGTGCATCCACCATCCCACCTCCTTCGACGACGCAGCCTACGTTCAGCGCACGAGCCACGGTGCAGCTTGCCGATTGGCGGTTGCCAGTGCCTTTTTGACAACGACGGTGATTAATATATAAACTATATATATTTTTACAATCAGCTTTTAAACACCTACAATTTGATACCCATATTTAGCTTTTTTAAATACCTTTTTTATATTTTCTTTTTGTTAAGATTTCTTATTGTTTTTTAATCACTATAGTTTTTCTTAAATATTAACGTAATACTCTGCAATTGATAATTCTTTCATATTATTCGGTGGAACAGTTTCCGAGATAAGGACATACATTTTTTTTCGGTAAACCATTTTCTCTAAAAACATGAAATAAATCCATTACATTCGATAGCAAGAAAGCTACCACTCCTAGTGATATGTATGTCACACTAAGGAAAAAAGCTACCACGCCCGCCATTGAGCCTAGATGACTCTACCAAAAACGAGACTCTGTTGGATCTGCCGTAAACCATGTAAGAAAATTATTGAACAACTTTCGCAAATACATAGTGAGCGTAATTTCCAAAGAATTTGATTATATAAAGAGCTAGCTTCTAGCACTTCGCTTAATCATTACAGCTAATTTAAAAGACAGCATAACACCGCTGAATGAAACCCCACAGTTGAAACAATTAGAACAAACAAAAAAAATTACAATAAAAATAAGATACTAAAATCTGACAACGAAACAAAAACTATGTGGCAAATAATTACGCAACAAACACGTAAAAATAATACAGAACCAAAAAAAAAAACATAAAATTAAATATAGATAGTAAACCCACTGATGATCCGCTTAAAATAGCCAACCGATTTAATGATTTCTTTAAGACTGGGTGCTCCTGCACGAGGTACCCCCGACCACCTGGGCGACCAGTGCAAACGCCAATAAAAAAGTAAATTTTTATTCATCCTACTGATAAAGACGAGATTTACAACTTTATACGAAAACTCAAATTAAAACGAAGTTTCAGATTTGACGTAATTCCATCCGTGCTCGTAAAGGAATGTGCAGAGGAATTTGCTTCACCTTTATCATTCCTTGTTAACCAATCCTTAGAGGAAGGGGTTTTTCCTGATCTGTTAAAGACTGCGACTGTCAAGCCATTACACAAAAAAGACGACCAAAGCAACTGTAATAATTATCAACCGATAGCACTGCTCTCTACTTTTGCCAAAATATACGAATCTGCAATGTGCCACCGTGTCCATTCTTTCAGTGAATTTTTTTCATTTTTAATGATATCAAAATGGTTTCAGTAAAGGACGCTCTACGTCGGTAGCTGTATTTAATTACAGTGGAGCGTCGATTATCCGAACGACCGGTTAACTGAACGGCTGGCCTTCGCTCGTATGTGCTCGCTCCCCCGCTACGGCTGTAATTCGGGTATCCATATGTATTATATATATTTTTATATAACGCTCTTCATGAATAAAACGCTCTTTTCCTCCCTGAGTAAAAAAAATAATCTTTTAATTTGTTCATATACTTTCTTAAAAAAGCAAAGGTACCTGTGAACATACAGCCAAGTCTTGAGTTTTTTTTTGCGCAAACTGTCAAGTCTGATTTTCTTTATTTCTTTATATATTATATTATATTTGTTATATGTATCTTGTTTCTTTCTTCTTAGAATAACTCAAAAATGGCCACATTCAATTGTTACTTTGAACCAATAGTAAACATAAACACAACCACTAACTAGTTTTATATTCCCGCCTGATTACAGCAATGTTAGGTAGTATGATATATATAGTATATATATCTTACTAACATATAGTATGATATATAAACAATTACGGTGTTACTACAAAACGGTGTTTAACTTTAGATAGTGTTTAAATCTGTTGCTGTCACTTTTTTACGATATGAAACAAAAGGCGACAACAACAGATTTAAACACTGTCTAAAGTTAAACACCGTTTTGTAGTAACACAGTAATGTTTTGTTCTCGTATTTACTCTTTTTTTTCACTTGTTGTGTAATCCGCTATTGTTTACCAGGCTTTCTGTACTGATTTATACTTCCATTGTCAAAAAAGATTTCTATTAAGTATATTATATATATGGTTTATGGTTTTTATTGGTAAATTGGCAAATAAATTATGCAGTTCGATTATCCGAATAAATCGGTTTTCCGAACACCCATAATCGACGCTCTACTGTACGTAAAAGATATATTAAACATTATAAATGATAAAAAAAGGCCAATGGGCCTTCTTTTAGACATGTCCAAAACATATGATAGAGTTTTACATGATGTTCTACTCAAAAAGCTATACGGAATAGGGATACGTGGTACAGCGTTTCGCTGGTTTGCCTCCTACCTTACTAACCACGTTAAATACGTAGACGTGGAATATTATAATTCCATCACCGGTGAAATCAGCAACATAAGGTCCACCAAAGCTCACCTAACCCAATCAATTCCCCAAGGAAGCGTGCTCGCTTGTTTAATTTTCTTTTGATATATTTCAACGATTTGCAGGAAATAATAAATATTCCGTGCACTTTGTTTGCAGACGACATTTCCCTAGTTTTGCCCTGCCATGATAACAAACATCTAGTGGAACTTTTAGATTCTAATCTATCAAAATTAAGTAGCTGGCTCATTGACCACAATTAGAAATTAATTTTAGCAAAACAAAACTTATGCAATTTAGACCTTATCAAAAACAGCCTCTTAGTATAAACTATTCTTTCAATAACACTACCATAGATTAGAACTCGTAGATTCATACTGCCTCCTAGGAATTACAATAGATAGCAATTTTAACTAGAAAGTTTACGTCAATAGAGTAGCAAGTAAATTATCCAGCTTCATATATGCTTGATCAGAGCTTAAAAAATCCTCGGATCTCAAAAGTGCAATGTGTGCCTATTTTGCTTACGCACAGGCCTGGCGTATGTATGGTATCCTAAAAAACTTTTCATTATCCAAAAGGAGTGTATTCGAATACTCGCCAACATTGACTCCAATGACTTGTTGTAGAACCTATTTTATAAAATACAAACTTCTTACAGTAACTTCATTATATATTTCAGAAGTATGTGCTTTTGTAAAAAATAACTTCAAGCTATTTCCTCAATATTCACGGCCTGAAAATTTAAGAACACAATTTAACTCTATACCTGACTCAATAAAATCTATAGAAAAAACTAATACATTTAAAAATGCACTAAATGAATACTTATTACAAAAAGTTACTATTTGATGATCATGTTAAAAATAGTCGATAAAGATTTCTGTATAATCTCATTGATACTTCTGTTCCTAAGATGATTGTTTAACTATAACATTTTTTAATGATTGTTTCTTATTTTCTAAGCCGAGTTTACGGATAATCGGTTTAAGCAAATTGGTGGTAAGACTTGTAAGTTGTTATACTTTTATGTAACTAGTCACTGACTAAACTTAGCAGCTTACCCTGTAAGGGTACAGGGTTCTTGTTTGATACTTATTATTTGGGACACCTTTTGTACAACAAGAAAGCTAAATAAATTTCTTATCTTATCTTATAATGCCCGACGTAAAGAATGACGTTATGACAATGCCGGCGAGCGACCGACGAAAATGACGTGGAGAAGAAGAGGCATATGCCCAACAGTGGGTGTATGTGGGCTGAATGATGAATGACATCCAAATAAAGCATACAATCTAAAATTTAACACTGGATTAATTACAATTTAACTGAAATCAGGCCGTGATATTGATTGCAAATGTCAGCAGGATTGACAAGTCTGCGCAATTAATTATAATGTCACTGAAATTATAATAACACAGCATTGACAATAACCCGGCGACATACAAAGACGAGTACCCAATATCAACCAGTTTTCGTTACCAAAACCACAAAATTTCAATATTGTTAGATTTAAGATTGTGCGTTCGTACGTAAAGTATATTTGGTAGAACTTTAGTCCAGATGAAGATGATGAGTACTTTTTTTAATTTAAAAAGTGTTTTAGCCATAGTAGGTAGGCTAAGATTAGGTACGTAGGATGTGATTGTCGTGTTGTCTACAACTGGTAATATCGCTTCTCGCAGCCGGTCATCAAAGATCCTCATCAGTGGGCTCCCCCTACATGTTCGGTTCGACAACATCGAGCCCCTGCTCTCACAGTACGGCAACGTGCAGCATTGTGACAAAGTGACGTCGCGAGATCCTAACGCGCAGGCCGTCCACATCACCTTCGAGACGCCGGAGCAGGCCCAACAGTGAGTACCGTGCCTGATGCCGACCTGCGACCACACACTTTCCTCTTTCTCTATACCTCGCTCGGTCTAGATCGCTTCCTCACTCACTATTGCATGTTCTCCTGTTCTTGCGTAAAATGCTTGAAACTTCTCTCTGTGCTTTTCTGTTTGACACCTTGATTGTTTGACTTTGGCCTTCTCGATCTGTTTGTAAATGAGATGCACTTGGTGTTTTTATTACCTATCTACTTCCTACTTTCATGTGTGATGTTAACCTATCTTCTACTGTCTCTTTAACCTACTTACTAATGGAAGAAAATATAACAATTGAAGTCTGTTGTTACATTGTATGCATTCGTTCGTTTTTAAGCAAACAGGTTAAGCTATAATTAAGGATTTGAGATTTTGTGCTTTGGCCAGGTTTTGTCAATAAGAAATATGGTTGGGGGTGTAATATAAGATTTGCAAGTGCTTTACATATTGTTTTTGATTTTGTTTTTTTTTAATCACACACGCGCGATTTAGAATTTAGGTGCTCCGCCGACAAGAGCGTAGCTTTCAAAGTAAAGGTAGATAGAATCACACACACACACAGAAATATTTAGGGAAACGGAAATACTTTTGTCACTCTTCCGGTGTACGGGACCAATTGAGAATCTCGAGGAGTATAATATATATTTTTAATTTAATAATGTTTATTTTATTTATTACACGTTTTGTACCTTTACAAACATAATTTACAACACATTTACACATAAAAGACAGATATTGTGTACAAAGGCGGCACTTATTGCTAATAGCAATATCTTCCAGGCAACCCTTGGGTGGAATGAAAAAGATGTTAACAATAAAAGGGTAGCGTTAATGCTAACAAAAAAGCAACGTGCTAATTTTAACCAAAATGTTATATTAATTAACATATTAATTTAATATATATTTTATATTTAAAATAAAAAAATACATACACATACAAAAATTAAAATAAACGTAAATAAATAAATACGTATGCATACTTAAATACTTCATTACACAGCCGCATCTCTCTACCGTGATCGGAGAGAAAACTAAATCTTTCTCGCAAGTAACTGGGAGCAGATGGATTGTTAAGGACATCATGACGAAGAGAAAGAATGTGAGCATTTCTATGAAGACGAATGGGGAGCCAGTTTAACTGCGAATGGAATTCAGATACATGGTCATAATGACAGTAGTTGCTAGGAACCTCTGTTCTATATCCGTGCTAGGAACGTTCAGGTGAGCGGGTCAGTAGTTCAGTCATGTGACACGTGAGCGGGACAGTAGTTGCAGTTTGTTGGACAAGAACGTAAAACAGCTGCCATATCCATTATTATCCTGTCACTACCGGTTACACCATCAAGCAGACCGAAATCAAAACTAACGCGCACGATATATTGCTAATGCCTTCTTGGCATAATTCTGCTGAGGAAGATGCTTGCGCTGGAACAGGTAACTTTAAGGTTGCATTTTGTACGTATAAAGAAGGCGTATAATCTTTCTGTAGTGTTGTTGTGTATTGCTACTAACATCATCATATCATTTCTACCACGGCATGGTGAAATTCCCCGTTGTGAAACGATTGGAATCTATAACATTTCAAACCATTAACCGGCTACAAGGGTTCATTGGAAGAAACTAGGTCTCTACTCATATTGAAGAAAATGTATTTGATTTATCGATGTTTTATCTAGGGCTTCCACTCAAACAATGTATTAAGATTTATACTTTTGTCAAAAAAAAAATGTTTTCCACCCTCCTTTTTTTTTGTTTTCATACGTTCGGTTCAAAAACGCGGTTAAGAGATCAACTTGATTTTTTTTATTAAATAGGCAATAGAAATATGAAGGGATTTTACCTAAATTAAATATTTTTTTCCGTACAAAATATATCAGTATTAGCTAAATACACACCAATTTCTTGTTTCGCTACGTAATCACTAGTATTACGCGTCCAAGAAAAAGAGGCCAAAGAGCCTCTAATTGCCTCTATGAAAAGCAAATAAGGTCTTTGCCATTAGACTTATTGTGCTGGACGGGTAATAAAAAAAGTTGCTAGGGTATGCCATCCTCTTAAAATATCCCAAGACCCTCCTTACAGTGCTCTTTGTAAGGGCGCACTTTGTAAGCCTCTTTGACCTTACGACTGTTTTATTATGTTCTGAAGAAGTGTTTTTTTTATCTTTGAATGCTTTTACTAATGCTGTTATAAGAACATAATAACTTAAAAAGATCTTACAAAATGTTACCCTTGCCTAACATAAGGACAAAGGTCTTTAAGTAATCTCACAAATGCCTCTTTGTAAGAGTATTTTTACAATCCTTCAAATCTCGATAAGTAAATATCACAATATTACTTCATACTAAGTTCAATTTATAATTATTTTATTAATATGAAGTAATATTGTGATAATTATTGTACTGTAATTAGTATACGATGATTATAATGCAAAGTTGTTTTTCGGGATTTTTTTGAGTGATCGTAATAAAATGTCGCCATGACCCACCTTATAGTTCACTTGTTAGGACAACTGAAAGCCCATTCATACTTTTTCAAGATTATCATAACGTTGATATATCTTACATAGCACTCGTGAAGTCAATTTAGAGCCTTGTGCTATTGTTGAGACCATTGCCTGCGGCCATATTGTATCTAAACACGAGTAGGTAAACACAATCAAGATAGCCGATACTATATCGTGACCGATGGTTAAACCCTTCAACATTCTTAAAAACTTTCAAATGATTCGACGAAATATATACTCAGAGTATTCTAGGTTATATAAGAGTCTTAGAAAATCACTCAGAAAGAACAGAAACCTGACGAATACCTTACGTATGTGACTGTTAAGACCACAGAACATATAGATTTATGATAAGAATTGCAAATAATAACGAATATCAAGGGAAATTAGACTTTTAAAATGCGGTTCTAAGTCTTTGTTCTTATGAATATTTTCCAAGGTTTTCTTACAGATGTTTATAAGAGTAAGTTGTTTAGCCATAGAGGAATAAACCAATGACGGTCCATCAAATTACGCAACACATCTGAACATGAGCGCACTAAACAATACCGACCAGAAACTAGATTTGTGCATACCTCCTTTCCTTCCGGGGCGTAATGACCAAGGTGCTAGCGCTGAAATGACCACTATCTTAATGACCAAGTATACATAACGTCCATGATACCAAAGTGCTAAAATGTCTATAGTGCTCACACCTTTTTGCGTTGCATCAGACGGGTTCGGGTCAGTTCAAACCGGAAAAATGTTCGCGCAATTTACTAGCTCTATTGGAAAATAGGACCGTAATGTCATTGTCTCTTGATAAAAATCGCATTCGCAAGTTAACTCTTAACTTCTGCTTCGATATTTATGCAATTTTTATTCTTAAACAATGATATTAATGTCATATTACCAATAGAGCTAGTAAATTACGCGAAAATTTTTCCGTTCTGTGATAAACTTCTGTCTGAACCGATGCTTAGGACCTGCGCTGCGTCGAGCAGGGGCTCTAATGCGTGATTCTCATTTGTATCAACTTCAAGCAAATGCATGCGAAATTCAACGCGTGCAAAAGAGATGGCATGTTAGGCGGGCGTCGTCGCACGCACGTCAAATTTCAATCTCAAGTTGATGTTGATAAAAATGAGAATTACGCGGTAGACCCACTGGACCCGTCACGGGCCCCGCGCGGGGCCCGCCGCGAGAACCGCGCCGTATCATTCCCCCAAAATCACGTGGTCTGTATCAATAATAATAAAAAAAATATATGTATCGTACTTTTATTTTGCTGAATCAGTTCTGTGCGCGGGAGCCCGCACCGCGGAATTCGCTCGACGCAGCGTAGGGCCTTAGAAACTTTCACACATCTCCAAACGGTGGTGTTTTTATTAACAACACTGAAATTGTAGCGATAACCACGATTTATAACTGTTTCTCTCCCTTTTTGATTTTTATAATCGTTAAAATTTTTACTTCATTTATATTAATAAAAAATTACGGATATGTTGATTCACAAATTGTCATGTTGACACAAACTTTTCGTGGGATGACTGGAATCCACGCGAGCGAAATCGTGGTCTCGCGGGCAAAAGCTAGTTTTTAGGGTTCCGTATCCAAAGGATGCCTAACGGGACCCTATTGCTAAGCCTCTGCTGTCCGTCCGTCACTCTGTCAGCATTTCGTACCTCTCATGAACCGTAATCGGTAGACAGTTGAAATTATTCTTTTGTAAATACATACATGTTACAAAAAAAATGTGTAGTCGGCATATCGTAGAATCGGGCATATCATGATTTGCCGGCAGATCATATTTCTGCTCCGATTAGCTCGGCTCCCCAAATTTATTTCCATGTAAACCTAACCTAACACTCTCCTCCTCGCTCCGCTCGTCGTCGCACCTAATTTTAACCGTTGTTGGTGAAACGTATGTATGCATCTCACTTCCACTTACTGTATTTCTCCAATACCATCCTAGTCTTTCGCTTTCCTGGTGTTGTGCTTCAAAGGTTTTCAGGGACCGAATAACCAAAAAATAAAGGTAGCAAAAGTAAATAACTTGGAAATTATCAGAATACCCACCTGACCTTTGATATTAGCTTCATGACTATAGAACTCCTCAACGGATAACACAGCACATAGCTTGAGATTGCGGCAATCAGTTTGTTTTAGGTTGCTGATTACGGGCATTACGTGAAAATCTACTTACTTGACCTTCGTCTTATATCAACAGCACGTTACAAGAACTATCCATACAACTTAACCCATCAACACGAAAAAATGAAAATAATATTTACTTTTATCAAGAAAATAGTAACGGACTTCAAATGTAACTGCAGTCATTCACTAAAAATTATAAAATAATTATATACCTAGGTATTTGACCGATGGTACCGAAATAACTCGGCAAAAGTGTTATTTCGGTACCATCGCATCGGTCAGTATACAATAATTTTAATAGTAGTTTATGCTACTAGGGCGAAAAGGCATAAATTACGAGGACGATTTAAAACACGAGCGTAGCGAGTGTTTTAAACGAACCGAGTAATTTATTGCTTTTACGCCCGTGTATCATACTACGTTTTTCAATGCATAGTGTGAGGAAATGAAAACAAATATAATCTTGTGAACTTTCAATTATGATTGGCTCAAAAGGATTGTATCCAGAGCCGTTAAACAGTGGAAAAAAAAGTATAACATCTATGGTACACAGGAAAGGCTGCAGGTTAGCCAACCATTGCAAACAAATAAAAAAAAAAAAAAAACCCTAGGGCAAAATAATCGACTTTCTGTTCGGTTTTGATGCATAAAAAGTGGGCCTTTACGAGCACATGCATTGAAAAAAATTTTAGAGAATGAATGCATTACTACTTTTGAAGTCGGTTGATAATTTTTTGTATAGTCTTAATGTCATTAAAAAATAGTCTTAGCTGTTTTATATATTTCATTATGAAGAACACAGGAGCACGTTTTGTTCCCGTCACTTCACGGAGCATTGTTTTAATGTTATGAAATGTGGCCGACGACGCTTGTTTGATAATGCAATCCCTACAGAACACTTGCCTCTTGTGGTAAGACGCTTTCGACTTTTTTATTTTGTATTGCTAGGATGCAGTGGCGGATTTACACATTTGCCGCCAGTAGGCTATTTAAATTTTGCCGCCCCTACCGACCTCTACAATTCTATACTTACCCTAGTTCACAATCATCTTAATGTAGCGTTCCTAAACGCCTAAAGGCCGTTTATTTACGTGGCAAAGGATTTTTTTTTGTTAGTGTATTATTAAGGTATTATTATTACCGAAGTGAAATACCTTTGCAAGTCATTACGAAGAATTCTATAACCCAGAAATCATAAAATGGCGCGTAATGTGATGGCAAATGTCAAAATGAAAATTTATCCCTGAATTTACGGGGTGTAAAATTTAACCGTCAAAAGTGAATTTTACATTTCTGACAATGTTTTAGCATATTGTCTGTGGTTTTAGGAACGACTTCGAGGATTTACGGAGCTGTTCGTTTTGACTCTGGTGGTTGTGGAACGGGTGACAGTTAAATTTTACATTGTTTTAAAAAACACTTGTACTTATCCACATATTACGTACAACTTTATTATGCCCGACCGGTTTCTCTGTAAAGCATTTTCTAGGGCTTTTTACACATCCTAAACTAACAAATAAATCATATAAACTACAATCATGTCTAAAATGACGTGCAATAAATGAAACAACAAACAGACAGAAGGGGAATTTCAAATCAAAAATGGTCGGTAAACGATGGAACTAAGTTGAGTCAAACGTTGTGATGGAATTCTATACAATATATTACGGATTATGTCTCATTGGTCAACGTTGTGTAAACAGTTGGATTAGTAAGAGTTTAAGTGATGGGGATGTCATATTAAAATATTTTTACCCATAATGGTGGAAATTTGGAAACAATAAAAATAAAAAATATTACAAATTAAAATTTAAATGTATGTCATAAGAATTGTATAGAAACAAGATATTAAATATGATTGGGTGAATATAAATAATTAAGAAATGTCAAATGTTATAAGTACAAGTGTTTTTTAAAACAATGTTTTATAAACTCCACCAAGTGCCAACAATCACTAGCATCTACTATGTTAAATTTTACATTTACCCGGGCGTTTAGGAACGCAACCTAATTACAACTTTTTTGTCAATGAAATTGTAACTTTATGATTTGTGCACTATTGTCCTAATTACACCACCCTTTTCCCGTAATTAGTATGATTGTGAACTAGCTAGGGGATCGATTTATTTATTTATTCTAGATTATTTTTACAACCCTACGATTTAGTTAATATTGCACAAGAAATAGTGGTTTCTCAGATAATACTTACTACTAATAAAGCAGTAAGTATTATCTCAGAAACTGCTATGTTCGAATGGGGCGGTCGTAAAAATTTTAAAGGGTACTGTCACTTACAGAATACATGAACATTTGGCAATATTATTTTTTATCATTATATCAGTAAGATTTACTATACAATTATGAACTCATGAATATGTACGAAAATTTCGGCAATTTCATAGGTAAAGACCTATTATATATGTATATATCTCTTATAATATATTTTAATGTTAATTTCAAGTAATGACCTCAAGTGTTATACCGGACCAAAGTTAAATACTAAGTACTTAGATGTCTAAGAAGTTTTACCGATTTGTTGTATCCAGTCTTAATAATAAATGTTTCTTAAGGATCTCCCAAAAAAATGTTTCATTTCTTAAAAATATCGAAAATTGCCGGATACAGCGAGATTGATATTGTTCCATCAAAATCCACCTGGATTAAAAAAGCTGCTGGATTGCAATCCCTACAAGCGTCATTGCTCCTCTATCATTTTTTCCTCTATGTATTTATCTATGCCCATAACCTTACAATTGACAATACGTCACCTAACACGAAATAAAAACTAGTGGATTTGTTTGTTGCAGAGCCGTAAATGGACTGAACGGGTTTGAGCTGGAGGGAAGCCGGCTGAAAGTGGAGGCGGTAGAGCAGAACGCCCGGGGCGGGAGGCGCGGGCGGCCCGGCGGCGGTCGGGGCGGCGGCGGCGCGCCTGGTGGCGGGGCTCGACCTACAGACTTCCCCTTGCGCCTGCTGGTTCAGAGCGACATGGTCGGTGCCATCATCGGCCGCCAGGGCAGCACCATCCGCCTCATCACGCAGCAGAGCCGCGCGCGGGTCGATGTGCACCGCAAGGACAACGTCGGCTCACTAGAGAAGGCAATTAATTTGTATACTAACGCCTAGCGCCCGGTTAGAGAGGCTGAGACTATACTATACATATACAAACATGCTACAATCCTTTTCACATTCATTAATTTAGTCATGCGAGCTCTTCTATTCAGAGTTCTTTAGAAGACAATCATGTATGACGCGAATATATTTAAAAAAATACCCAGACTGACTGACTGACTGGCTGGACCTAGAAACATAAAATTTGGACTGTAGGTTTCTTGTATCAAGCAAAAGAAGGGATTTTAGGGAATTCCCATGGGAACGATGGAATCGAGATCCACACGTCGCTGCGGGCGTCGGCATAGTAAAAACAGAGTAGTAGGCTATCTTCAAAGAAATATACCGAGCGCGGCTAATATGTGTGCTTGTTTTTACAATAAATATATGAAACCAATTGTACAAAAGGTTAAGCTACTTAAACATTAACGGTGTTACTACAAAACGGTGTTTAACTTTAGACAGTGTTTAAATCTGTTGTTGTCACCTTTTCTTTCATATTGTAAAAAAGTGACAGCAACAGATTTAAACACTGTCAAAAGTTAAACATCGCTTAAACACCCTTTTGTAGTAACACAGTAACGGTGTTACTACAAAACGGTGTTTAACTTTAGACAGTGTTTAAATCTGTTGTTGTCCCCTTTTCTTTCATATCGTAAAAAAGTGACAGCAACAGATTTAAACACTGTCTAAAGTTAAACATCGTTTAAACATCCTTTTGTAGTAACACAGTAAGAATCTTCGCTTTACTTTTAGCTATATAGCAATTTTCTGAAATGTAATAACAGGTGTAAGTAATGTTTTTTTTTTCAAATATTTCCAGGCCATCACCATCTACGGCAACCCCGAGAACTGCACTAATGCTTGCAAGCGAATACTCGAGGTGATGCAGCAGGAGGCTACTAACACTAACAAAGGGTGAGTCCACTTAATTGCACCAGACTGAACTGGCTATACGATATAGTATCAAAAGGGGCATCGACAGTTCAACGATATTTTTCGATGTTGTGTCTGTAACGTCCACGGTGAAAAGGGTCTATGACACTTAGAAATACGGAAAATGTACAAGTTTTTCACAGGTTCTCGGGAATTCAACGAGGAAGAGGGGCGGGGGGGCTAATTTATTGATATACATATTAAATAACCTAAGTGGCCGCTTCCCGTTCAGCTGCGATATAAATGCTTTAGGTGTTTGTGACGTCTTGATGGCTTTGATCTCAATGAAACTTTGCATACATCTTAATATGATATGTTTCCCCTTCCCATACACCGCTTTCTGACCCATCTCTCATCAAGAGGTGCGAGATGATGAGATATTTGTGGAACAGTTTCATGTAAAAACTGTTTTCCATGAAACTGTAACTGTTTATTTGTAGAAAAATGTATTAACTTAGTATTATTTACGTGAAAGACTTCTCTATTTCTCTCTTTTTTATTTCCAGTGTAGATGAAAATTATACAAATTGCTAAAATTTACGTTAAAACGAGGCAATAATCACGATATCCTGACAGCTAAAATGATGGTGTTTCAAAAATTTCGCTTTTTGGGCTGTATAGAGACGTAGTTAGATGTAAGAAAATAAGCGGTTGCCCTCACAATCAGATTTTACCTTTTGTATGAATCTTAAGAAAAATCCGGGCGTGAAGAGGCCTCTTAAGTTACTCCTGGGACGAAAACATCTTTCAAGTACGTCAATTGTTTTTATGTGAATCGCGAGCATACAGACAGACACACATTGATTTATACATTACTGGTATCTAGGTATCTTATGTACCAGCAAGACTACTTTTAATTTATACATTACTGGTATCTAGGTATCTTATGTACCAGCAAGACTACTTTTAATTTATACATTACTGGTATCTAGGTATCTTATGTACCAGCAAGACTACTTTTAATTTATACATTACTGGTATCTAGGTATCTTATGTACCAGCAAGACTACTTTTAATTTTTTTTCCCTTTGTACGGACTAAACGCTGACTATTTCATCATAAGTTTAGATTCTTCGTTATTACACGGCTTGTGATACGTTATTACACGGCTTGTGATACGTAATTACACGGCTTGTGATACGTTGTTTCCCTAATTGCATTTATCTATTACACTATTACTTTACCTTAATTGAGAACTAAATTAAAAAAATCCTATTCTAAACCCGGAGGTGTACTTTTAGGCCCACTTGCGCCAAGCTACTTAACCCAGGTTAACTAACTTTTAATGCTTTGTCCTTGTCACATCAAGCGATAGAAATAAGGACATAGCATAAAAAGTTAGTAAACTTTGGTTATGTTGCTTGGCGCAAGTGGGCCTTAGGCGACAAGTTCTAAACTGACCTGGATAACATGTCAATAACCGTTTAATTTCTTTACTTTCAGTGAAATATGCCTCAAAATTCTCGCGCACAATAACCTCATTGGTCGTATCATAGGAAAAGGCGGTAACACAATCAAGAGAATCATGCAGGAAACCGATTCTAAGATCACCGTTTCGTCAATAAACGATATCAGCTCCTTCAATTTGGAGCGAATTATAACCGTCAAAGGATCCATTGAAAATATGGCCAAAGCGGAGTCACTTATTTCGGCGAAGTTGCGTCAGAGCTACGAGAACGACTTGCAGGTGTTGGCTCCACAGAGTATCATGTTCCCTGGACTGCACCCGATGGCAATGATGTCGACTGGTCGTGGGTTCTGTGGCGCGCCGCCGCCCTTCCCTCCGCCGATCTACGCCCCGCTGGCTGGCCAGGGGGCGCAGCAAGGCGCTGGCGACTCACAGGTTTGTTGCATACTGCAATAATATATACTGCGGCATAAGGCATTGTTTTCTCCTTCCTGCTTGCGCACTCAAGCCGTTTCTACTCCTTTTTTGACACGGGTTCTACGTCGTCACGGCAAATCTATGTCTATCATCTTGACGGAATGCGACACTCACACTTGTAACAAATCTATGTCTATCATCTTGACGGAATGCGACACTCACACTTGTAACAAACGACGTCTTTTTTATATCTGCGAAAAATTACATGAAACAACAAAACAAAATAACAAGTCGACAAAAAACATAAAAGAAACCAAGTTTTGTGCCAAGTTTGAAACTGTGTGTGACAGTCTGTCATTATGACACTGTTTTACCAATGTTACAACAAAAAGGCCATCTTCCTTTCTAAAATCTTTTAAAAGATAGATTCAATAGAATATAAATTATGACGTGTAAAATCGTTATGAATTTATAAGACATCTTTATATCATACTTAGAGACCGTTTTTAGGGTTCCGTAGTGCCTAAAAGGTACAAAAGGAACCTTATTGCAAGACTCCGTTGTCCGTCCGTCCGTCCGTATGTCACAGCCTCATAACTTTAGCATCTTTAAAGATAAATACATGAAAATCAAGCCACCAGTATGAATTTGGACGATGATCAAAAAGTCACCTTGTATAACGGTGTAAAAAGAAGGAAAAATTTTAATTAAAGAAAATCATGGTAATCTGTGTTTACGTAAAGATTGCAGGAAAAATAAAGCGTTTGAGAAATTCTCGAAAAAAATGACAAAATTAAATTTATCACCCACAATACGAAACCCTAGGTACGCGAGTCTGACTCTCACTTGGCCGGCTTTTGTTAATATGATGACTAGTTAATATATTTCTTGGAAATGGATATTATAATTAGGGTATTGCAGATTTGTGACAAATCTAAATTTAGGTGACAGAAAATATTGTACCCAATTTTCCTACTTGCATTTGCATCGTCTCTTAAACGTTCTTATTTTCTAAATTCTAGGAGACCACTTACCTGTACATCCCTAACAACGCTGTCGGTGCTATCATCGGAACAAAAGGCTCACACATCCGCAACATCATCAGATTCAGCAACGCGTCTGTAAAAATCGCGCCATTGGAACAAGAGAAGGTTGTCGAAGGGCCGAACGCGCAGCAAGAACGCAAGGTTACGATCGTCGGCAGCCCCGAGGCCCAGTGGAAGGCGCAGTACTTGATCTTCGAGAAGATGCGCGAGGAGGGCTTTATGTCCGGCTCGGATGACGTGCGGCTTACGGTTGAGATCGTGGTACCGTCCTCCCAAGTGGGCCGCATCATCGGAAAGGGTGGGCAGAACGTTCGCGAACTGCAGCGCGTCACCGGCTCCCTGATAAAGCTGCCTGAGCAGCCCGCGCCGGCTGGCGGCCCGCCCGCTCAGGAGCAAGACACTACCGTGCACATCGTAGGACCCTTCTACAGCGTCCAGGTTAGATACTTACATAAGCTTTCTTTCTTGCACTTTTTTTACGATATGTCATTAAAACAAATAACATGTAGGTCAAATGAGACATCTCTTTGCTACATGTATTTCGTTTATCTTATATTATCATGTGATCATTATTGTATAATTTGCTTTGGCGAAATGTTTCTGTTTATGTAGCTTTTAAAGCGAATTTCAGCGCTAACACCCGAGTGGTTCTGAGAAGTATGTATTTATGGTTGGTTCTCCTATCGTGTAATGTGTTGTGTTGTCTGGTTTATGGTTACAGTATGATACCAGTATGTTTGTCATTGCTCGAGCAGTGAATGGGATGATAACATTTCCAAGTATAAAAGGATTATTTGTCGTTAGGTATGTAGTCACATGTAGTTACAAGTCCATTACATATTTTTAATTAATGCAATAAATAAAATGTGACGCGGAGTGGTTTAGTTACTAAGAAGCAAAAATAAGATAAGTATATAATTATGTTTGTTGCTGGCGCGCTGCGAAATATATTTTCTCAAGTAATGTGGCGCGTTGTGTGAATAATGAGATTTTTACGTTTTGTAGCGGTCTTCAGATGCCGGGTGAAAGGCTGTGCCGACCCATTGAATGGCCTTACGGATTCTGAGCTAATGACATAGCACAGATAGAAAAGCATGCCTTTTTGTGAGGTAAGTTTTGATCACACTCTTCTAAATCATTCTAACTGCGAATTTTGTTATTTACATTTATATAATAAATTAATGTGTTATTCGAACCTGTCTTTAATTCATTTGGTCCAGTCCATAAATATATTTCATATCGTGAAGAATTTTAACAGTGTCGCGGAATGCTGGCGATAACATTGGACTGTTGTAACTACATGTGATTTATACAGATAGTTTAGTTAATAGTTTTCTGAAAGGGATGAATGAATTGTATATGTGTTAACCCTTAATTAGTCGCATGGGGTCAAAGCAGTTTCGCATTAAAAAAATAAGCACTTGCCGCTGCCCGAATTTCCCCGCGCCCCCGCTAGCTTCATAACCTGCGTCGAAGTTTGTATTCTGGTAGCGTCCAAGTCACGGGAGTAGAAGGATGCGTCTCTGCGCTCTTGAGCGGTGACCCCGTGCGAGTAATTACGTTACTTTTTTGAAAGAGGGGAGTTGTTTAGTTTATGTATTTTTCTTGTGTATTATTAATTCGATTTGTATTATTATATGTCCAGTGTGTACATTTATTTTATAAATATGTTTTTTACAGCTTGATAAAATGAAATTATTCAAATACTTCTAAAGTTTTAACTTTGATCTTAGTATAAGTACAAATTGATAATTTTTGATAATAATTTTAATTTAGCTTGTTTTTGTTTGATTGGATATTTAGTTCATGTTGTTTCCTTTTAAATATAATAGAATTAATAAAGCACTTTAATAATAATAAAGCTTTATTTACTTATATATTTCATAAATAATAAAAATTATTCCTACAATTTGGGGTCACCTGTGACCCCATGCGAGTAATTATGTAATTTTCTTAGTGCGCCTAATTAAGGGTTAAATGAGTCGTAGACTCATAGCACATCTCTTTTATTGTGTCCTAAATTTCCAATTTGCGCTTTTTTATTTAACGTCTAATAATAAAGATATTATGTTACGTTAACTCTATAGGTAGAGACAAAAACAAGACAAATGCGAATATTCGTGATTAACTTCGTTTAGTCTCTGGAAATAGAGATCCGATGAGATCCTAAATATAAACAGTTATTAGCCACGTTTTGGGCTTTGGGGCTAGCTCTACTTTTTTTGGAACCAGGTATTTAAGGACAGCCATCACGCGCAAACCTCCATGCAAACGCAAACACAAAATGGTGAGGTGTCTGTAATGTTTTTATAATATTTTAGGTCGAGTTTATTGACATTATATAGATCTATGCCACATTAAACCTAAAAATCAAGAAATTAGAATCAATCTTATGAAAGATTCTCCGTATTTGTTACAAAAAATTTAAAAATAATTGTAACGGCCAAAATACAACTTTTAGATAAGAACAATGTTGGTACATGCTCTACGGAGCAATGTATAACAATAGTTCACTATATTATGATAAAAGTGGTTCCGCAGCTGGATTACTCGCCTTTTTCTAATTAATCGAAACAGAATACTTAAATTCAAAATTCACTCAATAGTTATTCAACAAAACCTATTACCTATCTATTGTGTATGCTGCAATGCTAATTTTGAAATTCTAATTTACAGACACCAATGGAAACTGTGCGATTGCAAAGCTCAGATAAGAGTCATGTACAACTATATGATTAAACGTATTTTATTTGATATAAGCTTCAAAACAGTTGGATTTTCCATAACATTGATTTGAAAAACAATAAAATAAAATAATCTAAAATCACTGTTATGGAAAATCCAATTATTTTTAAGCCAGCTTAATATCATTTAAAATACGTTTAAGAGCGGTTTCGCACCCGGATTGTGAAAAATCCGTCTTTTTCTCATTAATCGAAACAGAAACTTAACTCAAAATTCACTCAATGTACGCTGCCATCGCAAACTTTCCATTAGTTTCTGTAAATTAGATTATCAAATTTATTTGATTCAAAATTTTTGAAATAACAGTTTAGGTCTATCTATGCGATGTTATTGGATGCAGGAAAATGCAAGTTAATCGTTTATCGAATGGCCGAAGTATTAAATATATTTTATTCAAAATAAATTATCTTAATTTCACGGTTTAAAATGAATTTGATAAGAGACAAAATCGGGATAACCCCTGCTTGAACAACGAGCTGCCTAGCCATTCAATTGGACGCTGCCATTTAATTAACAACCTCGTCTCCAACTAGGGGCCTGATTTAACTACACGGCGGGGCGGTGACATATACATCTATATCAGATGTTTCTGTAAAGGGCGGGTCCAGGGGGAAAGGGGGTCTCGCATGACTCCCTCCTTCAGGGCCTTATTTTGCATCAAGTCAAACTGACTTCTATGTCGTTTCATTATTGCTTAAAATAGCGCGCTCTGAGACGTTATGACAACCGAAACATCGCGCACTGTAAAAATACACGTTATTCACTCAAGAAACGTTTTTACTGTGAATTTTTCAAGATAGCTTAATTACTTACTAAAGTACGTTTGCTTGAATTTCCTGCAATTTTTATATAATTTGGGTCTTTAAAAATCTGCAGAAAAGATGTATCCGAAACATATATTTTTTCCAGTTATAAAATATCACAATTTTATGGTTTAATTGGGTTTAAATTTAATATGAATTAGAAAAGCAACACAATCGGAAAAATCTCTTCTAATAATATTAACGAATAAATGGGTAAAGTGAAACCCTTTGTCCCAATTTTAAATATTGTGGTTGAAATTTTCTAGCACTAATTTTCGCTTGAAATATCAATCATTCGACTTTAATTTGAATGACTATAATCCGGAGATTACAAAATTGAAGGAATACGTACCACAGGTTTTCAATCGAAAAAATCGATACACATTCACAGAAAAACCATTTTCATATCACACGAAATCTGCCTTCGCAATTTTTTCGCAAGTGCCAGAATAGCCGCCCTGATAGTGACAGATATCATTTAATCTGTTAAAACTAAAGGGGTCGCCTCGCTCCGCTTCGCTCAGCTCATGAATTTATGATCGTTAGCAACCTAACACGCTCCTCGCATCGCTCTTCGTCGCTCCTATTTTTGGCTCGTTAATTTGTTATTTCGTACTTCATGATATTGCCATGTGGCCACATACACAATAGGAATTAAAGAATTGATCAAAAAATCGATAGTTACGCTATAAATTAATTTCATGGATTTCGAAAAATCTTTAAAATCAAAATCATCGCCCCCTTAACTCCGTAACCAAGGGAAGTGTATCAAACATTTGACTATATATAAAAGTTAATATGTGTATATTATATATATTCAGTAGCGGGGAACCGAAAGATCGATTTCTTTTAAAACAAGTGACGATCGTTGTACATTCCTGCAGCTATGATATTTAAGGCGGTGAACTCCTGATGTTGTCACTTTTCAAGTTAAATTTTAACCGTGAAATTGTGATAATAAAATTTAGAAAAAATATGTGTCATATTTCAGTCTTTGATCTAAATATGTCGGCCGTTCGATACACGATTACTTGCATTTTCTTGCATCCAATTAAATCGCAAAGACAAGCCTTAACTATGATCTAAATATCATTTCATTTGAGTTATTTAAGTTTTAGACAATAAAACTTATACCAAAATGCACGTCGTACAAAATGTGATACAAAACGGTCATAAAAATTTGGCTCTCATTTATAGGTAGATCTCAATTCTTTCAATTCAATTCAAATCTTCAAATAGGAGAAGTCAACAATCCTCTTCTTCTTTGTACTGAACTCGGCCCCCTTTCACTTTTGAATTAAAAACTTTTTGGTTTAAAGGGGAACCGGGAAAATCGTATGGGTTCGCGTCACCGTCACCGACATGCCAACCAAGTGTCATTACAGCCAAAAGGTATTGCACCTCTTTAGGGATAGTTTCTCTATGATCATATACATTAATCACCGTCACCGACATGCTGTATTGACAGCAAAGTTTTCACTTTTGTTGAATGCCTGTCTTTCTTTTTTTGTGGTGTTAACTCTACAATGTATTTCAAAATTTTCTTGTCACCGTCACCAACATGCCGACCAAGTGTCATTACACCCAAGAAGTATTGCACTTCTTTAGGGATAGTTTTTCTATGATCATAAGTCACCGTCACCGACATGCAATATTGACAGTAAAGTTTTTACTTCTGTTTGCCAGTGCCCATGAATGCCTGTCTTTCTTTTTTTCGTGGTGTTTACTCTACAATGAATTTAAAAAATTTCTTGTTACCGTCACCGACATGCCAACTAAGTGTCATTCATTACACCCAAGAAGTATTGTACCTCTTAGGGATAATTTATCCATGATGATCATGAGTAGGGCTTGCAATATTCGAATGATTTTTTTATTCGAATAGATAATTCGAAATTCGAATATTCGAAAAAGAAAATCTAATATTATTGGAATATTATTCGAATAGTCAAAAAATAATTCGTCACTCTAAAAACACGAAAAATAATTAAAAGGTGTTTTTTCCAAAAATATTTTCGACCTTATTGACATTTTACAACCCCTTTGTTTTTTTAGTTCAGTGCATTCAGATAATGGTCCTGAATTTAACCGAAAATGACACGAATAGAAGCAAACAATAGAAGTAGAAATATATTTTTAATTACGCTTGGCGCAGCGCATCTTTGATTCCCTCTTTTCCTCACAACAAAGCGAGGCTCCTTTGGGCTACCAATCTTAATCTGTTGATATTGGTCCAACAAACAACTGTGACAGGTGGCATCCTCTAGTGTGGAAAACTAAACTGTTAGTAACAAGCAGCAGAGGCTTAGTAGTAGGGATCCCGTTTGCCATCTTTCGGGTACGGAACCCTAAAAATAAAAGTCCTTACCTGAGTGTAGTGAATGAAAACTGCGCATTACTTACTATAGTGTGCGTTTATTTATGTCAGTAGCGTACCATACACACACCACTGCATTGCGTTTATACACGACAGCGCACAAAGCCGAGAATTGTATTTCCCCCTCCAAAAGCCACGCTTTGAGGTGATTGATCTGCCACCGCGGTTCAACGGGGTCGTGTACTCTACTGTAAGCTTTATGCTCGTAACTTTAATATTGACCGCTGACCGTGTCCATAGCAGATGACTGAAAATATGTCGTTGCGATACTTATAATTGTTTAATTTTTCTAAATAACAACTCGATTATGGTTTTAATGTAAAGTTCAGCAACATTCATTCAGTTACCTTATTTGGCTAAATTAATTTCGCACCTTTTACTGTAAAGCTAGGACGCTTTTACTGAATTTGCTTAATTTTACACCTACTTGACTAAACACACAAAAATAATTAGATATAAATTGGCGGTGTACAGTTAATTATATTATCCATGTGACTGGAAGAAAAAGAAGTGTAAGCTGCCTTGGTTTCGTTTTAGTGCCGTGCTTGATCTTTTTGTGCTTAATTCGTTCATAAAAGTCTTAAAACTTAATATTTAATACCTGTAAAACGAATTTTTCAATGGTTATGATATTTGCTGAAAATGTTCTGAAAAAAAACGGATTGTTCACATTTTCACTGAAACGCGTTTCCTGATTTGTTTAATTTTCATTTATTACTTATCAACTTAAATAGCTTTACGATATAGAAACCAAATAACCCAGTTATGTTTTACTTCGAGATCAAACTGTATATTTCCTGGCCTAAAAATAAAACATAAAGCCACGCAGAATCCTTAAATGTACAGTACGACAAGGCGCTTTGGCCGCGTGGTTTGGTCGTGGTCAAAATCGGAACTAACGCTTCTATCCTATCCCTTGTCTTACAGCAGTGCCCCCCTGTCAGTGTCATCCCTGTCAAAAATCCTTGTTGCACTGTACAGTCAGTTAAATCTGTCATCGTAGCGCTTTTAAAATTGTACAGTCAAGACCACGTCAAGTTATACACTTGCAGTGCTACATTAGCCCCTATAGTGAAGCATAATAAGTGTATAGTTCGATGTGATCTTTACTCTACGTTCAAAAATAAAACTAAAAATTTGTATACTCTTATACTATTTATGTAGATACAGCACGATAGAAACGGAACCCTCGGCGCGGGAGTTTCACTCGCATGTGACCGTTTTTATTTTTTTAAATACGTGGGTCGTGGAGCATACCATAGCGTGGTTGGTAGTTTCCTGGAAGCGATTCCTTATCTTCGTCGCAGTCGTGTCGTCTGAAAAGGTTATCGAAATAATGGATTCAAATGACACGACGTCCATATGCAGATGTAAACAAAACAGGACCCAACTAATATCGTTATAAAAATATCGTATAAAATATAATTAGTTTGAACTGCAGGCGACTGTATAATATTATAATTTTGTGCACCTATTCTCATTTATGATTACCAGAGGCGAAAAAAAAAGCCGCCATTCTTGACCATAAATAAAAAAGATAGTGCGCGACCGTTCCGAGGGATGACTGAAGTTGGCGGGGGCGAGGTACTAAAATCCCTGCGTGGGGCGGGTTTTGTATCGGGATAGAGAAGCGCGTGCAATTGCACATCACTCCCACTCACCGACATTCGCAGCTGCGCAGTCAAAGCTACCTCGCCCCCGCCACAATCTGTCATCCCGCGGGATGTTTGCACACTATCTTGTAGAGCGAAAATCGACCAGGTTAACTGAAGTTCGAGCTAAGCGATGTTAAATTGTAACAGATTGGTGGTTGAACATTGCCTATTTCCTGTTTCCAGTCTGCGCAGCGACGCATCCGCGCCATGGTCGCTCAGGCGAGCGCACCGGGTCGCCATCGCCGTGCAGGCGGCCCCGCGCAGCCTCCAACTCCGCAGCAGTAAGAAGACCTCCCACGCCCACCACCCCCTCCGCTACCCCCTCCCGCAACACCGGCCAACAGCAACCAACCCGACCCGCCGTGCCGCCGCCGCCTCGACTGATGTTAAATATTACGACAGGTTTCTATTCTTATATAAATAAAACGCGCATACATGTGAGCGTAAAATAAGGCCCTTACATTCAACGATACTTTACACATAGAAGCGCCCACTAGAGAGTGAGATATTTTATTGAATAGCTGGCTGTATACGTATTCGGCCGAGAAGTATCATGTATGTGAAGGCCCCGGTACGCACTGTCGGTGTCCGAGATCAGTACAAGTAACTATAGAAGAGTGGCTGTGGCGAGGGCGCGACGAGAGCACCACTCGAGTTGCTCGCGTCGCGTCGCTCCGTGCCATTCGCTGGCAGGATATTGCGTTGGCAGCATGCGTCCAAATGTTGTTGTTGACATAATTATATTATTGTAGTGAATTGTAATTAATATTGAGAAATCCATATTTTATCCCGTGATTATCTATGTTGATGATTAATATTTAATATATATTCATATACACTATTTTTTTAAACGATAGTGCCAGTATGATGAATTGTATATTCGTGCCGTGAATATATTTTAATTGTTAATATTGTTTTCGTATCATGTTAAATCTACATTTTAAAGAGTTGACATACATAGACTGCAATAGTCATCTATCAGTTTCCTATACAAATGTTGAAACCATAGCTAATAGTACCATACCATTATACATATACAAACAAGAAGTACATATTTTGTTTTGTTATCGAGTAATAGATTAATCTGTTAAAATCACTACATTATACAGTCTGTTAATATTATTTGAAAGGGTGTGTGGGATACAGTTGCGAATGTATACCAACATCAAAAGCGCTATTGACCAAGGAGGCTCATTGGAGAATCGAATGCATCGCGGGTGAATAGTATGGGTATTCCTTTATACAATTTCTGCATGCATGCTCATGAAGTGAGTGTGTTATACAATGGTTTATAGAATGGTTGTGTGCATCGGATGTTGTTGTAACCAATCCAAAGAGTGCGGCCGATGAATGCCGTACACACGAGACAAGACAACGTGCGTACTAGATAGGATGCGTGCGCCAATTTGTAGGTACCTACGTGCATAAAGGTACGACATACGATTCGAGGCCGAGACACGAGCGCGCTTGACGCGTGGCATCGGCGTCCGGCCTCTTCACACGGAAATGATAAGTCCACCATGTTGGATGTAATTATTTTTGATATAATAGTAATTATTGGAGAGTAAGGAGTAAACGAATGAAGTTTTTAATTTGTAAGTGACGTTTGTTGATCGTTTTCTTTGTAACTTTGTCTTTGTTAGCTTTATAAAGTTTTCTTGTATTGCAACTATAATTGAAAGGTTTGAAAATTTAAGCGATACCGTAGCGTTAATGGTGCGAATGGAGAGTCATATTGTTTGAATTTAACGTGATATGTTTATTATTCAAAGTGATTTGCGTTGTAATTGTGCCAAGTGAGATATTTTAACTATGAGAGATTAAGATTAAGTGAATAATATCAAAATTAATAAAAACATAGATATTTATATATATTTATATAAATGTGATAATAATATATGGAAGTTTTGGCAAAGAATGTTTACATTCTTCTCTTAATTTTTTCACTTTCTTAGGTTAGACAATTTGTAAAGGTAGATTGTGATAAACGGCTGTTATACTTGCATTTGTCCGCCTTGGGAAGCGACCACCAACATGGCCCGTTTACATGCACTCTCCGACATGACATGACATGACCAACAACGACGGCGTTCAGCATGGAATATGTGCCACAGTTGTCTATCCTTTTCAAATATAATGACGAGCAAATCCCAAAATTCACGAAGATTATTATTGCATGTTTACCGGTGTAAACACCTGCGTCTCTGCGATTTAAAATTATTCAAGTGGACAAACTAAATAGTGCTGTAATGCCCTGCGATTTTTTTTTTAATAGTTTTCGCGGTTCCTAATTCCGCTGTATTGTATAATGCTTCCACATATTATTTCTTGTAATCTTTATCTCACATTTGGCATGCCCCTATAATGACTCTGTAAAAGTGACCAGCTTTACGTATTATTTTATATAAGAGTATTTAAAAACGTCGGCCTAATACTCGAGTCATTATTAGGGTGTCAACTACTAAAAGAAGAACAATTAAATAGTGCTCAACACGACATGACGGATAAATAACGACAACCTAACAGTCCTAATAATAGATACTCGGGACTCCACAAAATACTGCACTAGATATCTACCGCAAAACGCTGTTTGCTGAAAAGATAATCATGTTAACATGAGAACTGCATCCGTAACCTATTCTTAGTAGTATATATTCAGACATATAAGTTTGTTAACTTGGAAGTACACTAGGAGGAGAATACAACGTCAATTTACGTCATTATACCGGTTCACATTGCGAGTAATACATATTTTTGCGAAACACGAATTACTTCACGGTGAAACTATCTTTGTGTTCATTTTTGGGATGCAGAAATGACCCTCTGTGCAAAAGCTTGTGCACTGTGAACTGGTTATCAGTAACCTACAAGTTGAAGGCGAGTGACTATAGATAAACCATACAATTGGCTTATAGCTCGCGGTACCAAGGGAGCGTCGGGCGACGCGAAGTCAGAAACGGCCTTGTCCCTTGCTCGCACCACTCCACCCGACTCTTACCTCCGCGCCGCCCAACGCTCCCCTCGTACTGTGATGGTTTATCCATGTTCTTTTTTTTTTCGTTTTGTTCTCTTCCTGATGTTCTCCAGTAAGATGTATGCTAGGTAAAAATATTTATAAAAATGTTTTCTTAATATTTAGGAAAATGTTTTCTTAAGTACCTACTTAACTCGTGCAGTTCTCCATTACACGCTACGGAGAATACCGTATAACCAGCTTCCGTACGGGATATAACGTTTATAGACTCACAGATCATTTCCTGGTAAACAAAAGCCTAACGTGACGGGAAATCTGTAATTTTACTTTGTCATTAACACGGCCATTATCAAATAATCTGCTACATGGTCATAGTACAAACTAAACAATTTAAAAGACAAAAATAAATACAAAAATATGAAAATTATGTACACTACTTGGAGAATGATAATATGTTATTGTATTACACATCAATTATTTTTCAACGAGGTAATGAACACCTTTTTGTCCCGGTAAAGCAGGGCCTTCGAGTAACGCTATTTATTATATTAAAATGATCGCAAGGCGTGTGTAAATTATAATATAAAAATAACGACTGCACAATGACGCTGCTTGCGCTGCCGGGATAAAAATGTCTTTCAATTCTAAATCTATAAATCAAGTAGTTGAGTTACAAAACCTATTATGCCTTTGGTAAATTAGATCCTATGAATTGACGTTTTATAGGATCTAACCGGGGTAAGGTAACAGTAGGCAGTCTATCGGCTACGCTCCCGACCCGTAAGTCCAAATCACACGGGAACAAGTGACCGTGCAGAGGTCTTGTAACCAGTGTAGCTAGCTAGCATGCACCAGAGATACAATGTCTGTCTTACTACATGCGCTCTCACGTATACAGCGTTGTCAATGAGTGCTATAGGCTCGCCGTGTGGTTCAGGGTTGACCTTTTCTTACCATATTAAACAATGAGTTAATTCTAGTAGGTATGTTTGCAGTACGCGAAACATTCCAACCTCAGCTATGACGTGTTGTTTCGTGCTGACAAATGTTTTCTGTATTTAAAATTTGCACTATGTACTCATTGAATCTCTGATTTATTTGCTTTGATATTTTGAGAAGACACGTATAAGTAACAGTTCCTTTCTCCTGTTACCGAAATGTATGGTCATTTTTGATTGAATCAGCTGAGTTTGGCCACCAAAGCTCACCAACACCCGTGTTTGGCCATCCAAAGCTCACCAACACCCGTGTTTGGCCATACAAAGCTCGCCAACACCCGTGTTTGGCCACCCAAAGCTCGCCAACACCCGTGTTTGGCCATCCAAAGCTCGCCAACACCCGTGTTTGGCCATCCAAAGCTCACCAACACCCGTGTTTGGCCATCCAAAGCTCGCCAACACCCGTGTTTGGCCATCCAAAGCTCGCCAACACCCGTGTTTGGCCATCCAAAGCTCACCAACAGCCGTGTTTGCAGTGTACATAAATGAGCACATAGGCTCTGCTTCCCGCGTTTGAACTTTTATATTTAAAAAAAAACACAAATTAGTAACAAAAATTGAGATTTATATCCCATCTATCGGGAAGTAGTTTGTTTACATTAAATGTTAAATGGAGTTTGTGTATTTCAAATGAAAGATCACCTTGATGTATCCTTTGACACTAAATAGGTTACATAAACAATGTATATTTGTTTAATTGTTAGTTATTACTGGATATGAGATATTGGCTAACCATGCATGCGTGTGGCAAGTCCACACGAGAACAATAGGCAGACGCTACATGTTAGTTAGTTGCAACCACCGGCACACACGGACACACACCGGCTACCAACCAACCACATTCTGTGTGAATGCATCGGCATTTTTATAGAGTATTGTAAATCATTACTCTCATTGTGACAAAGGATTGTATATAGAGGCAGGCATGTTGTTTATTCCTTCCAAATATATGAAAGAGGGTACATTATGATTTGTAACGTTTTAGGAATGCAGAAATAGTTTTAGTTGATTACTTGTATCGTCGTGGCGTAGTGTTAAGTTGAGAAGGCGTGGACGCTAGAGGCGCTCGGCTAAGAGACTGAACTACACCCCAGCCGGCGCGCCCTCGCGTCCCTTACATGTCATTTTCGCTAATATACTTTATCATTCTTGTTTGGTCTACTGTTAATTATTTACATTTATATTACTTTCTCATTCATGTGTGTAACCGCTAATTTGTGTATATGGTGTGTGATCGATTGAAGTATCGATTTCATTTTTTGCATGAACGTATTAAAAAAAAATAGTTATTATGCAAGTTGCGACACTGAATTATAGTTAAATATGCATTTTAAACATTTTAAACAATTCAATGTTATTTTATGGAAATGTCGAGCACATATTGCATTTTATTAATTTGATTTTAATTCATTTTATTGTTAATTTTAATTGATATTGAATATTGAGGATATGTGTAGCAGATATTCTGTTGCTGTAGGTTACACGCCCTCGGTGACAATTATTGTTTCCCATCAATTATGTAGAAATGCAGAACATAGATAAATAACCAAGCCAAGCGGCGCGTCAGTCGTAGCCCGTCGCGCCTGCGTGATATATTATTTAGCGACGAGGCTGCGACCGGCGCACGCGCTGGTCCGCCAGCCACCAACACCAGAGATAGAGTTATTGTTGCTTCTCTGACAAACGTATTAAGGTCCAATTATAACACGTTATTGTTTTCAGTTAACTTAACTATTCAAGCTGAACGTTATGTACACAATATTAGATTCAACGAAAATTTTCTTTGAATTTTTACTGTTATTTTTAGAACCATTTTATAATTGGTATAAGTTCTGAAACTAATAACTACCTCAATATTACTAAATGAATATGATAATTATCTTTGTGCATGTTTTTGGGAACTGAATTTTAAATAATGGATACAATTCAATATAGTATAAGAATGCTATTTTAAACATTAATGGAAATTGTCAATATTTGGTTTCTTATCGTAATAAAATGAAGAAATTCATTTTGTCTTTTATTTAATGACTTGTTTTTTGTCTTTCCTGCAAAGTTTAATTAAGAGCCTAGACTTAGGGGTAACAACCTTCGACCAAAATAAACTTTGGGGAAATTCCCAGTGAGGAGTTCTTTCAATACTTCCGGAAATTTATTTATTATATTTATCTCTAGCTACACAACGTGTAACAGAAAGGTGGAACCATATTTGAAGAGCTTATTCAGTCAATGGTATAGAACAACTTTTTCAATGGAACAAACAGTTTCCCGAAAAAAAAAAAAAAACTTTTTCATAGAAAAATGCAATGCCGCTCGGCCGAAATGTATGGAAGGACAGATTTTTTTCGAGTTTTCAGGGTTAGCTCCATAGTAAAAGTTGTTCTATACCATGGACAATAAGCTCTCCAAATATGGTTACACCTTTCTGTTACACATTGTATATGCGGGGGCCCAGAAGGTACAGTCAGGGTCAAAAATAGGTATGCATGCCTAACGGCCACATACCTAAATCATAGACTTAAGACAGCCATACTCAACTCAACCTTATTTTTATAGGGGCCACAAAGACGTTTTAGCTATGGTGCCGCGGGCCGCAACATAAAATTACTTAGGTGTTAATAAAAAACGTAATTTCAATTTATGGGCTTATTAATTTTAATTAAAAAAAGAAAAAGGGTTCACAATTAATCAAGCTGGATGATCTTAAAAATCTATCATGCATGCTGCTACCAGCGACCTTGACAAATGAGATTTCTGAAATTGTGAACACTTTCAAAACTTTGTTAAGATATGTTTTGTTGGAGTCTGTAAGTTTGTTTCTGTACACATTCTTCGCATATTTCATTCGCGAAAATGACGATTCGCAAACGTATATTATTAGAATTTGGACACTTTGTATGGTTTTATATTTTTTGGGGGACAAATGCTCCAAAATAAAAATGTTGGCATCAAGGCCAAGTGGCCCACCACTTGGCCTTGATGCCAAGTGGTGGGCCACTTACAAAAGCTTGGCAGGCCGCAAGTTGAGTGTAGCTGACTTAGGATATACTATATATCCTAAGTCTATGATCTAAACACGCTTAGACCACAAAATAACCACTTACAGAATGTTTACTCCGAATAACTAGCGAAAACAGGCGCACGCACACATAGGCGCGTTCGTACGACGATATCTCTTAAATACTCGGGTGAATGGTAATACGAAATTCTGCCGAAATCATCGTACGTACTCGTCTATGCATGTGTGAATCTGTTTTCGCTCGGTCGTCGAGTCGGTTTTCTGGTACTGGTAAAATGGGGTGAATAGGGTAGCAGCCGAGTATTTTCTTTCATTCCGAGTATTTTAAGATCATGTTTTTTTTATGAGTTCCCTATGGCAATACTTTTTTTTGTAGCCAAAGAATTGTATTTTGTGCTGGCAATGAAAACATACTCAAATCATTACCCAAATTAAAAATAAAAACATTTTAAATACGACCTTCCAAACAGCATGAAATATGCTCTTCCTAAAACCTCAATTTTGTGGCATTTGTAATAATTTCTAGTATTTTTTTGTGATTTCTAGATATTAATAATTTTAAAAGGAATATAAAAACAACAAAGATAAGTTGTAATATTCTGTTTTTGATTGTATAATCTCAAAATACTTACTTAACCTCGATTTTTACAATTTTCGGGGTTATTGGGGTTTCCTAGGGGGTGAATAGGGTATCAGAATGGGGTGTATAGGGTCACAACTGGGGGCAATAGATTCATGAAAGAGGTGAATAGAGTCAGCAAAGGGGTGAATTGATAGGGCTGGCACAAATAATATTTATAAATACCTCCCTATATTATAAGCTGAACGTTTTTGTTCAAATTCCGATTTCGAACATTTATTATTTGTTCAGGCATTAAAAGATTATAATATTTCAATTTGAAAAAGCCAATAGCAAAACTAAACAAAAAACAAAAAAATTCTGTAATGTTAACAATAATGTTTATTAATTCAAAGTTTATTTAAGTTCTACATTCCTCAGAAAAATAAACGCCTATAGACTACTTAGAATGGTAGTAAACCTAAGTAGTCTAGTATCTACCTAATATTATTCCTAAGTAAAAATAAGTTAGTGCTAGCATGTACTTTTTTTGTAATAAGGTATGTTGGTATCAATATTGTAACTACAGAATAATATAATACAATATTAAGTAGAAAAACAAAGTTTTTTGAATTTATATATTTTTTATACATAACAAGAATGGTATTTTAATATTTTATGCTTCATAAATAAATTATAATTTTCGTAAAAGAGTATATATAAGTAAATATACGATTTAAAGAATTTTCAAAGAATCATAAAATTAGGTCGTGTAGTTAGCTTGCCATGTAGTTTCTTCTTTTTGAGTTGGTTAATAAAATAAAGTTATTGTTGCCAACCCTAACAAAAATCCCTTTACACCCCTGTTTCGATTCTATTGACCCCATCGCGGGGGTGAATCGGGTTCAGCAACATTTTAAGGATTTTTTAGAAATATTGTTAGAAAACCTAGTAAATTTATAATGTAATTCAGAAAAATAGGCATCCGGACAAAAACTTGAGTATTTAAATGTCATGTATTTGATTTATAAATGGGTTAAAATTGGCAACAAAGTTGAAAAGTTACCCTATTCACCCCATTTTAATATTAGATGGTAGTATTATTAGGTAGTATCTATTTTGTGCTTGGACTCCAATAATATGTGTGCATATTATGTCAAAATCATAATTGCTCAACAACTCTACACCTTAGTATATGTAAGATATAGAGCAATCATATCGCACAACGGCACAATCATCGAAATAATTATTTCGATGGGCACAATACACAGTTTAGGCAAGTGACCTATAGCTAATTACATTGATAGATATGTGTCAAATAGAGATGGGCAACTGTGCGCTGCAAACGCAATTATTGGTTCACATAGCTGCAGGTCTCGAAGCACAACCGTTCGGGGCTCACACGTCGACTGATGGATCACAAAAACCAAGAATACAGAAAGTAAAGTAAGTTACTAAAAGGTAAGAAAAAATATTTTTTTTTTAAAACAAGACTGCCGTGCCGTTATGAAAAGTGAATCAATAATATCAAAACCTGTGGGGTCTACTTTGTACAAATTCAGTATTATATCTTTCTGTCTGATTGATAAGTGATATTATTCTATTATTTGTATTAGAGTTACTTATAAGATAATAAAACGTTGATTTTTACACGTTAATACCTCGTTAATTTTGAAACCGGGGGGGGGGGGGGGGGCTATCTCGGAAAAAAAGGCTTGTATGTAATTTAACGCTACCCCAAAAATTTTATTTATTCATTAGACTTTTACTTCAAGTACTTAGGGTTTTTAATTCGAGGAACTGCTTTGACCGATAGTGTTGCAATTATTCGAAAAATAAAAATAGGGAACAATATACGTCGATATCGATATTTACTGCAGCATGACGTATGGTAGTAATGCGCGCTTACGAGATATTTCAACAATCGAGAAGATCACATTCGATAAAATTTACAATCTGGATAAACGTCCATCTTGTTGATCGGTTGAATGATCGAGACATTTTTCGATTGTTCCAAGATACGAGATACCTATGCTCCTTCACGCGAGTCAACGAGTTTAACAACGGTCAGCGCGACCGATTACAAAACTATACTTATAATTACGCAATTTTGAATTTACATAGTACTTCCTCGAAATTATTCGCAAGTGTCCGTAACGAACGACGACGTAAATATAAACGAGACATAAAATGAACCGATGATTGTAAAATACAAAACCCACCATTTGATTTATACTTGCGATTGTCGGCACTTGATGAAACATAGAAAGCATCTTGATTTTGAACATAAACACTTGTACTAGTTGTTTCATAACATAATTATATTTATTGCACACTTCCCAACCGGTTTCGGAAATCAATTCATCTTCAGGGGATACAGAATATTTATTATTTTAATATACGAGCCATTAAACGACAAACGTATGTCAACAATGATTGTCAATCATACAAGTGTTTATGTTCAAAATCAAGATCCCACCATTTGACATTTAAAAATAAAATTTAGTTAAATAAGTATGCAGTTTTATTCGTAATGACTTAACGAATAATAAATTTTAAATAGTGGTTTTTTATTATAATGGATTCCAATAATAAGCCACCGAGAATGACTATTCTAGAGTGCGGATCAGAAAATAGGTAACATCGACAAAGTGGTACATACCTTTTCCCGTTCACAGTCACATATTTTGCAAACAGCTTCTACTACCTACAAATTGATTTTGCAGATATACCTTTATAATCTCTATAAATTTTGGATTCGAAATCGCATTCGTAATTGTAAACAAAGTGGCGCTACTTGGATAGGTACCTGTTTTTTTAAGCTGACAAAACCTGTCTTTTATGTTGACAATGATTGAGATTTCATTACGGTTTTAAAAGATTCGTTATCGATTATTATAAAATTGCAAGTTTTTATTTTTGATAATAACTTTGAAGCAAACTTAAAAAGGGCATGTGGATTTTTTTTTCGAAAAGATAGTGTAAAAGTGTAAAGTTATATTTTTGTTAAATTTTGCGTAACTTGACCGTATGAGTTTTCGAGTATAGAAACGCCGTCAATTTTATGATATCGATATGAGCAGCACTGGCTAAAAAGCTCTCATCGTTCATCATAAAATAGTAATAATGGGTATTTTAATATAACCAGTAGGTAGAAAACTACTCTTAAACTAAAAACAATAAATTATTATTAAATAAGTGTGGCGCACAAAGCACTTTTTGGATTTAAATAACAGTACCCATTATTCTCTGGTAACGGAAGAGGCATCTTCGAGCTGTCTCTTAAATAAACCTTCATGCTTGTCTTGTACGTAAATACTATTTTGTTGTCTTCTTTCTTTTTCTTTGCTTTCAGAAGCTTTTTCGGAATTTTATATCCTTTTCCAATTTCAGACATCAACTCGTTTGCAACTTGGGACTTAATTGGATCTTTAGTCGTTTTTGATTTAGTATTTATTGGTCTATTGGTTGGAACGAGAAGCTGAGAACTTTTTTCGTTTGGCCTTAGAAGATTTAGTTTCTTTGGTTCATAATTAGGACGTAGATTCTTTCCTGAAACAAACAAAAAAGTCCGTAAACACCATTGAACTCTATGTACTCTCAGCGGTAAATACATAAATAATTCGTCTTTGTCTAAAATGGTTCAGTACGCCAAGGCTCTTTTGGCGTGTGGATTCAAGTTTCTCTTGCCCACGTTTTGCACAATATATATCCTACTGTTTGGTAGATAGGTTCCATATGCCACAAAGGCATCCGCTAAGAAAGGATTTTGTGAAATTCAAATTTTAAAGGTATGATATCAGTGTTGAAGTTTATATCCACGTGCCAAAAAAGCATTGTCGGACTGTATACCTATGTCGCAGGTAAATTGTCAAAGCCGTGGACTTATAATATCAATAGGTTAGCTTTATTATAGATAATTATAATTTCACTTGTGAATATACGAAAATCTATTATTTCCCGAACCGATTTACCAGAAGCAGCCCCGGATCTATGTATTTTTACAGGGGGTGCAAAAAGCTAATTTTGCGCTCTTGTTAAAAAATAAGTTTGTGAGCAATCTACACCAAACAATCAAGTTAAAAATAAATCCTCAATATATGGAGTACACACACACACACGTACGTGTTTACAAAACAATATTAATTAATTGCCATTTAACATACCCAGAAGAGTACCAAGACGTAAAGCCATGATTTTGCGGCCGACACCATCTAAATCCAACTTGGGGCAACATCACTCCCCATTGAACAGGTTCTCAGCACTGTTTAATAAACACAGTGCATGTCTCGATTTATTTCATGGTAGTGTTTGTAACTTTAAAAAATCCGTCTTTAAACAAGTCATAGGTCACTAGGTGTTAAAATACTAGGTCACTTGTATCAATTCAATAATTAGTTTTTAGTTAATCTTAGTACTTAGTTTTTAGTTAATCTTAGTATTTGTAAATTATTTAACATTGTTCACTATATCCTTTTTTGCATGTGGTGCTCACCTGTAATTATCTGGGCATATAGCTTAAAACCTTATGTTATGTTATTAAAATGTATTTATGTACCTGATGTTGGTGATCCAAATAAATAAAATAAAATAAAATAAATACCCTATACCTCCCTTAAAGCTCCCGGAATAGAAGAGATTGTATGACTATAATTATAGATATGACGAAACGCTTTGAGAAAAGGTACGTAGTGCCCCGCTTCCTTTGGCTCGTTTTAGGGGGGGGCCTATCGTGCCCCCAGATTGATGGATATGGAAGAGGCGAAAAATATGTGGCAGGATCGTAGCAGACGGAAATTTGTAGTCTCTGCTTACCCCTCTTGGAAACAGGCGTGAGCATGTATGTATTTCAACCACAGACATTCAATCAACGGAACACTCATTATGACAGCAGATTTTTTTTAAATTGTAATTTTTGGCTTACCTGTATGTAATAATTTTATAATTTTGGAAACTTTAGCAGAGGTAGTAGTTGACTCAGAACTGGTAGCTGTTGTAATTCCTTCATCACTCTCGGTAATTGCTTCTGTCGTTGTTTCTTTACTCACTGTGCTGTTATAGGGTTTGGTTTCCTTGATTTCTTTAATTTCTCTACTGTCTATTCTTGTTGTCTCTGTTGTACTGCTTGTGATTTCGGTAGGCGCACTTTCCGTTGTTGCGTTTTTTATATTTATTTTTGTATTTTCTGATGTTGTAATTTGAGTTATTGTGCTTTCTGTTGTTGTTTCTTTAAGAGTTGTGCTTTCAGTTGTTGTTTCTTTAAGAGTTGTGCTTTCAGTTGTTGTTTCTTTAAGAGTTGTGCTTTCAGTTGTTGTTGGTGATGCTTTAGGAGTTGTGGTTCATGTTAAAAAATAAATAATTTAGTATAAAGCGACATAAATCAAGTGGTACCAAAACGAAAAGTTTTGTAAATAACTTTGTAATGAACATTACAATTTTGAGTCTTTATTTATTACTAGCTTTTGCTCGCGGCTTCGCCCGCGTTGTTTTACTTTTTGTGAAGACAATCGAATCTGCCAATATTTTTCGGACCCTTAATTTTATAGAACGTATTTATTTGTTTGGTTTGAACGAAACTATTTATTGTTCTCTAAATTGATCCTCTGTTAAACTGTATTTGGGAAAGCCAAAAACCGAGCTGCGTTTCCGAACAAAGTTATTCCTTGACCTCTTGTTCCCCAGGTGTAAAGTTTCTTTGGCGAGACCGAAGATCTAACCCCGTTTTCAAACTAAAATATTTATTATTAAATTACCCACCCGTGTTTTCGAACGAAACTTTATCTTGATCTCTAATATGATTCTCAGATAAAGTGTCATTAGATAGACCGAAATAATTTATAAAGGTAAAGTGTCTTTGACGAGGCTGAAGACCGAGCCGGGTTTCCGAACGAATCTATTTGTTGTTCTCTAAATTGACTCTCCGCCAAAGTGTCTTTGGCGAGGCCGAAGTCCAAGAATTATTTCTTGATTTCGTATTACTTATTATCGTATAAACTTATTCGGAATAGTTAGACTTATGTTTGTATAATTTAAATGTTTAATGTTAATGTTGCAAATTATGATGTCCGGTACGCAATCGGTCTTGCCTCCGTTATTTTATCTGAGGGTCTTGCACTGTCAGATTACTCATATTTGATGTTTTGAAAATTACCTGTGAAAGCACTCGTGTTTTTGATACAAAGAAACAGAAAATTGTGATTAGGCAAACTTATGGATATTTTGTGCTAACTTATAGATTCTCTCTAAATGACAATGAAAGTCCCGAAAAAATCAGATATGTTGTTTGGGAGATTAGCCCGCACAAACAGACAGACAATTTGCTGCAGTAAAAAAATCCTATATATTGATCCTACTAAGTTATCATATCACTACACCAAAACTTTTGAAAATCCGCGTAGTAGTTTTGCGTGATGCGTTCACAGACAGACAGAAATTTGTGTTTTGATATCTAAATGTATTATCACATACACAATCATTACAATTTTCAAAACATATTCTTTGCACAGACACGGTCTCGTGATATATATTTAATTGTAGGCTTTGCTCGTGGCTTCGCCCCAGCTGACTAAGATTTATTTTTTAAGTACGTAGTTGACCTGACTCTGGACACTCTGGTTTGGAGTATTTTGGTTGTCATCATCTCTAATTTTATCGCCAAGCAAAGTTTCCTTGGCGAGGCCGAAGACCAAGACACGTTTCCGATTTTGAACGACACTATTTTTTGTTTTCTGAATTAATACTCTGCTAATGTGTCTTTGGCGGTCTTTGATAACTGATTTAATCCCTTATTATAGTAAATTTGGTGACGCTGAAGGCCGAGTCGCATCTCTCAACGATACTTTTTATTGTTCTCATGGGGACTGATTTATGGGATAAAAAGTAGCCTATGTCCTATTCCAGGTTTTGAACTACATTTGTGCAAAATTTCGGCCCAATCGGTTTAGTAGTTACGACGCACGAAGGTGAAAAATCCATAAAAGCTGGTCGAAACCTAAAAACGTAAAAATTCTCGAAACACGTCAAAGATAATTTAAATTACTACCTGAATAAACAATGAAAAGGTTCACAGCAATTAGGGCTACCTGAAAAACGGGTTGTCATTTTTACATCAGTCCAAAGTTGAACTTGTTCAAAATTGGATGTGTTTACGACAATTTTAAGTCTTGCGTTTATTAATTTCTTACTCGGAAGTTTTAGTGAAAGTTCGTGTTTTTGCGATGGATTCTACTCCAGAAGGTAATTATCTATTTTTTACTATTTATTTTAGATACTCAATGACTTTTTTTTAAACATTAATGCCACTAAAACGACGTGAAAATGATTTTTTTCTGCTTAGTAATTTTCATGAAATGATAAAGTTGAATTTCCTGGCACATCCGGCTTTAATGTTAACATTGTTACAAAAAGTAATCATTAGTCTTGCTAAAACCACTGAAAATTTTCCCGTCCGAAACCGTCGCCTTAAAAAAAATTTTATTTTATTAGTCATGTTTGCTAATTTTTGTTTTTTAATTGTTTTAGGATCAACTAACGAAGAAGCCTGTTTTAGCAGATACACTCTTGTCAGCTATTATAGGGAGTATGCTTCTCGATAGCATCACGAAAAACGGACATACTTGCAAGAAAAGATGAAAAAAGTCTCTACGTGTTACCGATTTTTCACACGAAACCAAGTGGTTGTTAACAAGATTAGTGTCGGATTACAACACCAAACTCCAACAAGCACATGACAATTTTACAGGGTGCGCCAACAAAAACAAAAATTGGTTCAATGCCTATGTTACTTTCCCTGTTGTGCATTCAGCCCACGACCAAGGAGGTGGCCGACCTTCCAAGAAGTTTGAGCAAACCAGTGATCGCTCAAAGATTTTTGGGAAAAAATTGGTCTACATAATATAGACAAACCAAGGCAGGGTGGAGGGGTGTCTACAGATGGAAACACGGCTTGAAATATGTTTCAGCATGCAGAGGAAGTAACTGAAATATCTAGTATCAGCCTGAATCTCTTAAATCGACTTCATTCAATTTTGAAGTTCATGGCAAGTGGATATAAAATAAATGCTGCCAAATTTAAGATTTTCTGCTTGAAAACAGCATGTACTTTTGTGTTCCATTATCCATGGTTTAATATGCCTAAGACGTTCCACAAAATACTGTTCTATGGCTTAAGCATAATTGAAACTTCGGAAGTAGCTTTTGCTCAAGAGAGCAGAAACAAAGATGTGAGAAAATACAGGGAGCAATTTTCCAAATTTTTTTTTCGAAAGCAGTGTATGGTAAACACGTATCAAAGACTAATGGTGTCATCTGACCCTTTTATAAGTGACCTAAGAAAACTTTTCTACCTTTGTTTCAAAGTGTGTTAAATTTATTAGAGGATCCTGAAATTGACACTGTATAATAAACTAAAAATAATTATATATATTTTTTGATTATGAAAGACTTGCATTTCATTTTTGTATATTATTTATCTGTATGAAATTAAGGGGGAAGGGAGTCAGTGTAAGAGAAAGGAGGGGATAGTTATTTTTTAACACTATTAGGTATATTTTTAGATCCATATGAATTGTTACCCAAAAGCTAACCACTCCAGCTCATTTTTGACCCATTTTAGCAGAGGTAGAAGGATATTTGGTATTTTTCTCTGCCCACACTATCCCTCTATCCTTATAATTGGACCAGGAACAATCTTTCACCCAACCTATGACAAATTTGAAAAAAATAGGTTTTGGCCAGCTTTTTCGGATTTTTCACCTCTGTGCGACGTGTAGGAGTAACAAACATCCACCCATCCAAACTTTCGCATTTATAATATTATTATTCAAAATTCAAAATACTATACTATATTGCCACTTAATCGGCGTGAAACACGAAATAAAATGAAAAAAATAAAAAAGCCACGACTTTAGTTGAAATACTTCTAATAAGTTATTTGGGTGTAGAGTTACCTCCGTCCGGTTTTGTCCCAACATGTCCGGACTTTCTCCGGCTTTATAATTTGTCTGGAATTCTATCTTAGTTGAACAAGTTTATATTACCCTACAAGTCATAATTCCATACAAATTAAAAAGCCGGACAAAGTCCGGATGGAAGGCCGAAAGTCCGGACATGTCAGGACAAATCCAACGGAAATGGTAATTCTACATTATCTATTACACTCTACACCCAGAATACTTACTAGAACCATTTCAAATCAACTGGAGTAGTTTTTAAGGGTTCCGTATCCAAAAGGTACAAAAGGAACCTTTATGGTGAGACTCCGTTGTCCGTCCGTTCGTCCGTCCGTATGTCACAGCCTCATAACTTTAACACCGTCAAAGATAAAGACATGAAATTTGGTACAAAAATAGCATTAATTTGCCCACATATCACGGTGTAAAAAAAATATGAAAAATTTGAAATATTTACAAAATATTTCCAAAACAAAAGTGAGAAAAATTAAAAATATTAGTCTAAAAATACAATATGGGTATCCAATTGTACATATTAAAAAGCTAATTGTAAAAATTTATACCATTTTTCGATATTTACTGGGACTGGTATCGAGAAATCTTTAAAAAACCACAAAAATATATATGTGTCCCTCCCCCTTATATGAAAAAAAAATTGAAAAAATGTCGATTATAGATCATAACTGGCCAATTACAGGAAAACTACAGCGATAAAAAAAAAATTGAGCACTAATGAAAAATATAAAAAAATAATTAAAATAAATAAAAAAAAATGTCTTTTAAAAATACAATATGGGTATCAAATTGTAGGTATAAAAAAGTTGATTTTAATAATATATCGTTTGGTTATATTTAATTGCATCTATTTCGAGAAATCCTTGAAAAACCACAAAAAATTTGATATCCCCACCTTATCTCCAAAACTGGTGGACCAGAAAATATTTAAAAAATCATGGTAATATGTATCTATTTACGTAAAGACTACAGGAAAATAAAGCGGTTGAGAAATTCACGAAAAAAAATGGCACAATTAAACTTATCATCCACAATGCGGGACCCTAGTACACGAGTATGACTCGCACTTGGCCGGTTTTTTTCCCGTGTTTTCGCCATTTTCCCGCCAGGTAGGTGGAAAGTATAAAGGTTTTTAGAGTATACTTTAAAACATTTTTGCCAATTTTCAGAAAATTCAAGTTTTATAGTAATCATCAGAAAAACAACGGCCAAGTGCGAGTCAGACTCGCGTACCTAGAGTTCCGTATTGTGGATGATAAATTTAATTTTGAATTTTTTTTTCGTGAATTTCTCAACCGCTTTATATTTCCTGTAATCTTTACGTAAAAACATATTAACATGATTTTGTTCATATTTTTTGGTCCACCAGTTTTGGAGATAAGGGGGGGGGGGGGACATACATATTTTTGGGTTTTTTAAAGATTTCTCGAAACCAGTGCCAGTAAATTTAGTAAAATTATATATTTTTACAATCAACTTTTTAATACCTACAATTTGATATCCATATTGTATTGTTATAAAATATTTTTTTCATTTATTTTGCTTATTTTTTATATTTTTCATTTATACTACATTTTTTTTAATCGCTGTAGTTTTCTTGTAATTGGCCAGTTATGATCTATAATTGGCATTTTTTTCATATTTTTCGGTCTACTGGTTTAGGAGATAAGGGGGGGAGACATACATATTTTCGGGGTTTTTTAAAGATTTCTCGAAACCAGTGCCAGTAAATACAGTAAAAGTATATATTTTTACAATCAAATTTTTAATATCTACAATTTGATACCCATATTGTGTTTTTAGGATAATATTTTTTATTTTTCTCACTTGTTTTGGAAATATTTTGAACAAATTTTTTATATTTTTGTTTTACACCGTTATATGTGGGAAAATTAATGCTATTTTTGTGCCAAATTTCATGTCTTTATCTTTAACGGTGCTAAATTTATAAGGCTGTGACATACGGACGGACGGACAACGGAGTCTCACCATAAGGTTCCTTTTGTACCTTTTAGGGACTACGGAACCCTTAAAAAAAATAATTGTTTTATTTTTTTCTCGTGTATTATATGATATGATCTACGTAGATTCGTATTATAGCTATGGTATAGGACTACCTAATATTAAATATTGATGTGTAATAAAAATACCAAAATTTTTTTTTTTTTTTTTTATATATAGTTTTCCATTTTTTTGTAACATAATTGCTACTGTCAAATTGATAAGTAGGGATAGCCTGAAGACCAATTGTACCGATTTTCATTTTTTCAACACCATTTTGCAGCATTTTTACGGAATATGGGTGTGTACCGCTAGGACTATAGGTACAATATGTCCCGCGGCATACACCTTGTCCCGGATGTGGAGCTGAGAAATCCCAAAAATGTATTTTTTGTATGTGGCAAGCCTAATATTAATAAATGAACATAGCGTACCGAGTTTGGGGTTTTGGGGGTTCTAGGTTTTGAACTTCAAACCCCTTCCGAAATAGAGACATGAACATCGGTATTCTCTCATCGTATTAATCTCTGGTTACGAGTCCTGTCATTGCAGCTTTGTATTTTAGTTGACACAATAAAGCCGATTCTGAAGGCTTTGATTTTAGTTTTAGTGCTGTCAAAGCTAAATTTTCTTCAATGCTAAATAGTCAATGCTTTTAGAAGCTAAACTACCATGGGAAATTTGAAGTTTTGACAGCACTAAAACTAAAATTAAAGCCTTCTGAATTGGCTTTAATATGTATTTGTTTACCTTTCGGGGGATTATTGTTAAAAGCATCGTCATCAAACTGCCTTCTGTACGGATGACCTAGGAAAGAAAACACTCAGCTTAAAAATGTGATTAATTGAGAAAAGTGAGACATGAATGAGCCCGAAAATATTAATTGCATAATTTACTATATATTTAGTATATCACAAATCTAGGGTATAATTAAGTATTGTTTTTATTAGGGTTGCACCTCAAAATGAAGATTTAACCCTCATTAGATCATCACTTTTCCGTTTGTCTGTCCATCAAAAGACTAAGACCAGCTCAGAAGATATTGAGATGCCATTTTATACCAAACTAGGTTTTGCTCGCGGCTTCGCCCGCGTTGATTTAGTTTTAGTAAAGACAATCGAATCTGTTGATATTTTTCAGACCCTTAATTTTATAGAACGTTTTTATTTCGTTTTTGGTTTGAATTAAACTATTTTTTGTTCTCTAAATTGATCCTCTGTCTTTAGCGAGATCAGAGGCCGAGTCATGTTTCCGGAAGATTTTTTTTTAATAGATCCTCTGCCAAAGCATCTTTGGCGAGGCCGAAGGCCGAGCCCCGTTTCCGAACTAAATAATTTCTTGATCTTGTATTTGATTCCTAGGTAAAGTGTCTTTGGAGTGGCCGAAGGCCGAGTCGCGTTTCCGAACGAAACGATTTGTTGTTCTCTGAATTGACTCTCCACTAACGTGTCTTTGGCGAGGCCGAAGGCAGAGCTGCATTTTCAAACTAAATTATTTCTTGATCTCGTATTTGATCCCCAGGTAAAATGTCTATGGCGAGACCGAAGGCCAAGCCACGTTTTCAAACGAAACTATTTCTTATTCTCTGAAGTGATCGTCTGCTAAAGTGTCTATGGCAAGGCCGAAGGCCGAGCCGCATTTTCGGACGAAATTATTTCTTGATCTCGTATTTGATTCTCAGGTAAAGTTTTAAGCGAGGCCGAAAGCTGAGCCGCTTTCCTGAACGAAACTCTTGGTCTCTTCTATGATTTTCAGGTAAAGTGACTTTGGCAAGGCCGAAGGCCGAACAGCGTTTCTGGAAGAAACAATTTCTTGTTTTCTGAATTGATACTATGCTTATGATTCTCAGTTGAGTCTTTAGCGAAGCCGAAATAATTTCTTGATCTCGTATTTGATTCCCAAGTTAAATGTCTTTGGCGAGGCCGAAGGCCGAGTCTCGTTTCCGATCAAAACTATTTCTTGTTCTTTGATTAGATATATCCTCTGCTAAAGTGTCTTTGGCGAGGCCGAAGGCTGAGCGCCGTTTCCGAACTAAATAATTTCTTGATCTCGTATTTGATCCGGGTAAAGTGTCTTTGGTTAGGCCGAAGGCTAAAATGCGTTTCTGTACGAAACTTTATCTTGACCTCTTATATGATTCTCGGCTAAAGTGTTTTCAGAGAGGCTGAGGGCCGAGCCGCGTTTCGGAACGAAATTATTTCTTGACCTCATATTTGATTCTCAGGTAAAGTGTTTTTGCCGAAGCCGAAGCCGAAGGCCGAGCCGCGCTTTCAAACGAAACTATTGTGAGTCAGGAATACTCGTTTTTATTTTACCCCCTTTGAAGACGATTTTTCAAAAACCCCGAAACACTTTTTTTATTTGTAATCAATAGACTAAAAACCAATTTTTATGATTAAACAAACATATTTCTCAAACAAACTTTCACCCCCTACTATGTTATCCCTTAGGAGTTGAATTTCAAAAAATACGCCCTTATTCCTTGTCTCCATTATAAATGAAATCTCTATACAAAATTTCTGCGTGAGAAAGTACTTATGACAGTAAACACACTCCTAATACTTGCAATATTTGTGAGGTATATAGGTTTACTGGATATTAGTAGGTTAAACTTTAATAGTCAACAATACTGCACAACTTTCCCAATGGGGAGGTGAAAGACGGGCGGCAGTAGAGGCTTGGTGTAATAACACAATACACGTGTACATTATTTTTACTTAAATACAAAATCTAGTGAATGAACAAGTTAAATACAAAATTTTATTCCCCTTTTTACTCTTTTAAAGGTTGAAATTCCAACAACACCGATATACGTTGCGTTAGTTTCCAACCATAAGCCTAAATAATACGTTTAGAGGACTTTCCATACATAACTTCATCCCTCTTTTCACCCCTTCGGGGGTGGAATTATCGAAAACGCTGAGATACGTGTAAATAAATTTTCAACCTTTAGCCTAGATACAAAATTTTACGATACTTACTTCGAAACTGACGGACTTTCATACAAACTTTCATCCCCTATTTTACGCCCTTAGGGGAAGAATTTCGAAAAACCACTTTCTTAGTGGTTACTTTAACTTTACAAAGAATATACCCTGCAAATTTAATGACTGTAGAATAAGCGTTTTAGGCTGTGCGTTGATTAGTCAGTGAGTCAGAACATTGAATTTTATATACAAAGATATCGAGATCAACAGCCGCATAATTTTGTATAAAGCAGTTTCCTTCTCTTTCAGGCTTCTTTTTCAATGCAGCAAAAAGATAAGTCATAAAGATAGATAGATAATTCACTTATCTACGTCTACAGGGTACTTACTTCCCTTCGATCTACAAATTGGTTCAATTATATTTTATTTAGTGTAACATACACTTTATATATTTTCTTTTTCTTATATTGAAGAAAATGTATTTATTAGAGAACACTGTCTATTATTAGTGACATACAACGTGTAACAGAAAGGTGTAACCATATTTGAAGAGATTATTCAGTCAATGGTATAGAACAACTTTTACTATGGAACAAAACCTGTGTCTCGAAAAAAAAAAAAATTAACTGTTTCATAGAAAATTGCAATGCCGCTCGGCCGAAATGTATGGAAGCGCAGATTTTTTTGTTGAGATTTCAGCGTTGGCTTCATAGTAAAAGTTGTTCTATACCATTGACTGAATAAGCTCTTCAAATATGGTTACACCTTTCTGTTACACGTTGTATAAATTCTTAAACAAACTAAGCTGTATACAGCGAACGTATTCACGTTTCTTACCTTTTCCTAAACCTTGTCTTCGATTGATTAAATTCATCCACGGTGGGCCTGCAAAGTCAATTTTATTACTCAAGGTGACGAGGCCTCTGATTTGATTCGTTTATCGTTTTGTAGGTTTTCGTGCCTGGTCACGAATCATTCAGATTCAGGTCATTTTCAGAATACTTTTCCGGTGAATTATTAATGAATTTTGACTCGGATTTAGAGCTTCATGAGCGGATTCTAAAACTATAAAGCATTAATACATTATAACACTTTAGTAAAACAGAGAATTAATAAAATCTTGGTTTAAATTTTAAGGATATGACGAATTCTTTTGTATATGTTTTATGGAAGCTGTTTTTTTACTGGAGGATCTTCATCTAGGCTTTTTCCTTTTTTCCTTTTTTGGGATTACCAATGGCTTAATAAATAATAAGTAATGTCTATATCATTATTTGACTTTAAGTGGTACGTTTCGGAAAAAAACTATAAATTATAACCACCTTAATTTTGTACCTTAGTTTCATATATTTTGTGCGCGCAGCAACCCCGTCGGTCGTCGCGCGGTTTACAGTAGTCCGTAAACCCGAATTAAAATTAAGATCACAAAAGATCGAATCGAGTTGAGTTGAACCGATTCGACTCGGTGCAGTGTGTGGGTGCTTAGCATTTTCGAGTAAAATACAGATAGACTCACCCGTAGATACGTTCCAGGAGATGTGAGCCGGTAACAGTGTGTATATATGTGTATCCCTAGCTAAATTTGCTTACAGATAATAAAAATACATAAACTCAAATAAATTATATATGTACGGCTCCCAATGAGTAGGTATTCAATTCTCTTCCCGGTGTGCTCCCCAAACGAATGGTTCCGTCCGTCCGAGCGACGCCACTATTTTCCCTTTAATATGGCCGGCCACAAAGTCAAATATAAATTTGTACAGATTATGATTAGTACACAAGAATTATCCCAATTTAAAATAATTCTTTCAAAGCAAATTAATATTGAACACCGAACGCGGTCAAGACACCAACAAATTCTGATCTCACCGTAATACCCGACCGAGACGCGCAAGCCGTCCACTTCTCGTCATCTAACCCCAGAGGGCCTATTATGTATCTTTAGTTGCCATTTGAACTGGGTGCCTATCACCAAAAACATAGATATACTATCGAATTCCGATTATCTAAGGATATGTTCGCACTTGAAGTGACGTCACAGTTCGTAAATAGTTCAATACCCACAAATAGCAATTTTAAAAGTTCCATTTTTAGCTATGTTTTTGATGATAGGCACCTAGTCCAGTTGGCAACTAAAGATACAGAATAGAGGGGCAGGTCAGGTATAATTTCGCACGCAAACATAATATTCGATATCGAGTCAATAATATTCGAGCTATTTCAAACATATTTTGTAGGTTAATATATGGCAGAAAACTGCAAAATTAAGGCGCTACAGAAAAAAAATCGACACTTTAAGAACTTGCATATCTACTTCAGTAAATTATGTATTATTTTGATAAAATAGTATTTTATTTTGGCATCTTTTTCTAGGGATCTGTTAAAACAGAAACGCGATTGGAGAAATTTGGCTCGATAGAAATATTTATTGAAATGAGGTCTTTTTCGACACCAATTCTCCTGGTTTGACAATTTAGAATGACATATGGACTGCAATTATATTTTATTAGATGGGTTTTAGCTGTATCTAGGTCCTGGTTAAGCGAAATTTTGATAGCAATTTTAGTACATTTTATATTAATAAAAAACCGACTTTTTACTACTTTTCCACAAGTCCGTCTCTCTCGCACTGTGGGTTTTTTCGCATATGGAGTAACAGGGACGCTAAAACTTTACATATCATTACATAAAACTTTATATAAAATTTTATTCAGGGTTTACTAACTTATTAGAATGCCACGGAACCCCACACTTGACCTACTTTTTTGGTTTTCATAACCTGTTGTGTGGAGTAGCTGTCATAAATAGTCTTTCAAAAACACATTGAGGTTCCTCAGAACGTCTTGTATTGAAACACCAATTACAGAACAGTACGTTGAAAAAAAAAACGGTTTAGTGCGAGTCGGACTCGCGTACCTAGGGTTCCGTATCGTGGATGATAATTTAATTTTGTCATTTTGTTTTCGTGAATTTCACAACTGCTATATTTTTCGGATTGGCTTTTAATATCATCTACCGTAATTTGGAGTACATAAAAAATTATTTGGTCTAGTGGCCCAAACTGTGATCCACAGCAAAAATTTTTATTGCCGGACTCGCTTTTGTAATTTTTCGAACACGCACTGAAAATCGTGTTTTTTGGATCTTAAATGGACATCTGTACTGGTAGGTTCAAATGGTCTAAAAGCCGATTTTTTTAACTAATGGTTAGTAAACAATATTCAAAAACCGACTCAGCGCATCCCGACTCTATATAGTCTTGTGGTTACTACTCCTAGAGTATATATAAAAAGCTGTAGGCGCGGAGGGAGGGCAGCCCTCACTCACGGTAATAAAGTGCAAGAAACCGTACGAGCCGTAGCGGCTGAGGCTGGTCGCCGTAGGTGTTACGCAAGGGCGAAGGGGCTGCACATCCCGAAGCGCCGGAACAGATGCAGAAGTGAATTTGTGTCAAAAAAGGAACTTCTGTACTGATATGTTCAAATGGTCCAAAAACTGACATCTGTACTGGTAGGTTCAAATGGTACAAAGATCGACTCTGCAAACCCAACTTAAATTACTGTGAAAAAAAAAACAATATCTGTGTCTTATATTTTAAAGTTATTTCCAAACGATTTTTGAAAAAATAAAATAAAAACCACGCACCTCCGGCAATAAAAAAAAGTAATTGCACCAAAAACACTCCAAACCAGATTTAAATACGTTCTAAAGTACTATACAAAATCAACGCGGGCAAAGCCGCGGGCAAAAGCTAGTACTGTATAAGTGTAGATATTAATAATTAATAATGTGAATATGTGAAAGATGACACTAGATATAATAATAAAATATATACATATTATATTATCAAAATCTAATAGCATATTTAGTTATAAAATAATTACAGTAAGTTGCTGCGTCCTTACAGGACGTCTTTGTACATTTTCTTTAAGATACCACCTAAGACCACAATGTGACATGCAATAAATATATATGAAATATGAAACTGGATCCAGATCGCTGACCCTCGGTAGGGTGCCCAGAATGCTGACTACATTACCCCTCTGGATGCCCAGACTTATTCTCTGGCCGAGGTAAGCACCGCCCTCTGATCACCCGAGACGTTTACCAGGCGCGATGAAAGTTCCTTAAATAATTTTCTTGCCTCTGGTCCCCACGGGCCCAAAGTCTCGACGCCAAACGGCATAAACAGATAGCTGCATCTAAGCTGACATATATGCGCTGCTTGTTGCTTTCGGCCGAATCCGCCGCCGCACCATCAGCTTTACAAGTTTGTCTAACATGGGAGGCCGCCAGTGTGTCGACGCATGTAACGTCCCACACTAGCGGACGCCCATGTTTCCAAAATGTCATTTAGGTTGGCATGGCGGGAGAGACGGCCAGCGCTGCGTCGACACGAGAGCCCGTGGTGGCCGTATTGGTCAACGTCGGTTCCACAGGGGCGGCGATGTGGATGTGTTAAGATCGTGCCTAGCCGCAGGCCGATGGCGGTACCAAAAGAAATGTCGTCCATAAGCGTGCCTATGTTAGGCGAAGGGAAAGCCACGTTCTGAGACGGCAAGGAGACGCGCCCGCTCTGTGTCGCTGATGCAGGTTTCTAATAGTTGTTTTTGTTTAATTATGCAGAGCGGCTTGTCCCATTGCCGTTGAACTGTAAAATTTTGAGGTGGATCTTCACCCGGACAAGCTTGCGACCATGCCTCCCTGGCTTTCCCACAGCACGAGACCTCAATATCACCCAAAGATGGATCAATAATTTTCTTATACAAGGTCTCCGTGCTGTGGACAGAAGACAAAAAGGTAGGAAGCGCAACGCTTTTTGTTGATCTGATTGTAAAAATATATAGTTTGGCTATATTTACTTCCATATATTTCAAGAAATCCTCGCAAAAAATGTATGTCCCCGTTATTTCCAAAACTGGTGGACCGAAAAATAAGAAATAAATCATGGTAATATCTGTTTACGTAAATATTACAGGAAAAATAGGTTAATTTTTTGATATCATCTACCTGATTTATGGGAAGAGGGTGGAGAGTGGAGGGGAGAGGGGGGGAAACTCCCTTGTGTAATTTTTTCTTGCCGGAGATGCGTGGTTCTTTTTACCGAATTTAAAAAAAAATACTTATTTATGGGGGAAGGGAAATGGGAGAGAGAAGCGGGAGAAAGGGAAGGAGGAATCCCCTGTGCCGCTTTTTATTGCCAGAGGTGCGTGGTTTTTATTTTATTTTTTTAACAATCGTTTGAAAATACCTTTAAAATATAAGACACAGATATTGATTTTGTTTTCACAGTAATTTAAGTTGGGTTTGCAGAGTCGATCTTTGTACCATTTGAACCTACCAGTACAGATGTCAGTTTTTGGACCATTTGAACATATCAGTACAGAAGTTCCTTTTTTGACACAAATTCACTTCTGCATCGGTTCCGGCGCTTCGGGATGTGCGCCCCTTCGCCCTTGCGTAACACCTACGGCGACCAGCCTCAGCCGCGACGACGGCTCGTACGGTTTCTTGCACTTTATTACTGTGGGCGAGGGCTGCCCTCCCTCCGCGCCTACAGCTTTTTATATACACTCTAGGAGTAGTAACCACAAGACTATATAGAGTCGGGATGCGCTGAGTCGGTTTTTGAATATTATTTACTAACCATTAGTAAAAAAAATCGGCTTTTAGACCATTTGAACCTACCAGTACAGAAGTCCTTTTATGATCCACAAAACACGATTTTCAGTGCGTGTTCGAAAAATTACAAAAGCGAGTCCGCCAATAAAAAATGTTACTGTGGATCACAGTTTGGGCCACTAGACCAAATAATTTGTTATGTACTCCAAATTACGGTAGATGATATTAAAAGCCAACCCGAAAAATATAGCAGTTGTGAAATTCACGAAAACAAAATATCATCCACGATACGGAACCCTAGGCGAGTCCGACTCGCACTCAACCGTTTTTTTTTTCAACGTACTGTTCTGTAATTGGTGTTAAGTATGTATTAGGTGTGTATTAAATTTTCTTTGACTGTTGGAAAAGGATCCGATCCACCTACTTGGCTTATTGTTTTTTCATATTCTCTCATTCGATTGTAAGGACTGCTCCATTATAGGAAATGAAAGTCCCTACACTGTTATTGGATATCTATCTGCATTTTGTCTGACTGGGTCAGGAGTGTGTCTCAAAATATCTCAATATCCAATAGGTACAAGCCATCAGCCAATATTCGTCCACTCCTGTATCACCTTTACGTGGTCCGTGGGTACGTACGCCATGTTTTTCTGTTATCGGTCGGCCATCCTCATCCATCCACAAACTCAATACTGTTTTTACTAAATGTACAGGATTTAATTTTATGTAATTGTATGTTATATATGTATAAGATGGATCAGAAGGATGTCTTTTTTAAATAAATTTAATATGGTATGGTAATTACTCACCGTACATCATACTGCGACGACGTGGCACATCATCTAAAAAGTAATGAAAGAGGGAATTATTTTCCCGGGAGTTATTTTATGAGGACTGTCCCGCGAGCGGGCTCTATACCAACGGAGTTCGATCATATTTTGAGGACTGTCCCGCGAGCGGGCTCTATACCAACGGAGTTCGATCATATTTTGAGGACTGTCCCGCGAGCGGGCTCTATACCAACGGAGTTCGATCATATTTTGAGGACTGTCCCGCGAGCGGGCTCTATACCAACGGAGTTCGATCATATTTTGAGGACTGTCCCGCGAGCGGGCTCTATACCAACGGAGTTCGATCATATTTTGAGGACTGTCCCGCGAGCGGGCTCTATACCAACGGAGTTCGATCATATTTTGGACCTAAGATACTCGTATATCTATGCTTTGGACAGTAACTATTCAAACTCGATGACATTTTGTACACCAGTGTGTCTACCGCGTAATTCTCATTTTCATCAACATCAACTTGAGATTGAAATTTGTCGTGCGTGCGACGACGCCCGCCTAACATGCCATCTCTTTTGCACGCGTTGAATTTCGCATGCATTTGCTTGAAGTTGATACAAATGAGAATTACGCGGTAGAGCCCCGGATATAGAAACCAATATAGATATAGGACTATGGGAAGTACTATGACCGCAGACATTCAATTGAAAGTCTGTGACTATGACAAATAATTTAATTTCATAATGACACTTGACTTGAAAATTCGTAGTTTCGATAAAAAAGAACTTAACTTTAGCTAGTTTTTCAAGACAATCTAAGACAGTTAAATATTTTTATACAACCACGAGCATTGGAAAGATAATGACTTTTTAAATATAAAATTATTAACTCCGTATCTACCATAATAGTTGAATAAATACTGAACTACGAAATAATTGAAAATATTACGAACGAGCTAATGCTGTCTCGCACAGAGCGCACGTGCACGTGTCACGGCCGATAGAGACAGCAATAAAATCCCGCGCTTTCTAGCATAGCGATACAGTCCTTTTTCTCACCGTTATCTAATTAATCGAAATAGAACACTTAAATTCAAAATTCACTCAAATTAGAATTTCAATTTTTTTAAAATTATTATTGAATGTCTATTTCACAGAAACCAATAGAAACTTTGCGATGGCAACATACATAATACATAGGTTTTGTTTTGTTGAATAACTATTGAGTGCACTTTGGATTCAAGTGTTCTGTTTCGATTAATTGGAAAATGGCTGGTTTAACACAATCCTGCTGCGAAACCGCTCTTAAGACTTAAAGTATCGTGAATGCCCTTGAGCGTTTGACCTCTAACCAACATAAAACATGTATTACTACAAATATGACAACCAAATGTCTACAGATGCGATAGCGAAAGAAATGCAACTGAGGTTTTACCTAACTATGCCTAACCTAAATGTGTCTCTCAGAGTCAAACGTTTTAACTACTAATATTCTAATTATGAATTGTTATAAATAAGAGTTATATTAGAACTTACGTTTCAGTATGTTAATAAAATGACTGTCAAACCAAAAATGGGATTGTTAATTCATTGACATGGTAGTTTAGTCGGAAGGACTACCATGTCATGGGTGTCATGTCAGGAATTTAATTCGAACTGGGGAAAAAGTTTGACATTTGACACTTTTTGACATTTGAAATGACTTATGACAGTTTAAAAAAAATGGCAGAATGTATGGAAACATGTATGGGACTTAAGCGAGCCATACTAATAACATTGCGAGCGCAAAGCGCGAGCGTGCGCAGTTCGTGCTGGTGTGTATTTCAATTCAAATTGTAAATTTTTTTCCCATCCCTAGTGTCAAAGTAAAAACAAAAGTCAAAGTACATCCCTAGTGGCGCGGGGCATCCCTATGAACTGCGCACGCGAAAACTTTAATTTTTACCATCCCTAGTGTCAAAGTAAAAAAAAATGTCAAAGTACATCCCTAGTGGCGGGGACATCCCTTGGAAGTTGGAACTGCTTACACCCGGGTGGCATTTCAAGACTGTTTCTCTTAGACGTATGTCCCAATTTGACATTTGACAGCTTTTAGATTATAACATTTGCAAAAATGTCGTCCGATTCGCTTGAAACTTTCTACTTTCTAAACTTACTACACCAAATATCAAAATTACGGACGGACGGACGACGGACAAACAGACGGGCAGACGGACGGACGGATAAACAGCAGAGGCTCCGTCATAAAACGCTAATAAAAAACAGACTTGGTAAAATTTAAACTTTTTGATCTGAACATGTATTAAAGGAATGTATTATTATAGGTATATTTGCAATGCGAGAGCATTTTTCACAAGGCGTCTATTTTTGTACTAAGGCATATTTGCCGAATAATCGAATAAATAATCTTTGCGCTAATAAATTATTCAATTGCATCAAATTACCGTAAATCATAAAATAAGAAATAAGAAAATGAAACAATTAAATGTATGCACTAAATTGATACAGTGTATTTTGAAACTATGGTACGAATATCTTCAGAAATAGTCGGAATGTTTCTAATTTTATTTTGCTCGTTGGCGCAGCCGGCATAGTCTTCTCGTCGCAAAGCGTCGAAGCCAAGGAATATAATACTCCCGAGCAGACTAAATTTGATGGCCAAGCAGTGTTGCCGTTTAAATTTTTTTCTTGTCGCTAGATTTTTATATAAAAGTCACCAGATTTACTAAAATTTTATCTAAATGTCGCCAAATGTATGGTATACCAGTTTGAAAAAAGTCGTTAAAATGTATGAAACGTCTGTTTTATTAAGTCGCTAAATCGTCTGAAATTCCGCTAGATTTAGCGACAAAGTGGCCAAGGTTGCAGGCGTCCGGCCGCGTTCGGCAAAGAGGGGAGACGGAGACGACAAATTATAATGAAAATATACTAATCACACGTTAAAACTAACATAAAAATAAAGTTGTAAGGCTTTTTTTGTAGATAATAATGAGATCTTTTATTGTGTGAAAGATTCATTTCAAACGCATATTCCGTTTCCGAGCGAATTGAGTGTACAGAATGAAATTAGGTAGGTACCTAAAGATATATATATTTTTTGAGTAAGGATATAAAATTTTGATAATCTATTAATTCGTCAGAAAAACATGATTAAGTACATATATATTTCCTAGAATTTTCTAGTAGCCAGTTTGGCCTACATGTCGAGCTATGTATACGCAATTTTACCAAATCCACGCTTATTCAAGCCCCTGGCGTCATCACGCGCAAACCTCCATACAATGATATTCCAACTTCGCAAATTAAGGCGACTAGCACTGTGAAATTGGTTGGAAAATCTTGAAATAATGAAATCACTAAAATCCGTGCTTTTTTTGCGAATATTTTGTTTTTATCTACTTTCCGTGACCGTGATTCGTTACACTCAAAGCTTCTAGATAGTGCCAATATTCCAATTATTTGGAAACTAGTTTCCAAATAATTTTCAAAATAATTGAATTTAAATTGTTATTTCGAATTATTTCAGCATGCCAATGCCAATAATATTAAAATAAATAATATAAAATATAAATTAAATAAGTAAATAAAAATAATTGATTGATGAAAAATCATTCTGATGGCACTCTTCATTATTATAAACCAAATCTTCTTACGTGATTAGTTTTGCATTTTATCCCAATTAATTCGAGAAAGAGGCGAATAATTTTTTTTCAATATTTTTGTAGTAAAGCGTACTATAAAAATATATAAAAATGAAAATAATGCTATAAAATGATAAATATGTAAAAACGCCGGAGATGTTCAGATGTTCAGTCCTGGTCCTCATACATCTGGTCACTTGGTGCTCACTACGGACCAGGACTGAACAGGACAACACTAACCAACATACAGACATACTGGCATCGCTTATAACCCCTCACAAACCCTAACAATCCCTCCTCACAAACACTTTTTCACACTTACTCTCGTAACTTCTTTTCCTGATATTCTTCCACCTCTTTCACATCCATCAATCTAGTCAATATCTTCTACTTTGCTCACATTTTACAAATAAATAGTTTAGAATTATGTGTCAACATCTATATGTACATCTCAAATATATGTTTTATTTACTTATTATTTATACATTATAATATATTTAAAATAATAAAGTGATGCTTATATAAACAAAAATACTTAGCTGTACTTACTATAGTACGGGTATGAATAATAGTCTTCTGGGCCGCGTCTACGATAATACCCTGAAATATAGGCATAAAAATTTTCGATAAAAATTAAACACCCCAATTTTCTTCCTCTATCTATCTGTCCGTAAGAATATTAAAATCTAACTGAATTACTTTTTCAATTCAGCTAAATGAAATGCATTATGTTTGCAAAATAACCCAAGGGTTCCGGTTAATATTAACGAAGTATTTGTTAAATCATTATTTACGGCACCTTTAATTCAATGACTTCTTTTTCCTACTTTATTATTAATATAGAAACATGTACATCTCACCATATAGAGGCACTATTGAAAGGTCTTTCGAAGAGTCGACTGGAAGATTTCTTCGATAATTTGGAGGCATTAGAGGTGGCATTCGAGTTATCGTATCTTTCTGTAATTCTCTCGTAGGCTCGTCGTTGGTTGATGCTATTAGAATATTAAATACCTTGTAACAGCCTTACACAGCTTACATTTGGCAACGAGTACAATAGTAGTTGCTATTAATTTATTACTTAGATATATCAGATCATAGAAGAAACTAAAATTCCTTAGATAAAATTACTTACATGGCGTACTATACTTTAAATTTTGATTATTTGGTATGTTTTTAATATCCGATTGATTCTTTCTTCCATCAGACGTGGCCGCACATGTAGCTAGATCCAAACCCTCAGTCACTTCCTGGATATCATTTTGGATTCGAAGAAGTTGATTTTCTTTGGCTATTTTGTCATATTCTGTAACAATGATAATCTTAATTTATTTATAGCTAATAATAAAATAAAATGCTGTTCTTTTGTCTACTGTATTCAGCGAGACGAGCAAAGCGGTCCATTCAGCCCTCAGTGGTCTGTGCCTCAGTATTATGTGTTACTTAATTTAGAAAACATTACTTCCGATATGTGTCACTTATGTTATAAAATACAAAACTGTACATGATTATGATTTAGGTGACGAGCAGTCAAAGGCCGGTGGTTTCTTTTGTGTCAAGAGTCGAGACAATAGCAATGGAACAGTTGTATTGTCGCAGGTTTTAAGCTTAATTTTTAAAACCATTTAGGGAAAAAGCCACATCAAAATATTTTGAAAACTAAAAGTTATAGAGGTTTTTCCATCTCGTATTTTGAACGGATGCACCTCCCGTACTGATAAATAAAAATCGACTCAATAGGCCTCACTCTATTATATGCTGCAATAGTAAAAGATGGACGCGGACGTGTTTTCCCACTCCATAAGAGTACTACTTGTACGGCACCCGAAAAACACTTTGTTTCTTTACCAAAAAGTAAAAGAAGTAAATAAATAGTAAAGCAATTTTAAAATTTGGTGGACCACAAAAAAACAGCATTTAAATAATTTGGTCAGCATACAAAGATTTTGTTTGCAATAAAAAATCAGGCAGCAATCTTTGTTGGGCAAATAATATTGATAACGGTCAAAAATTAAATCTTAAATAGGCAGCTAACAATAACATGAGTTTGCATAATAAACATTCAGTCCGCAAAATAACTACTTGATCAGCAAGATTTCATGATTGATCGCAGAGAAAACATGTCTATGCAAAAAATAGGTTGAATATGTTCCAAAACCGAATCAGAAGGCACCCGGTGGTGAGCATGGGTAACTGCTTTGTTACGCAAGGGCGAAAGGGCTGCACTTTCTGCAACGCTGAAGCAATTGCAAAATGAAAAATGATTTTTTTTTGCTTACCCTCAGAGTGCTTACCAAAATTTTATTAAACAGGAGCAGCTCATTGCAGCTTATATAATTAATATGCTGTACAAAAATAATTACAGCCATCCAGAATTACATAAATTACTGATTGATTTTGAAATGTTTGCTGGCCATGAGTTGCTGATCAGTTAGCTATTTCTTCTCACAGATTATATTTTTCTGCTCACAAAAATACCAATACTATGCTAACAAAAGTAAATAAGTCAGATCGGAATGGTGCAAAATTGAAGAGAAGAAGAAATATTGCGCCGAGAAAAGACTCTTTGGTTTATTCTTATAAAGACTGCAATGTGACTTTTTTTTATTTGATATGTCTAGGTCAACTTAGGTTACGAGTAGGGAAAGTTGGGTTCACAATGAAAATGAAAAATGAAATGAAAATGAAAATTATTTATTGCACAACAAAATATTTATAATACACAATACATAGCTAATGACGTTTTGTTGAATAACTATTGAGTGAATTTTGAATTTAGTGTTCTGTTTCGATTAATTACAAAAATGCGGGTTTTTCACAATCCGGCTGCGAAACGGCTCTTAAAGACGGTTTAAAGTTTCAAAGGTCAGATTGTCATACTTACCTACTTTAAAGTAAAACAAAAAATAATAAAATCAGTGGTTCATTCTCAGAGGTTGTCAGATTGTTTGTCAGACGCTACTGTTTTAGAGCCTTATAGAATAGAATAGAATTATGTTTATTTGGTACAAAAAATAAAAACACTACAATGTACTAAAAAGGTCGCCGCTCAGCTTAATGCCGTGACAGATCCACGGCGCTGATTTTCAGCGGCTACCTAGCACTTAAACTAAATTTATAACAAATGCGTACTATACTTATATACTAAATACAAATAATTTAACAAAAGTCAAAGAAACTTAATTATTGCAAAACATTTTATACAATGGTTACATTTTATCTTATGCACTTAAATAAAATTCGTAACATTTACCTCGTCTTTTGAATATAACTTAAAATTACAATCCTAAGGAAATAAAAGTTTGCCACTGTTCAAAGCAGTGTTCATGTGTACCTATAGATAAATATATATAAAATGTGCGTGGGAAGTTATGTTACTATTTGTCCTTTTGCCTATCAAGTAGATATTGTTTATATTTAAATTTGAAGGAAACAACTGAAGAAGAATGTCTTATTGGCGGAGGAATATTGTTCCAGCATTTTGCGGCACAGAAACGAAAACTTCCACGAAATGAAGATGAATGGTGGGATGGGCAGACTAGTCTTAGAGGGATACGAGACTGACGGTTACTGAAATTTAACTTGGTGTATAAATATGAAGGTTGCTGTTTCTCAATCACACCAAATAGTAGGCTCGCAAAGTGCAGTGCACGCCGTGACTCCATATTGAGTAAATTGCTCTTATTTAGGTAAGGGGTAATGTGTGATCTACGTGGGATTGTAAAACAGAACCTTGCACATGAGTTTTGCATTCTTTGTATAAGTTTCTTAGTTCTCTCTAGTAGACAACCACCAATAACTATGTTAGCATAATTGAGTTTTGACAATACAAGGGATTCACAAAGATAGATTCTCGTATCTACGTCAAGGTGATTACGTATTTTATATAGAACGTGAAGCAGTTCCTTACTGTCTCGAGTACGTGCTTTTCAAATCTTAGACTATCGTCCATTATCACTCTCAAATTTTTTCGCTTCTGATACCTGTTCGATCATCGCGTCTCCTATTTTAAGCTCAACATTATGATAATTGATTTTTTGAATTTGCTTTTTAGTGCCGAGAATGAGAAACTTGGTTTTGGCGGGGTTTAAAGCAAGACCATTTTTTTCAGACTATTTAGAAATTTGTTCTAGTTCTATACTGAGTTTTGCGATTTGTTCTGTTGTATCTATTGGATTGAATGATCTGTAAACCTGCAGGTCATCAGCATAAAGATGATATTTATTCTCAGTGATTATGTTAGCTACATCAGCACAGTAAGGGAGAAAAAGTATTTGTCCCAAAATGGAGCCTTGTGGGACTCCTTTGTTCACCACTGATAAACTAGAGTATTGGTTAATGCCTTTATCACCACACACTTCGACACTTTGTGAACGATTGCTCAGATAGCTAGAAAACCATTTTATCGAAATACTATCAAAACCATAATATATGTACCAGTTTTGATAAAAGTAAAGTTGGCCTAAAAGTGTTAAACGCCCGAGAGAAATCAAACAAAATAAGAATTGCTCCCTTTCCAATATCCTGTTCCGACAAGATATCGTCAACTACATCTAAAAGAGCCGTCGTCGTACTCCTACTCGTTGCGAAGCCTGACTGTTTTGAAGGGAGGATATCGTTGACCTGTAAGTATTCTGATAACTGCTTGGACACTACTTTTTCAATAATCTTAGACAGAAGAGGCAGAATACTTATTGGACGGAGATCACTAATTTATGTAGGATTATTTGTTTCAGGAAGTGGCTTCATTTTGGCGACTTTTCATGCTTCTGGAAAAGTGCCGGTTTGAATGGATCGATTGACAAGAGATGTAATTATTCCAAGCTTACGCGGCAATGTTAACATCAACATATCCTTGAGCATTTGTTTTTAAGTTTTTTATAATTTTCACAATTGTTTCCTCATCTACTGCTTGAAGGCTAAATATTCAAGACTTGAAACGATTACACCAGTAGTGCATTAATAAAGAAATATCAATACCGTTTTTATGGGGTATATTGAGAAAATGAGCATTGATGCGGTCGGGGTAACTCAAATGTTTTGGGTGAGCAGATTGTTTTTTATGAAAATCGGTTACTTTTCGTTTTATATTTTTCCATAGTATTTAAGGTTATTATTGACATTATCTTGATAATAAGCTATTTTTTCGCTATGCAAAGCTGCATTTACTATTTGTTTTAGATCTTTGTAGCATTTTTATCAGTATCCGATTTTGTCTTACGACTTTTAGCGTGGGCTTCATTTCTCAGCTGTATCATCTCCTTGACTGTGGGTGTTAACCAGGGATAATTTAAATCTTTTACATAAATGGTTTTCACAGGGGCATGTATATCAAATAAATTAACGATCTGTGAGTTAAGAGCATATAATGTCTCGTTTACGTCATTAATACGGAGCAGAAAGTAAGCGTTGTGGAAGGAACGATAAAATGAAGTAAAAGTATTAAGAACAATTGTATTTTTAGATAGTAAAAATAAAATGTGGACAGCTAACGAGAAAATATTTTGATAGACAGGTGAAAAATCTTGACAAGCGACACATTACAAAAATGGCATAGCAGCCAGTATACACTTGATGTTATACGATCTCTTTCACTCCTCCTTAACATCCAGTGTTACCTTCCAGTCTAACTCAGTTAAACTCATCGTGTCACTAGCACAGACTCTCCACACTCTTAACACTCTCAACAGGACCCATTCCCATACCCTTGACACAGAACTCATGCTTCCCTTTCACCAAAGGTTTTGTCATCACATCTGCTATTTGTAACTCAGTAGATAGGTACTTTAACTCTATGACGTTGTTCTGTAGGGCTTCTCTAGCAATGTGCACCTTCAAATCAATGTGCTTTGTTTGTTTGTGGTGTGAACAGTTTTTAGCTATTGCCATAGCTGACTGACTGTCACAGCTCACTACAATGGTCTTCTCAAGACCAGTAAGCTCCTCAAACAGTCTCTTCAAGAAAGTCGCTTCTCGTGTAGCATTGGACAGGCTTACATATTCAGCTTCGGCGCTGGACAAGGCTACAACAGTTTGTTTCTTGCTTTCCCAGTTTACAGGTGCAGAGCCAAACTTGAACACAAATCCTGAGTAGGACTTTCTATCGGTGAGATCACCTCCGTGATCAGCATCAACGAATGCTTCCATGTCTCTTGTACATCGCTTAAATTTTAATCCAAGACTCCGTGTACCTTTAAGGTACCGCAACACTCTCTTTGCTGCTTGCCAGTGCTCCTCTCCATAGCAACTGTTGAATTGACTCAAGTAGCTTGTGGCATAGGCAATGTCTGGTCTCGTACACATGGCGAGGTACATCATGGATCCGATTAATTCACGGTAAGGAATGTTCTTAGGTGATACGTAGTTAGCACCTTCCGGCTTCTTCAATCTCTGACCTGGCACCAGCGGAGTAGCCACAGGTTTGCAGCTCTCCATATAGAACTTGGTCAACACTTTCTCTACATAGTCCTCTTGGTCCAGTCCTATGCAATCCTCTGATTGCTGAAGACGCATTCCTAAGAACCACTCCGCTTTTCCGAGATCTCTCATCTCGAAAGTTTCCATCAACTCCTTTTTAATCTGCAACATTTCACTCTTGTTGTTCCAGAATATCAGTATGTCATCTACATAAACGGCTAGGATGATGAACCTGTGCTGACTTTTTCTCATGTAAACACATGGTTCGTTTCCAAGTTGTTGGAATTTCATCTGTTTCAATGCTGAATCCAATCTCTCGTTCCAAGCCCGTGGGGCCTGTTTCAATCCGTATAGAGATCTCTTCAGAAGACACACATAGTCTTCTTTTCCCTTCTCTTCAAACCCTTCTGGTTGCTTCATGAATACGGTCTCACTAATGTATCCATTCAGGAATGCAGTTTTGACATCCATTTCATCAATGTGCAGTTTATTAATTGCGGCTAGGGAAAGTAGTAACCGCAGTGAGCTGTGCCTTATCACCGGAGAATAGGTTTCAAAATAGTCAATCCCTTCTCTCTGCTTAAATCCTCGGACAACAAGCCTTGCCTTGAACCTCTGTTTATTGCCAGCTTCAGACTTGATCTTGAAAATCCATTTAGAGTCAATCACATTTTGTGTAGGTTCCCGTTTGACTAGCTCCCAAGTCTTATTCTTCTTAAGGGCATCCAGCTCCTCCTTAATGGCCTTCTGCCACTGCACTTTGTCTGCACTGGTTAGTGCCTCTCTCATTGTGATAGAATCACCCAGGTTATTATCAGGCTCACTGACAGCTTGATAAAGGATTGCTCCTGGTATGTTTCTTGGTGTCCGTTCTCTCTGTGGATACCTTCGATCAGCCGTTTCTTCAGTTACTGTAACTGTATTCTCCTCCGAAACGGATGTATCGGAAATTTCTTCAGCAATATTCTCCACCCTGACGTCCTCTGACTCTAGGGAGGCATCTCCTCCTCCTTGACGCGACTGGTCTTCTTCCACCCTAGGACTTGCAGGATCTGTCACCTCATCATCTTCGACATCCTCTAGTCGAACTACAACTCTGGCAGGTTCTGATTTGTGACTTTCTTCCTTATGATGGCCAGCGGGACTATTCTCAAATAGTACAACGTCACGTGCTTTGTGTACATTGTAGGTAACGGGCTCAATCAGTCGATACGCCTTTGAATTCTCACTGTATCCAACATGAATAAGCTCTTTACTCTTTGGATCCCATTTCTTGCGCTTTTGATCGGGTACGTGCATGTATGCTTTACAGCCAAACACCTTTATGTTGCTTAGGTCTGTCTTCCGTCCGGTCCAAGCTTCTTCAGGCGTCATGTTTTTGACAGCTATCGTTGGAGATCGGTTTTTCAGATAGACCGCATGTCTGATGGCCTCTGCCCACAGAATTTCATCCAATCCTGAATCTTGCAACATACTCCTGGCTTTCTCTGTAAGCGTTCGGTGCGCTCGCTCAGCGACACCATTCTGCTGTGGCGTGTAATCGACCGTTAATTGATGGATTATACCATTTCCCTTGGTAAATTGTTCCATCTCTCTATTAACGTACTCCTTCCCGTTATCTGTACGTATAACCTTCAGTTTCTTGTCGGTTTGCTTTTCTACGAGAATTTTGAACTCTTTCATCTTCTCTACGGCTTCACTTTTTCTCTTGAGTAGGTATAAGAAAGTTTTCCTGGTCTTGTCGTCGATAAGTGTCATAAAGTATCTGTAACCTTGAACAGAATCAACACTCATAGGCCCACAGATGTCGGAGTGTACCAACTCCAGTACCTCCTTGGCTCTAGTAGCCTTATTCTTCGGAAAAGGCTGTCTCGTCTGTTTGCCCATCAGGCAAGGCACACATTCTAAGTTAGAATTAGAATCAGGAAAGCTTACCCCGTTTGCCATTTTATCTCGTAGTAATTTAAGATTGCGTACTCCCAGGTGGCCCATCCTCCGATGCCACAGCTTCAGTGATTCATCATTCTCTTTGTGTAAGTCGGTTGACAGTGCTGCCTCTGTACACTGTGGATAATGTTTAAGTTTATAAACACCTCTCTCTTCTTTACACGTAAAAATCACTGTGCCTTTCACATCGCAATCATTCTCATTATAAATCTCACATCCAGCCTTTGAAAATACTGCTACTCTACCTCTTCTGACCAATGTACTTACACTTAGCAAGTTCTCTGATAGGCCAGGCACATACATAGCACCTTCCACGCAAACATCCTTCCCATCCTTACTCACCACATCTCCTGTACCTATACCATATACTTTACCGCCATCCGCGCATAAAACATCTCTATTTTCGTGCTTTACAAAGTTTCTCATCCAATCTCTATTGTTCGTCATATGTAGCGTCGCCCCCGAATCAACAATCCACTCGTAGTTGCTAGCAGAGAATGTTGCCAAGGCCGTGTGCGTGCACCGCTGTGCCGTGTGCGCCGCTGGCTTCTTGCTAGGGTTGTTTGGGCAGTCACGGGCTTTATGCGGCCCGTCGCATATGAAACATTTCAGACTTTGTGATGGTGGTGGTCCGCTATTTCTCTGGGACTTCTTCCATGGCTTTCTCTTTGTAGTAAGGAGTGCCGCTCCACTTGGTCCTGACGTCATTTTGTAGTTAGTTAATTTTAGCAGCTTAGTCTTTACATAGTCGGTGGTAAGCGTAATGTTTGTATTCTCTAGTGCTAATTTCATGGGCATATATTCCTCCGTTAAGCCCTGCAGCATCAAAGTTGCCAGTAACTCATCATCAATTTCTTTGCCAAGGTCATTTAGTTGTTGGGATATCTTCATGACCTCTATCACATACTCAGCCACAGTATTGAACTTCTCTAGTTTTATACTTACAAGGCGGGATAACAATCTACATCTATTGTTTAAACCCTTGTCCTCATAGGCTGTCTTCAGGGCCTCCCAAGCTTGTTTTGCTGTTTTAGCACCTCTCACATGTACCTTGCAGGAATTGCTTATCATAAGGCATATTTTTGCTCACGCCTTCTGATCTCTCTTGACGGCATTTGCATCTTTCTCGTCTGGTTCGCTCGTGATGTAAGTCCATAGATCATCATGGATTAACACGCATTCTATATCAAATTTCCAGGTGGAATAGTTTGAGGCACTTTCAAGTTTCTCTATTGAGGGCATACCTCCCGAACTAGATTGATGTACGTTGTCGCCTGAAGCCATTGTAGATACGATAGATACTACTACTTCCTTGGTACTCGCGTCTATCCACTGAATTCCTCCGAATTCCTCGTCATCTGACAGTTCCAAATATCTCTCATGGAAACTTCACTATTATCACACTTTTGCTGGCGCACATAACCTAATACGGAGCAGAAAGTAAGCGTTGTGGAAGGAACGATAAAATGAAGTAAAAGTATTAAGAACAATTGTATTTTTAGATAGTAAAAATAAAATGTGGACAGCTAACGAGAAAATATTTTGATAGACAGGTGAAAAATCTTGACAAGCGACACATTACAAAAATGGCATAGCAGCCAGTATACACTTGATGTTATACGATCTCTTTCAGTCATCAGTCAAAAGATCATCCCATTGTATGTTATAGAGATCAGCATTAAAGAGATCCAAATCTATATCTTCAAGAGGCCTATAGATTATCGATCGTGGTTGTGGTTTAGGTTTTTTATGTTTAACTCGAATCTTAGAAAAGCATGATTACTAAGTTCAGGCACATAGTCAACGCAAACATTAATTACTTTAGTCTTACTAAATATTACATCTATTAACGTCTCAGATTGATCTGTAAAGTGCGCTGGTTTAGTGACACATTGCTGGAGATTCATGTATGACGAAAAATCTAGTAACTTTTTTGTGTTAGCATCTTCAGATTTTAGTATATCTATGTTAAAATAAAATTGTATAATGTGATCAAAGGCCGAGAATGAACTTACTGATTCAGTTAATGCGTCTAGAAATAAATCAACGTTAACCCACTGTGGACGGTACGCTGTACCAATGACAACATTTAGACCGTTTAGTTTGATTTTAATCCACACTTGTTCAATGGAAGATTGTGTGTGTTCGAGAAAACGCACAAAAAAACCGACGCCTCGGCGACGACGACGGGGCGCGGCACGTACCGCAGCCGGTAGCCGCAGCCGGTATCTTTGCCGCCTTGATGTTGCTTTGGCATCTATATCGTTGTTATTTATCATAATGTTGGAAGAGTTCCGTACCCGCATTGTGTGCTGTTACGGAACCCTGCGTGTACGAGTCCGACGGCACTTGGCCGGGATTTTGTGTTTTATTTTGTATTATTTTAACTCCGCTGTCCGTCTGCCTGTTTGTAACATACTTTAATTTATTTAATGGAAATTGACTAAAAGCACTGAAATTCGCCTCTCTCACTACACTAAAACTTGATTCACAGAAGAAAATGCTTGACTCAGATATAAGCCGTGTGACGTCACACGGCCGCGCCTTAGTAACGTTTTACTTCTTGTAGATGTCTTGTTTCTGTTTTCTCCATCGTTTTTATAAAGTAATCTTGTAATACAAATATGATATTATCAAAAATACAACTCTTCTTTTCCTTTGACGCGTGTTAATGACCTGCTTCGCATCGTCTCGCTAAACGTAGTGTTGTATGTATCATTTGTCAGTAATAAATTTGAAAAGGTCATATCTCATACCTGATTTAAGAATTTGAACCAAAATCATAGCATCTTGAAGCTTCTCTTCCTGGGACCCATCAGAAGAAGTTTCCTCATTCGTTATGGGTTGTAAATTAAATTCAACCGAGAAAATGAACAACGTGCAAAAGTACAAGATAAGCAACGGGCATGCAGTACACAAGAACATGTTTGTTCAACATTTCAGGGTTGCCATCTGTTAATTTGTATAAACTAGGAGAAAGCGTAAAACCCTGACAACTGTAAATTTGTTTTTTACTTCACAAATAAAATAAGTATAAATTGTTATAGTTTATTTATTTATAAAGCCAAATACCATGAACTAATATACCATGAAATAACAAAATCATTTAAAAATTCATTTTGATATCTTTGTCTTTTGTCTTTTGAATGTCTTTTTGATAAGAACAAATCTTCTAAGTAAGAAGTAAATCAAATTGTTTTTCTCATTTTCAAATCTCATTATTTTGGTAACAAAATTAATTAATCCAAAATTTCCCTCCCTCCAAATATTAACCAAACATACAATTATAGGCAATTCTCGTTTCCAAAAAAATCTAGAAACAAAATAACCAAATATTATCTAAGAAATAAAGAAGTTAATATCTAGTTAAAGTTAAGTTAAGAAACTAGGACAAATCTGGGAAAACCCGGAGAGATGGCAGCCCTACGGAAATTTAACAAGTTATAGCTGAAATAAAAAACATTACAACAAATATTGTATTTTATTACACCCACTGAAATAGAATTCGAAAAATTTATCGTTTATTTGTATTAAGTGCAATGGTCGATTAAATTTCTATTTTTTGTGAACATTGGGGCACCTCTCTTCAGAAGTTTTCTTGTTCAGGTAACATCACCGAGTACATTATTATGGTAACATAAATACAATGAATAAATATATCATGTCAGCAGAGGTGTTCCCGAGTATGAACTGTGAAATGCAAGTCACAGTCCACACTATTGTCATCTATTTTGGTAAATAAAAAAATTCTGCTATTCAACCATCAGTATCTGGTACAGTGGAGACCGCATCACACATTGGACTAATTAATAATTGGTGTAAGACACATTGGACTTTGCACCTATCTTATATTCTTCCGTATAGGGGCTATTGTCGTAATGCAAGTGTATCTTGATGTGGTCTCCACTGTACATGTCAATTACACAATAACACAAAGGGCACAGAAAATATTAATAAAATTGGCATAAACGTTTGCATCTTCCATAATTTAAACTTAATAGAATACCTAATATAATACGATTTTTCACACAAGTGTGTATTTAAATATTGTACATATAATAAACTATTACTATGTACTTATATGTAGTTTACATTCAGGCATCGACAACGGTTGCTCAGGGGTAGAGCGGTGGCCTCTCAATCTTGAGATCCAGGTTCGATCCCCGGTCGAGTATGCATCAATGAGTTTTTGGGTATTTATGTGCATAGTATTTGTTCTTACTCACCAATTGCTGAACGATGAAGGAAAACATCGTGAAGAAACCTGCGTGCCCCAAAAAGCGTGTATTGGTGCCTGAATAACAGCGATAGGGCTCTACTTATCACGCTAGAATGTAATACCTAATCGTCGGTGAAACGCAGGTGCACCGAGTGTGCATTGTGACTGTGACTTGCATTTCACAGTTGACACTCGGAACACCTCTGACACCCCCTCGGGAATTCATGGTGTGACGATATATATATAATATAAAATATTTTTTTTTATAAAAAAGTTTTTTTTTTCGAAATTGTATTTATTTATTATATTTTGGCGGCGACAGTAAACGTCTAATGTACGATGGAGACTCAGCACAGCACAGCACTGTTGGAGCTGGAGCGGCACGGCGACGACGGCGGCGTGGCGGGGGGGAGAGGCCGACTAAAGAGTAAAGTAATAAAAAAGGAGAAGAGAGTCCTCTCTTGGTTCATTTGTGCCAACATATACAACAGCAAACTGGCCACCTACATATTGGCCCCTAATCTAAATCTTTACATGTAAACGCATACCTAGAATTATCATTAAAGAATTCTCTAATTCTAGCCAAGACCGTCTTGTTTGTGAACACTATAATGTCACTCTACAACAATTCGTCTCTATTGTATCGCCAAACTTGAAGTAGGTATAGTGCTGCAAGGATCTGATGGTACGTGGGTGACAGTGACATGGGCCTGCAGCTGTGAAACAAGGAGTATGGTAGCGGCATTAGTTATGATTTTGGACACAACCAATCCACGAGCCAGGAGATCCTTGTAGCACTGTATAATTAGTTAAGAAAACGATATCGTGGTGTACGATACAAGTGCTGCTGTCTATTGATTGGTCAGACGACCTCGTTTTCCAATTCGATCGGTAGATCCCCCCCAGAGCTGTCACATGGACCAAATATAAGCCCTAAGTTGGTCCGTTCAAATAGGACTCGGACCTGGTCCGATGGACTTTTATGGTGAGCCCTAAACTCCAGCGGACCGAACGGACTAGCCCTATTTCGGTAAAAAGCCGGTCCGGTCCGAGTTGGTCCGAAACAGTCCGTTAGATTACTTCAATAGAGTTATGCAATAAATGCTGTGCTACAATTTGATAAATAGTCGAAAAAATTTCGTGTATTTTATTGAATAATATTGAAATACCTGAAAACTTCGATTAAGAGGATGGCATACCCTAGCAACTTTTTTTTAATTTCCGTCCAGCACAATAAGTCTAATGGCAAAGACCTTATTTGCTTTTCATAGAAGCGATTATATGTTGGAAAAAAAATTGTTTTGGCCATATCTTCGGAACGGAAGGTGGTACATCCCTAGGGGTCGGACCATAGGGTGCCAAAAAAGTTTTTTTTTTTTTTTAATGTCAAAACTTTAACCGCCCGTATCTCCTAGACGGCTTAAGTTAGACCCATGTTGATGGGTGTCTAAGAAAAGGTCTCGCCGAGATCTAGCCCCCCCCCAGTGTCAAAACTTTAACGGCCCGTATTTCCCAAACGGCTGAAGCTAGACCCATGTTCATGGTACTCTAAGAAAAGGGCTCGACGAGCTCTAACTGAAAATGAAAAGAAAAAGTCGAAAAAAATATATATTTTTGCCAAAACTTTGATCAGCTATATCTCCCGAACCGTAAGTCCTAGCGAGTTGCGGTTTCGACTTTAGTGATCGGTTTGCCAAGGGCTTCCTGACAGCATCAAAAAATTTGACATTTGACAGGTTTTGACATTTTTTTGACAGGTCCAAAAAAGTGCTCCGATTCGCTTGAAACTCGGTATCAAGGGGCAAGTAGGGTCGGTGATTACCAATTAATTGTTAAATTTGACACTTTTTGACAACCGACAAGGATTTTGACACATTTTTGAAAAAAATTTGATCGGACTCGGCCTCGCTGGCGCGTTCTCCGTCCTCACATGCTCGTTTTTCGGCCTCGCTAGAAAGACACTTGAAGGCTGGGCCTTCGGCCTCGCCATTAGATCCGAAGAAATGTCCGAACAAATTTTTTTCAAAAAAGTGTCAAAGTCCTTATCGGTTGTCAAAAAGTGTCAAATTTAACAATGAATTCGTAATCACCGAAATCACCATTTGCCCCTTGATACCGAGTTTCAAGCGAATCGGAGCACTTTTGGACCTGTCAAAAAAATGTCAAAACCTGTCAAATGTCATATTTTTTTATGCGGTCGGGAAGCCCTTGGTAAACCAATCACTAAAGTTGAAACCGCAACTCACTAGGACTTATGGTTCGGGAGATATAGCCGACCAAAGTTTTGGCAAAAATATCTTTTTTTTTCGTTTTTTTTTTTTTTTTTCATTTTCAGTTAGAGCTCGTCGAGCCCTTTTCTTAGAGTACCATGAACATGGGTCTAGCTTCAGCCGTTTGGGAGATACGGGCCGTTAAAGTTTTGACACTGTGGGGGGCTAGATCTCGGCGAGACCTTTTCTTAGACACCCATCAACATGGGTCTAACTCAAGCCGTCTAGGAGATACGGGTGGTTATAGTTTTGACATTAAAAAAAAAATACTTTTTGGCACCCTATGGTCCGACCCCTAGGGATGTACCACCTTCCGTTCCGAAGATATGGCCAAAACAATTTTTTTTTCGGTACATCCCTTTAAAAAGAAAAGGCAATTTTTCCCATCCCTAGTGATCGAGGACATCCCTAGTACCCAGGTACATCACTATGAACTTCGCTCGCTCGTTCGTACTCACTCGAAAAATTTTTCAAAACTCCCATACAACGACACGTCTCACTAAAATGTCAAAAAACCATGTCAAATGTCAAGGTTTTTCCCCACTCAGTATTAGACAACTGACATTGTTTTCATACATTACTACCATGTCAAAAGACTCCTTCAAACTAAACAACCATGTCAGTCAGTCAGTCAGTGAGTTACCGTTTTGTAGCTTTATATATAGTCAAAAAAAAAAATTAAGTATGGACAACATGAAGAAAATATGAATGAATACATACCTGCAAAGCATATATTTCGATTCTTAGTCGTCAACTCGTCATCACATCCTTCGAATAACATTATTTTGTCATGCTATACTTGCATAAAACCATCCATAGATAATCATTTCGTTACACACAACGGACCAGAAACGGACCAACGGACTGAACGGACTAACCCGAGGCCCGAAAAAGTCCGATCGGTCCGTGGTCCGCGGACTCGCTCGCGGTTGAAAAAGTCCTATTTGATGATTTAGGACTTTTTATACGTTTTCGGTCTTTTACGGACTTTTTATTTGGTCCATATGACAGCTCTGGTCCCCCCCTGGGGCTAACTGAGTGACACCCGAGTAAGCTCCACGCCGCGCGCCACAGTTAAATAAGATAATTTTAGAACATATAAACAACGGCAAACCTCCTTCTTCAAGTAGTATTCATTTTTTTAATTCTGTTTTTTGGAAAAAATCATCATGCTTATGCATACTAATATTCGTGTGACGCAAGTTGTGGACCAAATCCACAATATAAATAATCGGCGGTACAACGCTGGCCTTTCAATCTTGAGACCCAGGTTCGATCCCCGGTCCGGGATGTATTTGTTCTTACTTACCACTTGCTGAACGGTGAAGGAAAACATAGTGAGGGGACCTCATGCCCTCAAAGCGTGTATTTGTGCCCGAAGAACGGCGATAGCGCTCACTAACTTTCACATGGGACGTATATTCGTCGATGAAATGCGGGTGTACCGAGTGTGAAACGTGACTTGCATTTCACATTTCACACTCGGGAACACCTCTGACACCCACTCGGGGGCTCATGTCGTGACGACATTTATAAAATATTGACAAAAAACATGTAAATTGTAATATACCGAGTTCCTTGAAGTGCGGTTTGCTACTTTTTCGGGTTTGTATGCCAGTTATTATCTTATTATTATTGATTTACACGTATCCAGTTGCTGACGCCAGTCTCGCTGACACGCCAGCGCTGGCAAGGTACTGGCTGCGTCAGCTGCATCATGCCAGCCATATGAAGCGGAACAGAGTCCGCGGCTATTTTTCATGCCCGTAATCTCCGCCCACGTCTCTCGCATCCCAGACTAAATGAAGGGGACAAAGCTACATATTAGGTTAAGTTTTTTTCATAAAGTTGAGTTGATAGTATTCCTAAAAATATAAAATAAAATGATTAAAAGAGCTTTGTCCCCTAAAGACGAGAGTCTCGCTGAGAATGTGGAGCGGCCTTTACGCACTCAACACGCGCTCTTTAAAACAACCAAGCCTGAGTAGCTAATACTTACTTACAAGAGAAAATAACTGGCCAAGTCCGCGTCGGGCTCGCGCACGAAGTTACAATACATAGCACGGGTACACTCCCCGACCCCGAAACGGTTCTAAAGGCATGAGCAACAAAGTAGTGGGGATCTGCGTATACAATTTTGTACGGATGGACCGAAAAAATCACTTCTACGCATTCAAGATCATGCCTAGGGGAGTGTACGGAACCCTAACAACATTATGGTAAATAACGCCAATATAAGTAGTTGTATATACAAGGTGACTTTTTGATCATCGTCCAAATTCAAACTAGAGGCTTGGTAAGGGATCAGCATCATGAAACGATAACAATTTTTGTGAAATTCGTATAATGAAATTTCGAATTCCCATATTCACTCCCAGTCCTGAGTGAATCACTATGGGGAGTCGAAATTTCATTTTATGAATTTTACAAAACTTGTTATTGGTTTATGATACTGATCACTCACCAAGGGTCAAGTATGAATTTGGACGATGTTCACAAATTCACCTTGTATACAACGTGTAACAGAAAGGTGTAACCATATTTGAAGAGCTTATTCAGTCAATGTCATAGTTGTTCTCTTTTACTATGTAGCCAACCCCAAAATCTCAAAAAAAAAATCTGCCCTTCCGTACATTTTGGACGAGCGGCATTGGATTTTTCCATGAAACAGCTAATTTCTTTTTTCGAGGTCCAGGGTTTGTTCCATAGTAAAAGTTGTTCTATACCATTGACTGAATAAGCTCTTCAAATATGGTTACACCTTTCTGTTACACGTTGTATAGGTATAGCAACTTTAAGCTTATTTCGGCACCCTCTGAGTAAGGAACTTACTATTATTATTATGTAGGTACATTTTTCAGTCACGGGCCCATAGGGACCCGGTCATTTGAAAGGCATTCATGGGGCCGAAGCCAACATTGAAGAGGCCTTTGGTACCATTTAATCTAGATGTGAGATGGCTGCATCCATGGAGGCCTCTCCCTCAATGTATCATTGTGATACACTAACGGACAGTCCCCCACAGTTGCCAAACTATTGCCAGGAAGGAAGCGACTTGGAGTGGGCTATGAGGATGGGATGCTAAATGGGCCGGATAACAGGGCTATGGAGTGAGATAACGGACATCTGCCTCGAAAATCTCTCACAAATATTAAATATGGCAGATGGTGACTTGCTACTTAATAACTATCCACCAGGATAGCCGTTGTGGGCCCCCTATCAAGCCACCACGGGGCGGCCAGGGGGCAACACTATGTAAGCAGCTAAGGTTGTCGAGAGGTGAGTCTGCGGGGCGCAAGATCCTTCTAACAGTCAAGTGCCCCCGGCGTTATGACATTTTACACTTCCAACCTGGAGCATAGGTTCCGCTCTTGCATCTCCACTCTGGCCGGCTGGTTAAGGCAAGCGCAGAGGTAGGGGGTGTGTTTCTGTGTGTATGTGTGTGTGTAAGCGCATGTGTGATAGTGTCCCCTGGAGGTAGGGTCCGTGGTGTCGCCACTCACCATCGGCTCGCCACAAGCCGCCCTGCGGTGACTGATTGCACTGGACGTACAGGACATACCAGAGGGCGATGGGGTCGTCACATCCCTACGCCTTATTATTACTATTATTAACTTATTATTAAGACTCCGCTGTCCGTCTGTCTGTCTGTCTGTCCGTCTGTCACCAGGTTGTATCTCATTAACCGTGATAGTTAGACAGTTGCAATTTTCACAGATGATGTATTTCTGTTGCCGCTATAACAACGAATACTAAAAAACAGAATAAAATAAATATTTAAGGGGGCTCCCATACAATAAACGTGATTTTTTTGCTGTTTTTATAGATAATGCTACGGAACCCTTCGTGCGCGAGTCCAACTCACACTTGGCTCACACACACGTACTTTGACGATTTACGTTTAAGTATTTAAACTTATTCAAGTTTAAATATCATGCAAACGTTTTTTGTTTCAAACGAAGCGAAATAACGGGAAAAAAAAACAATTTTGTATAAGCATAAATAATTCGTTTATTTAAAAAGGGGATACAAATTAAGAGTCGATTCTCCGGATTTGGAACAAAATATATAGAATAATGAGAAATAATAATAAAGGCCAAAATACAACATTTAGCTAAGCGAAATGTAATTTAAAGATATTATTAGCTTCATGTAAGTTTTCTAACTTCACTCGTTGTTATGGGGTAAAGCCGCGGATACAGACGTCTTTGTTTTGCAGAAGAGAGCAATTCGGGCTATTTATAATATGAAGCACCGGGATTCATTAAGAGAAAAAATCAAAGAAATTAATATATTAACGGTTCCTTGTCTTGTGAATATATTTACCAAGTCCTTAGATATGTCAGAAAAAATGTTGAGTCTTTCCCAAGGCTTGGTGAGCAACATTGTAGGGAAACTAGAAATAAGCATAAACTAGCTTTTCCAAAAATCAGACTCACCAAGGTGGGTACCTCTTTCGTGGGATATGGTATAAGACTTTACAACAAACTTTCAAAGGAGGTCCTTACTTTGTCTGAGAATAAGTTTAAACTGTTTATTAAGCAGGGCCTATTGAAGAAGGCATATTATAAAATAAATGATTACTTAGACGATACTAAAGCATGGGCTTTTGATAGTGATCTTTGTCATAATAAAATTTAGTGTAATTTCCTAACTTATTAATTAGTTAATAGACAAAATGACTGTAAAAGCAGATGTACTTTAATAAATAAATAAAGTAGCCGTCAATAGAAATTGTGGACTATGTAAACAAAGCGCCATGTTGTCTTTGTCTATGAATAGGTGAACTATCTAGAGATGGGTAAGTATGTGATTAAAATATGTTAGGTGCTTAATTAATTTTCTTTACTTGATTCATCGCTAAAATATTCTGATGAATCGCTAGACAAATCGCCCACGTTAATTACAAATGGTTCCGTCACAGCGTCGTTGGCCGTATCTATTATCCTATCCAGTTCTTTAATTTTTTCTTCTACTTTTAGGACATGAGCTACACATTTCTAGTACCATAAAATCAGTAAGAGAAGCCAAGTCGTAAGAATACCGAAAACACAAAAGATTTTAGAGCAACGTTGGAACATCACACAGCTCTCGATAGAATCACACACACGTTTATGTCAAAGATTATGAAGTAACGCTGTCAAAAAAAAATGACGGAATAAAATAGCATTACGAATAAAATAGGTTTATATTCAAATAGATTCGTACATCACCAATTTTCAAAGACAATACAGATTCGATGAGAAAAAAATATGACAGCAATCTCGACGCAGTACAGAATTGACTATTGATTCTATGTTTTTCCGTAATTGACTGGTGATTATTGAATATTTCATGATGAAATACAGTGAATGACTGGTAAGACTTGATGCTTCATGATTTGGAATAATGTTCAGTGAGACTCCGTGACAGAACCTTGAGAAAAATTGAGAAAACGGTTTGTTTACATAGTCCACAATTTCTATTGACGGCGACTTTAAATAAAAATGTTTTTATTGGTCTCCAATTGACAAGTCAGTGTACAAATATCTTAGACTAAAAGTTTTCTAACAATATAGTAACATAGATACACTGGTTAGCAAATTGTCTAATATTAGAGACAATAAAATTTTGCGTTGGCAACTGTTTTAGTATAAACTGTATTACGCCAGGGCCACAGCTTCAGGCTTCTGGCGGCGCTTCTTGCTGCGCTTCCAGGCGGTTTTTGCGATGGGCTTTGCCCTGCCACGACACCCGTCGGCGCCTTCGACCGCATCGGATGTATAGCGCGCTCGCTCGCTCAAAGCGCTCGACACTAGGTTCGTCCTGTGCGCTCGATCACTGTTTCAACCGCCCGCCTCCCCGCACACCGCCGTCGAGAGAGCGCAGTTCAATCAAAGTTGGACAAAAAGCGCGAGCGGCGACCCATGGCCGGCTCTATACAACTTCATACATTTGTTCTCTCTGCCGGCGCCGTCGCAAGAAGAATCTCTCGAAGCCTGAAGCTGTGGCCGAGGGGTTACAGTCAGTCACAGTCAGCAGTGCCTTCCTGTAGTTGTAATAAGATTGTAGGTCGTAAGTCATAACCGTGTTTGAGCAGGTAGTAAATTGATTAACAATTTAATTAAACACAGTGTTGATTAGACAAGGAGAAGACAATGTTCAACAAATACAAAGTTTAAAGACTAACAAGGATATTAAAAAACTTAAAAAACTACACCTGGGGGCCCGATAGTGCCCCCCGCCAAGACGAGCCAAAGGAAGCTTGGCACTACGTACCTTTTCTCGAAGCGTTTCGTCATATTTTAGAACCCTCATAGCTTCGGTCTGGATAATACTAGATAAACCAAATTCTCAAGGTAGGATGTAGGAAGCAGTCTTATTAAACACGAAAAGTTTCAGTTGTCTAGCTTTGATACTTTGAATTTTATTAATACCTAAAATACGTCGATTTCCTCACTCACTCACTCACTCACTCATCATTCACTGATGATCATCAAAACCTCTAGGGTACTTCCTGAAGTCCTAGAAAGCTGAAATTTGGTATGCAGGCTAAGACTAGCACAAAAACAACAAGAAAATTAAGAAATCTGTAACGTTCACCCTCTAACCCCTCTTAAGGGGGGTCTGGTTCTGTATTAAATAAAAATTTAAATTCCAAACTTCCTGAAGTCCTAGAAAGCTGAAATTTGGTATGCAGGCTAGGATTAGCACACAAACAACAAAAAATTAAGAAATCTGTAACTTTTACCCTCCAACCCCTCTTAAGGGGGGGACCATACATCTTGCTCAAAATGTATGGCTTGGCCGTTTCATGAATTCATTGCATGACAACAGCTTGGTGCAAATAGCACTAGTTTCACTTTTTACATTTATTAAATATGATGTTGTAGAAGCTGGAAACTGGCAATATTACTCGTCTATGCTAATAACTTTTACAATGGAACTAAACCCCAATTTAAAAAAAAAAAAATTTGCTCTATAGAAAATGTTCATGCCTACTCGACCAAAATGTATGAAACAATAGTTATTTTTTAGATTTTCAGATTTATTTTTCGGAAAAAATGTTTGTATGGACGTGTATGTTTCCGATTTTTGCAACATCATTATCGTACTATAAAATTGATTGCTTTCCGCCCCAAACTGTTGTTAATAAACGAATATTTGACGAATATAATAAACGAATATAAAATGCCTAATATTTATAAATAATTATATTTTTAAATAATATTTTTAAATTATCATATATACTATTTTATTTCTATTTAAGTTGTCCGGGTGCTAAGTGTTGCATGCTATATCGGGCACAGTTTTCTCTGTATAAATTTCTGACATTTGCATAATATAATTTCATTTTTAATTTAGACATTATTAATTGAAATGATTAACTTGATAAAGTGCTTTTTTAAAATACCTATTTATGTGATAAAAATAAATTTATGTTGAATCTTGAATAGCAACAAACTCACAGAAGAAAAGATAATTTATTAAATAAGAATTTCTTTTGGCGTGTTGGAAAATAGCGTAACATACAACCGTATCATAATTAAGAGACGGCCTCATATTTATGCTTTTGACATTATCTAAACCAAGTCTTCTTACACACAACAATAGCTTAAAATAAAGTGGTCTCGATTTTGTGATTTTGGCAATACCAAAACCGAGTCGTATTAACACACTCAAAAACGAGGCGGTTTATTTTTGGCCGTTATAATTATTTCTTGATATTTTGTTACAAATCCAGAGAATCGACCCTTATTAGCTGTCTCTCTTATCCCAAAACCCCAGGTTGGTCAGCCCAAAACTGTCCTATTGTATTGTAAGGTGACTGCATCTCTGCTACCTCCTGCGATGAACTGTCGTGTGTCCACTAAAAAAAAAAAAAAAAAATTATTGACAATTAGCGAATTCGGTCCAACCAACGCCAAGACCAAGACATATTTTAAATGAAAGGACATTATGTAGTCCTCAAGCGAGCAGAACCTCATCAAAATCTATCCAAAAGATTTCGAGATATGACTTCCATACTTTCTTGTAATTAACACGGGGCCCCGACGAAAGCTTTTGCATTTTATTTTATTTTAGTTTTTTTTTATTTTGATGGCATTCTGCTTGCTTTAGGAACTACATTATGTCCTTTTATTTAACATACATCTTAATCTTGGCGGCTCTTGGACCAACTCCCATACAAGTTTGCCCACTGTCATTTAAGATTGCGTTATCTAGAGCGGCTGGAATAAATAATTTGCTTGCGGGACTGCATTAGTTAACATTATATATAGGTATTTTATTATGGAATTTTATTTATTATGGGATTTTATATTTTTTGTTAGGCTTTAAGGTCAAAAATTCATTGCAGCGGTGTTTTTTTCCTGCGCGAGTGATGCCACGGTAAAATGGCTAGATTAAGTCTTACCAGGCCTCGTGGTTGATGTCCGTTTTTTCTGAAGGCGACAACGGTTATTGTTTTTGGACGTGCCTCAAACGGCTCGAAATAGTTCTGTGAAATAAATGAATATGTACTTAATACTTTTATCTCCCAGTTTCGGGATCAGTTCTGTGAAATAAATGAATATGAAGATACTTTTAGCGCTCAGTTCTGGGATCTGGGTTTCAATTGTGCCGGTCGAGCGTACGCAAATTAGGAATGTATGTGCATAGTGTTTGTATTGTTAATACTTGCTGACCGGTGAGACGTAAATGTGCAGAGTGTTTGTATTGTTAATACTTGCTGTCCGGTGAGACGTATATGTGCATAGTGTTTGTATTGTTAGTACTTGCTGACCGGTGAGACGTATATGTGCATAGTGTTTGTATTGTTAATACTTGCTGACCGGTGAGACGTAAATGTGCAGAGTGTTTGTATTGTTAATACTTGCTGACCGGTGAGACGTAAATGTGCAGAGTGTTTGTATTGTTAATACTTGCTGACCGGTGAGACGTATATGTGCATAGTGTTTGTATTGTTAGTACTTGCTGACCGGTGAGACGTATATGTGCATAGTGTCTGTATTGTTAATACTTGCTGACCGGTGAGACGTATATGTGCATAGTGTTTGTATTGTTAGTACTTGCTGACCGGTGAGACGTATATGTGCATAGTGTTTGTATTGTTAAAACTTGCTGTCCGGTGAGACGTATATGTGCATAGTGTTTGTATTGTTAATACTTGCTGATCGGTGAGACGTATATGTGCATAGTGTTTGTATTGTTAAAACTTGCTGTCCGGTGAGACGTATATGTGCATAGTGTTTGTATTGTTAATACTTGCTGATCGGTGAGACGTATATGTGCATAGTGTTTGTATTGTTAATACTTGCTGATCGGTGAGACGTATATGTGCATAGTGTTTGTATTGTTAATACTTGCTGATCGGTGAGACGTATATGTGCATAGTGTTTGTATTGTTAGTACTTGCTGACCGGTGAGACGTATATGTGCATAATGTTTGTTTTGTTAATACTTGCTGACCGGTAAGACGTATAATGTATATACCTGTGCATAGTGTTTGTATTGTTAATACTTGCTGACCGGTGAGACGTACATATATATGCATAGTTTTTGTATTGTTAATACTTGCTGACCGGTGAGACGTATATGTGCATAGTGTTTGTATTGTTAATACTTGCTGACCGGTGAGACGTATATGTGCATAGTGCTTGTATTGTTAGTACTTGCTGACCGGTGAGACGTATATGTGCATACTGTTTGTATTGTTAATACTTGCTGACCGGTGAGACGTAAATGTGCATAGTGTTTGTATTGTTAGTACTTGCTGACCGGTGAGACGTAAATGTGCATAGTGTTTGTATTGTTAGTACTTGCTGACCGGTGAGACGTATATGTGCATAGTGTTTGTATTGTTAAAACTTGCTGTCCGGTGAGACGTATATGTGCATAGTGTTTGTATTGTTTATACTTGCTGACCGGTGAGACGTATATGTGCATAGTGTTTGTATTGTTAGTACTTGCTGACCGGTGAGACGTATATGTGCATACTGTTTGTATTGTTAATACTTGCTGACCGGTGAGACGTAAATGTGCATAGTGTTTGTATTTTTAGTACTTGCTGACCCGTGAGACGTATATGTGCATAGTGTTTGTATTGTTAAAACTTGCTGTCCGGTGAGACGTATATGTGCATAGTGTTTGTATTGTTTATACTTGCTGACCGGTGAGACGTATATGTGCATAGTGTTTGTATTGTTAGTACTTGCTGACCGGTGAGACGTATATGTGCATAGTGTTTGTATTGTTTATACTTGCTGACCGGTGAGACGTATATGTGCATAGTGTTTGTATTGTTAGTACTTGCTGACCGGTGAGACGTATATGTGCATACTGTTTGTATTGTTAATACTTGCTGACCGGTGAGACGTAAATGTGCATAGTGTTTGTATTGTTAGTACTTGCTGACCCGTGAGACGTATATGTGCATAGTGTTTGTATTGTTAAAACTTGCTGTCCGGTGAGACGTATATGTGCATAGTGTTTGTATTGTTTATACTTGCTGACCGGTGAGACGTATATGTGCATAGTGTTTGTATTGTTAGTACTTGCTGACCGGTGAGACGTATATGTGCATACTGTTTGTATTGTTAATACTTGCTGACCGGTGAGACGTAAATGTGCATAGTGTTTGTATTTTTAGTACTTGCTGACCGGTGAGACGTATATGTGCATAGTGTTTGTATTGTTAATACTTGCTGACCCGTGAGACGTATATGTGCATACTGTTTGTATTGTTAATACTTGCTGACCGGTGAGACGTAAATGTGCATAGTGTTTGTATTGTTAGTACTTGCTGACCGGTGAGACGTATATGTGCATAGTGTTTGTATTGTTAATACTTGCTGTCCGGTGAGACGTATATGTGCATAGTGTTTGTATTGTTAATACTTGCTGTCCGGTGAGACGTATATGTGCATAGTGTTTGTATTGTTAATACTTGCTGACCGGTGAGACGTATATGTGCATAGTGTTTGTATTGTTAATACTTGCTGTCCGGTGAGACGTATATGTGCATAGTGTTTGTATTGTTAATACTTGCTGACCGGTGAGACGTATATGTGCATACTGTTTGTATTGTTAATACTTGCTGACCGGTGAGACGTAAATGTGCATAGTGTTTGTATTGTTTATACTTGCTGACCGGTGAGACGTATATGCCCTAAAGTGCATGTATTGTGCCTGACGTGAGGACCTGGGAGAGGCCAACTTCCTATCATTGAGATGAAATAATCGTCGTTGAAAAGTAGGTATACAAGTTTTCATTTTACACATACACGACAGTTTACAGTCAGAAACACCTTTGACACCCAGTCAGGGATACATATCAAGACGATATAAAAGTTTAATATTTAACTTATTTATGAGCTTATTAAGTTCAATATTCAAACAAAATGTGTAACTTTTGGGTTAGCAGGACGTATTTCTTACCTGCAATAGCGTAAATAATAATTGAATAAATAATAAATTAATAATTTTTTCTTACCCGTTCGCATATTTTAAACTAAGTCTACCAACTGAGTTTTGAATGCGATTTCTGATTGGTTGAAACTACGGGAGTTTTTATATTATGTTCGCTTAATTCGTCACTTCAGATGTCGAATCTTTAGTGTGATGGTAGAACACCAGCTTTTAATAACCAGATATTGGGGTTCGAACCCACGTTAGGAGCACTGTTTTTTATTTCTTTTTTCTTCTTTTGTAGGAAATTTGCGAGTTAAAAAAAAAAAACAAAAATAGTTGCGAAGACGAGCGAAACGAGAAAGAGTTTGGGGAACCGAGCAAAGTGGAGGTGAGCGAGGCACCCTCCTAGTTTTTATAGGATTAATGATATAGATAAATATAACATTTATTTCCCAAAAACACGACACATACATACAAAAAACAAAGTAGAACTTAAATAAAAGAAAAAAAAATTAAATAAAGTTAAAACACAAAAAGAAAGTTACTTAAATTTATCCTAGTGGTATGAGTGTCGCGGCAAAGAGAAAAAGGCTCCGACTCAGCATAATGCCGCAAACCGAAATCTGCAACGCTGTTATTCTGTCGTCGCCTGCAGAGAGCCGCACGAATTCCATCGAGAGTGGACAATTATTGTTTATTTAATGTGTAAATGTGTATGTGAGTACAATGGTTGTGTAATTTGTATATGAGTAAGTATAACAATTTTGGCTACATATATTAAATAAGAGAATGTCCTGACTGACTGGTCTATCAATGCCCGGGCCAGCTGATTGAACCTAGGAACATAAATTTGGACCGTGGGTTTCATCTGCGACACGCAGACATCCCCAAGGGAATATACGCAGGAATCCTTTTTGTTTTTCAACTCCCGTAGTGGATTTTTCCCGCAAATTCCGACAAACTCCAGTACTGAAGTTTTTCAACCAATCAGAGATCGCATTTAAAACTCAGTTTGTGGAATTTGCTTACCGTGTCGAAATATGGGTAAAATCCGTATAGAAGACTTTTGGTAAGTCTCGTTGGAGGCGATTTCACAAACACTCTTTTAATTTTTTCGTCTGGTATATTCTGATTCATCTGCAGAGCAAAAATAGTTTCGACCAGTTACAAAATAGAAATTTCATCGCTTGTTTCGTAATTACCATAGCTTAATTTTTAAGATTTTTTAAATATTTTTTTTCGACATAGTTTTCATTATTTTGGTGTACAAATTAACCATTATTTTTTAAAGAATTGTTCGATGACCTGATCACTTGAGAATTTTAGACATTATACTGATTGTGATGTGTGATTGCTTGTAAAATTAAGTGGTCTGTCTCTGTCTGTCTACTCATTTGTCATCTAGCTGTCAAATTAATCTGAAGCAAATTATTATAAATTTATCTTGATAGCAAAGAATAGATTTCTAAACAGCCATTACCCAAGTGACGTCACACGAGAGCAAATGGAAGTTGCAGCCTTTTCGTAAAAATATTCATCATCATGAGGTTTTTTAGACCAAAAGTTCGAAAATACGGCTTATCAAACCTAAACCTCGAAATGGTTTTCGAATTAACACACCTTAACATAATTGAATCTATGCCAATTAAAAGTTGGGACCGAGGCGTCTATTCTAATACCTTTAGATGGCTCATCTAAATTGACATGATAATCTACTGCTTATTATTGAGAATAGCCCAATGAAAAATCAATGTAATACGACCCATATTATGATAACAGACCGAACTGGTAGTTTTTGTGTTACGTCTTCTTTGAACTTGGGACAGAAAACCTAAACAATTTTAAAATACAAGTATCAATATCGAAAACCACTAGACAAAGTTATTTTGTTTAAACTCACCTCTCCTTTGGTTTCAAAAAACTCTTTTAATTTGATTTTTTCACTAACTTCTTTTTCCTGTACATTATTCCGTAATACCGAATTTTTTTTGGTCGAGCTTTTTACTTCTTCTGGCTTTCCGGTAACATCTGCAACGAAAACAAGTATTAGCACCAACACTTATTGAATTCACTACATTGTCCAAGCTAATCGGCCACGTACTTTCGGATAAGACAGTATTTACTAGAAATACACAGGAAAAGATCAAAAGATACTTCATTTTTGGTTCATGTAATCACAGGAAAAGCAATGTTGACACAATGGCTGTCTTTCTAACTGAAACAACCGATGCATTGCACACAATCCTCAACAATACATGAAATACAATGAGGCACCGGCAAAGTATGCCATCAAAAAAAATGTTTATCTTTCTTCGCATGGAACAGAGGGCAATTAATATCACATGGCATCTAGTTACCCAATAATGCATATTGTCGGAAAAAACCATGCAGTGTTATGCACAGCACAGTTGTAACACTAGGTATGTATTTAATATATTTGTAATTTCCATAAAATAAATATAAGATTTGGTAATCTATGTAATACCAGTTCGAGCGTATGATCGATAAATCTTTTGTGTACAATATAATCTTAGTTTTACAAAATTATATTTTATTACTCTGTGATATAATAAATAACACTACTTTATTACTTATTACTACTTACCAGAAATACTTAAATACCAAACAAAATAAGCACTAACAAAAAATAACAATTTGTAAAAATAATATTGAATATTTTTACAAAATTTGAAATGAAATGTGTTAAGTTATTAGTATTGTGCTGACCCGTGGTGCTGACCAATTTTTGTCTGTCTGTCTGCATGTATGTTCCGTTTTAGTGACCGTAGTGACCCTGGTCTAGATATTATAGGCTATAATGTTTGATAATAAACTAACAGCCAAGCCGGAAACGGTCGATAATAGTAGGACACTTTCACGCGAAGGAAGCTGCGGGCAAAACCTAGTAATTGATATAGAGATTGTCATACTTTGGGCTTATAGAGTTATAAAACACCAAAGCTGTACAGATCGGTTCAGTTTTTATAGCGGGAGTGAGTGGATTTATTCACAGATGACGTCACACTTGCGCATTCTCGAAGCGTCGAAAAGGGCGGCGGTGCGCGGGGTTATACTGCGCAATTATAGCCAACATCAAGCAAGGCTTGCGTGCTGGCTTGAACTATAGGGTAGGGTAACTAACATGACTCCGATCGGTCAGGCGTCGTCGACGTCGTGCAACTCGTCAGCTAGCGCCGCATCATCGGATGTCACCTTGCAAGGAGACCGGGTACACTTTCGTCTTTGTTCCTCCAGCTCCCCCCGGGCGCATCGCCCAATCACGCAACGACGTTTTCTGATTATCATACCTACAAAACAATTACATACGTACGATATTGATGTAATACAATCCCGTGTCGGAAATAATGAGAAAACCTAGGACGAGGGCGCGTCGCAAGAAAACGTAGTGACCAAATGAACACATGTCATGTGCGCGTGCGATGCCGCTGCGGTAGGCACAGAGCACATAAAAGAAGGCGGTAGGAATTGCTATCTCGTTCTTGCGAGATCTCGTCGATATTTTACGAGATTAATCTCGGGCGTAATTCGTTTTGGCGAGAATCTCGCGAGATTACAATCCCTGGACCGCATCCTCTACATAGCGTTATCTTATCTTACAGCACGTCGACCGCGTCTATGTTCTGGAACGTCTCGATCATTCAACTGGAGGTCGCGAGATCAAATCCCATCCCAAGCAACAAAATTATCCTATAGTGCACACCTTATAGGTCTGCAGAGCTAGTAACTCTCCCTTAATGGTTGTAGTGTTTGCTAGCACGCTTAAGCAAACACAGAGTTTGTTTGGCCTTCTAGTAGATCTAATCCTAGTGCAGTAAGTATAAGCTAAGACGTCCTGTAAAAGAATGTTTGTTGATGTGTTGTTATGAATCTGAAACATGTTTTGTCGTTATTTTGTCTTTAATTTAATCCCAATACCCGTAACTCCGCAGTGCTATTCGAGAGATTTTCTTGTAGTTCCTGTTTTTTTCTGGAGTTACTATACATTAGAGCCGTGATTTCTTTTAAGAAACCTGTACTTCATCTTGTACGGTAGTAAGTGGTATTTAGTTTGTTTAGAAATTAAATTTTTTACTATCTTAAAAAGCCATAACCCCGAACCCTGTTTTGCTCAATCTTGGGACTCCAATCCTTATAAGAGGGGACCCAAATGAGAACCTTCTATTAGCATAAATAAACATATAAAACGGGCCCTTTTCCGTGGTTATAAACGCTCACTATACCGTTATAGTCCTGATAAAATGTTGGTTCCAGGATAGTTACAGAACCAATATTTGCTGCTTGGGTTAGGGGCACATTTGTGTTCGGCCTGCGTGCTTCGGAAGTTAAGGCTCACCACCCTTACAATTCACTCACCAGACTTAATAATCGTCGGAGAAAAGTGGGTATACGAGTGTGGACTGTAACTTGCATTTCATAGTCCGTTTTGGAAACACCTCTTGCACACCCTCGGAGATTGAAACTGTGACGGGTTTATTTGCTTTATTTTTGGTACATAAACTAATACAAAGCTTTATTAGTTTAGCGTATTAGCGTAGCACAGTCTTTAATCGCGCGCGATGCCACTTAGTCGAATCACAGGTGCAAGGAGCGCGACACGATATTTTTGCGATTAAACAGTTCGTCACGCTCCTCGCACTTGTGATTCAACTAGTGGCGTCGCACGCGATTAAACACTATGCCAAAGATAATATACTTATACCCAAAACACCATGCTACCAGTGCTGGTACGGTGCACCGGTGTAGCAGGTAGCAGCTTCGCACCGAGTTCAGTGGTTTAAAATTTATTAAAAATAAATGCTCTACGAGTAGTCACTTACAGTTAAGTTTAGTGGTTATGGGCTAAGAATTAGTTATTAAAGGAAAAGTATATTAAATAATTGTGATGTGTACTAGTAGTTAGAATATTAATAATAAGCTTCTCGATCCGTCATACCGCAGTATGTAAGTAGAACCCAACCAGCAAATCTGTGTGCTATAAAAATCGAGAGCACGTTCCTATTTTTGTTCTTATATAAGTACTAATAGTAACCCATACATAGTGTAGTTACACAGTGGGACCTACCTACTCCACAAGTCACTGAACAAGGGCCCCATTTGCTCCAGCGGCTCCAAACTTTTCGCTTCTCTAGTGGGACTTCCACTTCGGCACCGTTCAGAGCTAAAACACAGATTTTATAAAAACTACGTCAATACTTCATGTGTTTTAAATTTCCATATACATCTTTATATGGGCAATTCTTCCAGGATGACCGCCGGGAGTGGCAAAGTCCTGGAAAGGCTTATGTCCAGCAGTGGACGAACTAGGCTGATGGATGGATGGATAGATCTTTTGAGGCATTAACATCATTGCGGTGGCCGTGTGATCAGTTACGATCCGCGGTCAAGCAATGCTTCGCATGGTCAGTCTTGGGATGGGTGACCAATAGTGGCAATTTACATCTGGGTCCCATCGTGCCTCGAAAAGCACGTAAAGTTGTTGGTCCCGCCTGATAGATAATGGTCGTTAAGCCATGTTAGAGGGCTGTATGTCGGCCTAAACAACTCTGACACCAGTTAGCCACAACCACACAACAACAAGACAAGATCATTGCGGTATGAAGGCAGGCAGAGGTACGGGGAAGTTTGGCTCCGCCGTTCCAGCAACCACAGAGCACATGCCACCAATCGCAATCGCCCCTTTTTGTGACGTTATGACACGATTGATCGTAAAATAGCTCCATTCATATACCAACTCCTCTTCTTAATTGCTCCGTGCCTGTACGATTTCGTAGCACAACGCCTACTTTCACGCCTAATTGACTTTCCAGTATTTTCATGCCATCGGTAGCACAAAGCCAACATTTTGATACCACCATACATTAAATCGTTTGCCAACTTTATGAAAAATCAAACCCGACGATAGCATTATGTCTATTTTAGTACAGTTGCATTCAAAATCTCTGATTTTACAATACATTTTGCTGTAGGTAGATAATAAATTGACGTATACTAAATAGTTTATATACCAGTATTTGACTAGCTTTGAATAGCACTAACCTACATAATTATCTTTGCGTTATGGGACGACAAACGAGTATACATTCGCGAGTTGTGGAGAGGTCCCGTTCGAATTCCAGTTCAGAGCTCCTCATACATGTAAATGCTTGTTCTAGGAAGATGGCATGCACGATACAGCCGAAGAGCTCACTCGAAACAAACTTGTCTTCCGGAGACAAATGTCGTAAAGATAAACGATAAATATCTAAAATCAAAAATCATTTTGGGTTTTGGCACGTCTCGCTAAAAGTCAGATAAAATGAACCTTTTCTCATCTCAACAAAGGAGGCATTTCTCGCTGACAGTCTCCTGGAGCTGCAGGTTCTGAGCCCGTCTCTCTTCAGTTGCTCCTCCATGATCAATTTCACCAGCTGTTGCGGTTTCAACACCAATTTCCCATCACGTTTTAACATGTGACAAAAAATATAATTATAATATATACTCAAAATTGCGATTGCTGCTATCAACCTATTTATAGAAAAGGCATTTCGAATCATAATATTAAAAATTAAAATATTGAACAAAATATAAAGTGGTTATTGTGTCAACTGTTAGTGTATTATCTATGGTACGGACCAAAGAATTTATATGCTCTGTGAGTACGGACGCAAGAAGTTTATAAAGGGACGTCAATACGACAGGTTACCTATTCGCAGTTCTTACTGCGACGCGCAGAACTATTACCGGAAATAGGTATTACCTCAGAATAATGAGGGTATTACTATGGGGTAATAGTGATGTTCTGTGTTGCGGCGTCATACCATAGACATAGAATACTTATCTTATGCGTCATACACAGCTATCTGTATAAAAAAGTACGTCTACCTATAAAACTGTACAATGCTACATGGATCATATGGCGCGTGGATTGGTTGTGTCCAAAATCGGAACTTACTCCGCTACCATACTCCTTGTTTCATAGCTGCGCCCAAGGGGATAGCTGCGCCCCCTGTCACTGTCATCCAAGGGTGCCGCACCTCAAAATGAAAAAACGTTTGGTAAAAACTATTCAGAAAATTCAGAACTGAGTTTGGGATCTAGTCATAGGTACTTTATTAAATGTACTGTTTAGCACTCATTTTAGCACTGTTGTCCTTCCACTATATTAAATATAGAGAACACTAGTCTGACCTTTCACATTCACATCAGGGAATAAAATACTTTAGTGAAACCAAAGTGAAACAAAAAAGAAATAGGCCAAGTGCACGTCAGACTCGGGTACCTAGGGTTCCATATTGTGGATGATAAATTTAATTTTGTCATTATTTTCGTGAATTTCTTAACACATATTACGTAATATTTATTAACATTTAATAATATTTAATATGTAATGTAATATTTACGTAAACACATACTGCCACCAGTTTTGGAGATAAGGGGGGGACGACGACGTACCTTTTTTTATGGTTTTTCAAGGATTTCTCGAAATTGGTGCAATTAAATTTAGCCAAACTATATATTTTACAATTATCTTTTTAATAAGTACATAATAAAGCCAATTATGAAGGCTTTAATTTTAGTTTTAGTGCTGTCAAAGCTTAAAATATTCCAAAGAAATTTAGCTTCTAATTCTAACTCTTAAGGACTATTCTGTATCGAAGAAAATTTAGTTTTGACAGCACTAAAACTAAAATTAAAGCCTTCAGAATCGGCTTTAATATCATCATATTATATTTTTAATTTATTTTACTACTTTTATATAATAGGTATGAAATGAAATTGCCGAAATTTTCTTACAGATTCATGAGTTCATAATTCCTATAATTCAATAGCTATTTCGATTATTTGTTTTTTATTTGAAAGTTGATTTCAAGGTTTTACATCTACGTATTATACTTTGTTTTTATTTTCTGTTTGATTATAAAAATTAAATCTTCAAAAACAGTTCGTCTTAAATGCCATCCATTTCCATGATAAGATTCGTAATATTTTTTTACAGCTGACACTTCTCAATAATTTAATTAATGTTACTTTTAGCCTCAGAACAATTATTGTTCTGAGCTGTTAGCTTAATGTTGTCTCATTCATACACATAAGAAAGTACTGAAAATTGAGTTTCCTTCAAACTCTCTATAGAAAACGGCATTTTCATATGTTAAGACCTAATATTTCTTAATTGTCCTCAATTTTTTTTAAATCGCTGTGATTTTCCTGCAATTCGCCAGTTATGATCTATTCTTAATCTACCAGTTTCAGAGATAAGGGGGGGAAATACATATTTTTGTGGTTTTTAGGGTTCCGTACCCAACGGGACCCTATTACTAAGACTCCGCTGTCCGTCTGTCACCAGGCTGTATCTCATGAACCGTGATAGGTAGACAGTTGAAATTTTCACAGGTGATGCATTTCTGTTGCCGCTATAACAACAAATACTAAAAAACAGAATAAAATAAATATATTTATGGGGGCTCCCACACAACAGACATGTTTTTTTTGCGTTTTTATAGATAATGGTTCGGAACCAATCGTGTGCGAGTCCGACTCGCACTTGGCCGGTTTTTTAAAGATTTCTCGAAACCAGTGCCGGTAAATATAGTAAAAGTATATACGTTTACAAACAGCTTTTTAATATCTACAATTTGATAATCATATTGTATTTTTAAGATAATATTTTTTATTTTTCTCAATTTTGTTTTGGAAATATTTTGAACAACATGAAATTTTTCATATTTTTTTTTACACCGTAATATGTCTTTATCATTAACGGTGCTAAAGTTATGAGGCTGTGGACTTTGACATACGGACGGACGGACAACGGAGTCTCAACATAAAGGTTCCTTTTGTACCCTAAAAAGAGTAATCTAGTTACGACAAAAATCATAACGTAGTGTAAAGAAACTCCTTTGTGCAATCTAATGTGGACAATTATCTTATATGTACTATTGAATAAACGCAACTTAATTTTAAACTATAACTAAACACTGAATAAATTCCTAGACAAGGTAATTTCAAAACAAAAAAAGATGATCAGGACAAGTGAAAAGGATCTAGGTAACGCAACAAAGATTTTAGCTTTGACCGTCCACACCGAGCGTCGAAATAAAGAAACGAATAAAATGAATTCCAAAAATCAAGTGTTGCTCCTAAATCCTTTTCTATAATGGTCCGACCAAGTAAACCGACCACAGATTATGCACAGTCTGCCTCAAATACCAAGTCCGTGTAAAACGGTCTGAAGAAACACCAAACCTTAGAATAAGCCTTATTCTGAGCACCAAACGACCGTACTCGAACGCGCTGGTGTTGTCATCTTTTACATTTGCGTTCTGAAAAAAATCTGGCACGACGACAACAGTAGTTCAGTCCAATCTTGAAAAAAAAACCTAATTAATTACGACCAAAATTATGTCATATTGTAGTTCACTCCACTCCATTATATAGAAAACTAAAAAGGACTAACCTAATTATGACCAGTTTTGAGACGCAGTGTGTACACATAAATATAGTACTCTGTGGTGTACACTCTCAATCAATTTTTCCCTGACTTTCCATGTGGCCCCTCGCTCGATTTCACAGACTTTCCCTGACCACCTTGAGCTTCCCTGACTTTCCCTGATTTTCCAGAATGTAGACACCCTGATGGACATGTCGTGGGCATATCATGAAGTATGAAATCGAAATCAGAAGCATTATCTATGATCATGACGTAGAGCGAGATGGCGAGCGAAGCGTGTTAGGTTTACTTGTAAATAAATTTGTGGAGTTGAGCGAAGCGGAGCGGAGCATACTTTCGCCATATACAAGGAAAACGTGCTATGATCTCTACATTCGTCACGAACGTTTCAAAATTAAGGAATGTGAGTAGTAAAGGTCTACGAGCAGGTGAGCTTTGCTCAGGTACGTTAGATTGTTGTGTAGAAGCTGACACTAGCCTAGGATCGACGTTACTTTACTAGAAGTCTAAGTTATGCGCCGTGGGGTTCATGGGCTGTGCGGCTGTGATTTTCTTACTTTTCTGCAACACCTGCAAGTCTTTTGCAGAAATTTATGCCTAGAACTTATCCAGGAGCGTGTCGGGAGGCTAGCGAGCATCGTTTGTAGTGAAAAAATTCAAGTGCATTTTGAGTCAAATGCATCCTAGCGCATCGGGTTGACATTGCAATGGCAACATTCCTAGTCACACACTCACACCTGAAACTGCATCTAGGCATTATAGACCGCACAGTCCTGTGTTCCTGACTGTATGTAATAGTACATTACGATACGAGAGCGATGAAACGTTTTCTGACGAGTGTGAGTTTGCGGCACGAGCCGAAGGCGAGTGCTGCAATCACACGAGTCGAGAAAAAGTTTCTCGCACGAGTTTCGTATAATTTTTTATAGCACAAGTGCGTAAAGCGGTCATTTTACGCACAGTGTGCTATAAAGTTATTTTCACTAAATTTTTTCTTGTTCATTTTTTTCATTTATCAATAAATAGGTAAATACAATAATGCAGGCTTCTTTCGTGAAAAGAACTTTACGTACCTACTGTGTGGATAACGTAAACATTAGGTAGGTACCTATATCTAAAGTATATTAAGTTTGCTTACGTCTCTGTATTGACATTCCTGATTTCGGCACTGTGGAACTTGGTATTATTAGAAAAATATTCTGCCACTGCCATCATTAAGTCGTCCACTCTGAGAATAGATTGGGCCTTATTAAAACCCGTTTTAGTCATATTTGTAAATGTTAACTAAACGTAATTATTGCTTACTTATTAATATAATTTCTCAAAGAGAATTAAAATCCTAAAAACAAGAAATACAGAGTAAAATCTGTAGAGCGTCCGCACACGGTTGAGAAGTGTGACGTCAAATCGGTCAAGTGGGTAACGCGCTCATTTCGGCGGGCATTTAGCAATACATTCATTTTACTTCAAACTTTGATTGTTAATAAAGCCGATTCTGAAGGCATTAATTTTAGTTTAAGTGCTGTCAAAACTGAAATTTTGCCAAACTAATTTAGCTTTTGTTCCTAACACTTAAGAACTATTTCGCAATGCAGAAAATTTAGTTTTGACGGCACTAAAACTAAAATTAAAGCCCTCAGAATTGGCTATAATATCTCTATTTTTCGATGATTTAAAAACTTTTATTCATGTAAAAATACTACCAACGCTGTCTGCTTACCCATGAATACAAATAAGTTAGAGTGGATAAGTCTATTATGATATTCCTAGGCAGATCATGGTAATATGCCCAATTTAATGTGCCGATGACAGGACCTTTGAAGGAAACACAACAAAATATTCGTAAAGTAAAAAAATGTATTTTGTACGAACCGTTAGCAATCAAATAGAGAATATTATTTGTGAATAAATAAAAAACCGGTAGATATACATTTTCATAATTTATTAAACGGGTTGACCAGACTATTCATTACATAGCTATGATATTATGTACTTGAAATAACTTAACACCAAGTTAGAATGGTCACATAAGTTAGGTACGACAAGGCCTTCGGATTAGGAGATTTATTTTGTCAAGGGGACACCGATTTAGTTCTTATTTATGTCTAATGTAATAACATCGAATGTAGAAGAAGACATTTTGAAACAATTTACTAAAACGTCGTAGATTTCAATAACAATCTACGTAATTCTCAACAATCAGTTTATTATGTTTTATTTGAAATAATATGCACGAACTTTATACTTTTGTTCGTCTTACTTTATCCTTTCAGGATTACTATCCTAGTAAACTTGTTAGAGTTAATTTTACTCTAAGAATTTAACATGTCGCAAATAGAAAGAGAGTCCTAGATATATGAGAACATTTTTGCAAGCCCTTCATAAAGTGTCAGTAGATACATTTTTGACGGTCATTCTTAGTACATCCACCAAGTACGATCCAGATTTTTCAGTAAATCCATATGGATCTAATAAGAAAAAAGTCTCAGTAGATTCACCATTTGAAGACCGGATCTAATGAGAAAAAAAGTCTCAGTAGATCTACTGGATCTTATTTTTTGGATCTACTGAGAATGATCGTAAAATCTTCAGTTTGAGTATAAATATATAAAAAAAAAACAATCTTTTTGGTATCAAGAAAAAAAAGACTTGTTTTAAAACATTGATTCAAATTCAAATTCAATTTCAATTCAATCCTTTCTTTGTCTGGGGGAAACCTTCTTAACTTAATGAATATTTACAGGAAAAAAAAATATGGCGCCAACAATGAAATTTCTGCTGGATATTCCACTATGCTGTGAAATGCAAAATTATCTTTTCCTATTGATGATTAGTACCATAACTTCTTTGGTTTGATGGAACACATTCATTAATTCTTCTGCAATTCGCGACAACTTTAAAACAAAATCAAAATGCGAAAAAATTGCCTTCTGCTGCCATTGTGTTAACGGTACATAAAAAGATTGATGTCTTCGACAACGCACTGTAAAGTAGGCAGAGATTTGATACTTATTAAATCATGTTTGTCATTAGCTATTAAAGAGAACTTATTTCGTCAAGTTACATTGACCCGATTATTTCTCTTTTGAATTTTACGTTGTGCCAATATGAGCTATACAAATGAATCGAAATCTCCACGCAAATTGGTAAACACCAACATTTATTAGCCGATAAAGAAAACGTAACGCCAGCACAGCTTGCATATTTAAGACTTGATATCTAGGAGACAAAATCGGACTTTGAAGTCTTCTTATTTTCATAGATTGGGAGACCAACCTTGACTTGCCGTTGAACAGTAACTGGCATTTTAACACCATTATTGATTTGCCATCTCACAGCAACTACCATTTGAGAAGATATGGTAAGCAGAATTAATTGCAAAACATTTTTGCAAGCCGTAAATTTTTGTCTATAACTATGGAGCCATGTTGTTATTTCCGATTAAGAATTAAAAATATTGTCTTTTAGTTCTAACTTTCGTTCTAAAATTTTAGTGCAGAAATTTCCGTAACAAAAATTACTATTAGAGATACATAGGTAATTCCAACAAGTCTAAATATCCTTTAAAAGAACACCAGTGCAAACTGTTTCTTTAAAATATAGTGCGGCTTAATAAAGGTGTCCAACTCAACAAGACGATGTCACTTATATACAATTAGAGGTTCAAGTATTTCCAAAAAGTGCACTAGATAAAAATGGGTCAATCAACTTTTTCCCCTTTGCTTGTTAAAAAGGAACATTTGATGATAGCAATGTATACAATGAAACGAAAACTGGTGACAGTACTCGTCCATACGAACAACTTTTACTATGGAACTAAACCTCAAAACGCGAAAATAAAATCAGCTGTTCCATAGAGAAATTACATAGCTACCCGACCAAAATGTATGAAACAGCTGACATTTTTCGCGCTTTCAGGTTGGGCTCCATTTCTCATATCTCCGAGTACTACCACTAGTTTTCGTTTGCAAAACCACTTTAATTTCACGGTTTATATCGGTTTCTTACAATATTTTATATAAATATTTTTAAACCTATATATTTTTGTGAATTAATTATAATTTAATTAGTTTAATATTGTCCTGAGCACACCTGAGCTCAATCACTTAAATTTAAAAATATACATATATTACATAATTTAAACTTTAAAGCATGATTATTTTTGTATGAAATTTAAGTTAAATTGGGTGTTTCTCTGAAGTACCCAAAATCTGGGTGCACGACGATCTAGCTCTTCTAGACTTCATTTTAGATTAAATTATTATTTACATCATTTCTTTAACATATAATGGTATTAGTATCAATTTATTGGTTTTGTAGGAGCATCGCTTCAATATAAAACATCATAAAATAGGCCTTAAAACAGCATCTCAAGTAGCGTGCAAAACCAAATTTTGGTTTTCAATACAAAAAAAATTCTTATAAGGGATACAAATATCATAATTTACTTGCAAATACCATATAGCTAGCTAGATCTCTAAAGTTATTAAAAACAGTAGAAACGTACTTTTAAATAAACTAGAATAGAGTTCTTTCAGCCCGTGCACTTTTACTGAATCAAAATATGTCCACACCGTAATTGGTGAAAATACGCGTTTAAAAGTTCGTAAACACATTACTAGAATTCACTTAACCCTTCCCCGCCGTTGCGGGGAGTGAACTAGGTGCCGCAAGCAGACGTTACTCGGTTGTCGCTCGACACGTGTTCTTCGAGTGTGAACAATATTCATCGTCATTCACGTATCGTTCAAGTTCCGGTAAATATACTTAATATTACGTTAATCATGTATATAGATCTTAAGGTTTTGGTAAACAACAAACATTTAATACCACGTAGCAATGAAACGTAAGCTTACATTTTGATGTAATTTAAAAATGTCCAAAAATGTCCTTCCTCGTCATGTCCTAACCAGACACAACTGACGGGGATGGTAATGACAATTTAGATTTGGTAATGACTAATATCCCTTAATTTACTATTTTTTAACATAAATGAAAAATTATAATGATTTAACGGGCCGATACTTTCACGTAATTGCGTCATGTTCACGGAGTAAATCCATGAAAGCAAATGTGTCGAAATATAGAGATGCTCATTTTAAAACATTATACATTGAAAGTCCCGTTAAATCTTTATAACTACATATGATTGAGAAAAAGCACTTTTTATAAATGAATAATTATGATAAATATTGTATAGTTCAAACTCAGAAGCTATGTCTAAAAGGAAATTGGAGAATGAAAAAGCCAAACGAAACTGAAACAAGAGGAAAAAGTATGCTGCAATGAAGGAAAATCAAGAAAAGTATGCTTTATTGCAAGAAAAGGAAAGAAAAAGACGTCAAGAAAGGAAAAAAGAACAAAAAAAGAGTATTAATGACATGACTCCCCGAGAAAAAAGATAACAAAAAAAAGAACAAAAAAAAATGGAGGCTGAATAAGAAAAATGACCAATTTCCTATCAATTCAATTTACTGAAAAGACAGATATTAGCACTACATAACAATTTACGAGCTAAAAATTTTAAAGTAAAACAATACGAAAGATATATAAAGAAGCTAAAAAAGAAAAATGCTCAGGAACGAGCTAAAATCAGTAGACTATCAAAGAGTAACCATAAAGCAACAAATGAAGAGCCAGAAACCAAGGAAAGGAGAAGAAATCTAATAAAATATATGAAAGAAAGAATCCAAAGTTTTTACCAAGGAGATGAAAATAGAATCTGCTCAGGAAAAAAAGAATTTATAACAAAACAATGATTATAAAACAAAAACGATACTTACTTGACACTCTAAGGAATTTGCATAGAAAGTTAATGAACATAACTGAAATGAGTCTCAGCTATGCTTCTATTTGCAGACTTCAGCCCTTTTGGGTAGTATTTCCCAAGAACAGCGGAAGAGATACGTGTTTGTGCCAGAACCATACCATTTATTATTTTATAATAAAAAATTATAAATGAGAAGACTCCCCAAGATTTATTGACAAGCCTTACCTGTACTCCCCGAAAAAGAGAATGTATGAAATGAAAATGTGAGCGTTGTAAAGACAAAATTACCAACTTGAAAAAAGTTAAATACTAACAAATGGAGTCATTACCTGCCTTGAAATGTCATTACCAGTCTTTGGTTTTTATTGTTTTTCATGCATAAATAATTTTGGTTACCTTTATTAAGGTTTTGTTTCATTTATAAATATCAGTTTCTGAATCAACATAATTTTAACATACTTTTTCATGGTGTTTTTCATATAACTTATCATTACCATCCTCTCGTTGTCATTACCATTTTTTTGATCTTGTATATCTTCTTTAATTCTTCTTCAATTGTGTGCACACTCAAATATTAGTAATAGTTATAAGCATACAATAGTTATAAGAGTGCAACTAATAATAAATTAGACATTTTATCCATTTTATCCGAAATCGAGATTTTCAGAGAAACAGAAGTTGAGAGATAGATCAAAAATTTATTTGACTTGACGTGACGATTGTACCATAAGTACAGTACACTGAAGAATATAAAGTTGTTTGACCCAAATATATTAGTGCCACATACATAATATTATTGTCAAAAACAATAATCTATGAGTAAGACGCAGCTTTATAAGGTTTGTACATAATTTAGGCCTAAATTAATTCCGAAATAATATATGCCATTCCTTTACAGATTTTAAATCATATATTTCTATAATACGCTGATATTAAAATTTACTATAAAACGTGAGCGTAAAGTGTATAATACTAATATATATATTCTAACATATTACTCCATACTTGTTGTATTGCTTTAAAAGCAAAGTAATTTTTGTTTAACCTGCGTTTACATACTTATTGTATCATTCTTATTCAGACTTTATGTCTTCGCCATTAACGCTAATTTACATGAAATCAAATTTCAATATAGAGTTGATTCACTGTAAGGTGGCAAAATAATAAAATAACTAAGCACATAAGGTAGTTCCTAAAATCGAGAGCAAATGACTGAGATCAAAATTATGAACTAGAATGAATAATTATTAAAGTTTTTTTAAAGTATGTTATAGATAAAAATAAAATTATTTATTTATAAGTAACAAATACATCAAATTACTAATATAAAACGGTCTACATAAAATTTAATATAATTTTAGAAAACAAGATCTGCCTGACACGACCTATGGTAATAAGTTGACATTTCACCTCATAATTACATAAAAGCAAATTAATTAATTCGGTACATTAATATATTTAATTAATTTAGCTATTTGACTAAAAGCCCCAATTTCCCGAATTCCAAGCTTCTCAATTTATGATGAATTTATCCCCAATATTTGACCAAGAGATCGTGTCAAAGAGAATTGGAGATAGCATCAGTCCGTCAGAGATAGCCATACCTTAACTTCTTATAACAAATATTAAGGGAATGTACACATATACAAAATCTTAAACTACATACAGGTCACACAATAAGAACATTGTATGAAATATATACTACGCGACAGGCGGGAGTGCGGGCGATTTCATACTAACATGCAGTGGTGTGCACAGAACTTTTTTCCGGAAAAGCAATCAGAAGGTAAAGTACGACAATAAAAAAAATATGAAATTTTTTTAATAACACTTTGAAAAAAAAAAGTTTGTATGACGCCTGGGTAGGCACTGCCTTTCCTAGAGTGAACATTTTCATAGAAACTTTTTTTTTTCAAAGTGTTATTAAAATTTTTTCATATTTTTTTTATTGTCGAACTTCACCTTCTGATTGCTTTTCCGGAAAAAAGTTCTGTGCACGCCACTGCTAACATGTATGAAATCGCCCACACTCCCACCATGTCGCGTACTTTACATACATGCATCATATACCTTCACCATCGAATTTTAAAATTCTAGCAGTTACGGGGAATTTGAGCGTGTATAGCGTACTTACAAGTATTTGATAGGTGTGTGACAATGACGGTTGATGTTTTAATCAGTCACAGATTTCAATAAAACACTGCACCAAGAAATTTTCGTGGCCAAATCGTAACCGTTAGAACTATAAAAGTGTCCAATCGATAAAGGTTTCAATGTCCAATATCCGATAGGATAAATTTGTAAGACACCAACGAGGTAATACACTCCTACGTGTAAAATTAACATGAATGGTTTATTTATACACTAGGCACAATAGATGAGTTGGTTAACATGTACAATTGTACATATTTGATATATCTTATAATAAAATGTTTCAATATAAAGGTGTTTTGAGAATGTTGGAGCTTTTCGACTAACAAGAATTACCATGCTTCCATTATAGATGATAAAGTCACAACGCTCCAGAAAAAGCATACACCCCGCAGCGTTGCTTGCGTGAATCCTGTTTCTATCGACCCCTTGAGAATTTTTAGCGGGTGTCTACGTCATACAAGAAACCTAAGTCCAATATTCATGATTCTAGATTTGGTCGGTTTGGTCCAGATGTTGATACATCTCAGTCAGTCAGTCAGTCTCAGTCAGCCTACCAGTCAGGGTATTCTTTTATTTATGTAGGAGCGAGTGAACCGAATAACTGAGCTGTTTCTTTCCATTGAGCATATTCACGACGCTTCATGTTTATTTATTATTTAGCTATTTTCGCTCAGTGTAGTTTGGAAAGACAGTAAAGCCAATTCTGAAGGCTTTAATTTTAGTTTTAGTGCTGTCAAAGCTTTAAATTTTCCAAAGAAATTTAGCTTCTAATCCTAATTCTTAAAGACTATTTTGTATCGAAGAAAATTTAGTTTTGACAGCACTAAAACTAAAATTAAAGCCTTCAGAATCGGCTACAATATGCCGTGTTTTTGTGGTAAGGAATTTCCATTCAAAAATGGTTTTAGCCATCACAAAATAACAAGAGTTGGTCACATGAGTGAGTGAGCTACGTTATTAGTAGTTTATGCTACAAGGGCGAAAAGGAATAAATTACGAGGACGATTTAAAACACGAGCGTAACTGAGTAATTAATTTATTGCCGTGTATCATACTACGTTTTTCAATGCATAGTGTGAGGAAATGAAACAAATGTAATCTTGTGAACTTTAAATTATGATTGACTCAAAAAGACTGTATCCAGAGCCGTTAAACAGTGGAAAAAAAGTATAAAATTTATGGTACACAGGAAAGGTTGCAGGTTAGCCAACCATTGTAATAAAGCCCTAGGGCAAAATAATCGAATTTCTGTTCGGTTTTGATGCATAAAAAGTGGGCCTTTACGAGCACTTGCATTGATAAATATAATATAGCTCATCACTACGGTGATTGAGAAGCTTACCCCCGGTTTCTGAAAGGCCAATCAATGTTAACAGTAGATTAAAAAATAATTATCTGCGGATTAAGCCAGAAAAAGTGGGAATTTTACATTGAAATCAAAAATTAACTAAGTTAATTATTGATTCATCACTATTCAGACTTCATATATGCTTTATTTTCACCGTTAATTGCGGTTAAAGTTTTTTTAATCTACTGTTAACTTTGATTGGCCTTTCAGAAACCGGGGTTTAGAGCGGCAACGAGGATAAAAATGATATTCATGTTTTTGCGGCCTAAAGCGCGTTCTACACGGAGCACTCGGGTGGTTGTGGAACGGGTGACAGTTAAGTTTTACCTTTACCCCGGCGGCGTTTAGGAACGCTACCTAGAAAGGTGGTGCATAATGGCGGTAAAGCTCGTTCGTTAGTCAAATAGCTTCATGAAATAACATCATAATCAATAAGTATGATTGTATGTGCTACAAACTTTGAGCTTTGACAAACGTTTACACTTATTTTATAACATGCGGTCGGTATGAAATATGACATATATTACGCGGCGTATAATTGAAAACGCATACAAAAAAAACCAATCGTCACGAAATGAATCCCAGACGGGGTGTCAGAGGTGTTCCCAAGTGTGAACACAGTCACACCCGCTTAGTATGATTATAGTATAAATATGGCATAAATTAAATGTGATATCCACTACTTTTATTTTAACTAGCCTGGCCTGTTCCTGGAACATAATCTTTTTTTCAATTATGCCGTAATTATGATGGAAATGAATTTCTATGTTTGAACACTTGGCGATTTATCCATCGCAAGGAGATATAAATTAACATTATATCATTGCAGTATAGAAACGCAGAAAGAAAAGTAAATCTGGATGTGAGGAGCTCTGAACCGGTTCTGAACAGTGAAGTTTTTTGAATTAAGAACGCTGTGAATGGTTCAGAAACTCCATATCCTTTGCTCAAGAGAAAGAGAGAAAGCAAACATCAGCATGGCGGCTATCTTTTTCACTCTATACGAATTAATTCTATACACTTTGGGAGGCTATAAACAAAAAAGAACTGTCATTTTTTATTGCAAAACATGTCCATGTATTGTATTGCTAGACTTCATCAGTGGTATAAACAAATGAACTTCTACCGAAAACGGATAGATAGAGTAAAACTCCAGCGCGTGATGGTTATGTTTTGCGTTTTCGATCGGTTTATCAAAGATTTTCAGATTTGTCGCGGCTTTTGTGATTCAATTAACACTCCTTACATTTTATTTTATGTGCAATATTTTTATATGGTTTATTGTTTAAAGAAAAAAACCATTGAATTCTTATAAGTTCGTTCGAAAAGATGGTGTCTTTACATCTCTCGCTAGTGAGAAAATTCCATCATGCCCCTCTTGTTCTGTTATCTAATGGGCAAGGTAGTGATTTCATTTTAAAAGGATCTATTGAAACACGTTAAATAAAAATGTACTTGTGCTGGGGCGTAAAATCCTAACGAATTGTGAATAATACACACGAATGTATCTTCAACATAGCAGAAGTTCGACACAAAACAGTGCTTGACTAGCAGTTTGCGACACATCAACTAAATCTACAAAACAAACTAAACCAAAATGTACATTGAAAGAAAAATACATTGGTTCGCAGATCGGCCACGTTAGTGTTAGTAGTTAATCAGTCGTTCAACCTACTAGTAGATAGTAAGTCAAAATATAGGTGTCTCCGAAGCTCCTATAACAAACTAGTGCGGAACAAAACTAATAAATAACTGAATATAAATGTAGAAACATGACAAAAATGACTAGAAGTATTGACTAGACCTAAAGTAGCTTTTCATTACCCTAGAAACGGTAATTTGATCTCTTGTTCTTGAAATATCATACACAAAGAAATATCATCTCTTTTGCAATATAACAATATTAAAAATCGCTGTCAGAGCTTTAAGTTCCTTGTTTTCATATAATCCGAGTAAATAGCGTTGACAAACTAACGTGTTTTGGTACATATTAACTATGTATTTTGAATTTTACATTGCTTATTGTGGCTTGTAAATTAGGTAGTGTCATAGACTAAGTAATATTTAGTCTATGGTGTCATAGACTAAGTATTTAGTCTATGGTAGTGTTAAAGGCTGAACTAACGTGTTTTGGTACATATTAACTATGCATTTTGAATTTTACGTTTCTTATTGTGGCTTGTAAATTAGGCAGTGTCATAGACTAAGTAATATTTAGTCTATGGTGTCATAGACTAAGTATTTAGTCTATGGTAGTGTTAAAGGCTGCCTACCGCAATTTGGATCAAGATTTGTTATGATGAGTGTTTGCTATAGGTAATGTAAGGAACAAAAATTCTATCAATACATAGACAAATTTTATCCTGGAAAACGTACGGACAGTTCCAGCGCGGAACGGATTTACCACTTCTTTTTAGGATATCTTACCTCATCCATCACATCATGGAAAACAGAACCCTTATAGGATCACTTTGTTGTCCGCAGTCTGTCTGTCCGTGTCTCAAAACTTACTTCAGATACTCTTCGCTTGAAAATATACTACTTTTATTACTGTGAAATGTTTCAATTTTTATTTTTGCTTGGAAGTATGCTATTTTTGTGCACTATTTCGTTTAAATTTTCTGTTTTAACTATACAAATCTATGCACATTCAATACAACGGTGCGTACTGCGTATAGAGACACGGGTTGAATTTTTGTTAAGAGTCGGCATTACTCTGCTCTAACGCTTTTGTTTTTTTACTGTTCATTTTGTTTTTTTTTTTGCAACATTTTACGTTGAGCCGAAGAACTATAAATCGTACTGTAAACCCGTTTTGTTTTGATGCGTTTTTGATGTTTAACTTCTGAAATATCGTTGTTATGTCTCTAAATCACAATATTCGGAATATGGCAACGCTATTTAAGAGATTTTCTTGAAATTCCTGATTTTATCAAGCCACTACAATTTTTTTTTTTTTATCATCTTATACTTCATCTAATAAGGTAGTAAGTGGTATTCATACCAATTTTCTTTGGATATTAAATATTTACTATCATCAAAAGTAAAAATGCCAAACCCTGTTTTTGGCCGATTCAGGGATGCAGGCCCTTAAAAAAGGCAGTGATGATGCAAATCCTAATAAGTTTGTAAGAGCGTAGCCAGGGTGCGACACAATTTGACAGATGATCTAACTATAAAGTTGCACTAAGGCCCACTTGCACCAAGTGACTTGGTTAACTTTATATGCTATGTGCTTGTCAAATAAAACCAAAGAGATAAGACATAAAAGCAAACCAAGTTATCCGAGTAAAGTTGCTCACTACAAGTAGTTTCAAGTGAAAATTCGCCAAAACTGCACACCTTATAAATGAAATCGAAAAGTTGTGTGTATTTAACTCGTAATTGTACTCAGAACATGAATCGTTACCTTACATTCATTATTAGCTATCCATTGGTTTCCAGTACGCACGCAATATATTCATAATAATTTCGCAAGCTAGTACAATGACCAACCATTCGCACAAACGTCATCTTGTTGAAATTATTGAGTCTCTGAACAAAACACCCAAATAAGCTAGTCAGCCTTTAACCAACGCCACCAGATTAACAACACCATGCGAAAATAACTAACAATTAATTATTGCTTAATCTGATCTTCATAAGATTTGTATTATTTTGTGATGATTTGTACATTTAACTGTTGTTTTGTGCAATAAAGAATGTAGAAAGAAAGAAAGAAAGATTTATAATATTTGTAGACGCTAAACTCAGAACTAATTTCAAGCTATGAAGTTTTCACAATAACATTTGTAGAAACCATTCAGACGTGCAACCAAAATAGGGTTTACAATCAATTTTACTGCACCCAGGAGGCGGGAACCCACAAGGGTTCAGACTGAACCCTCCAAGAAGCCTTCAGGAGCTGTGTTAGTGCCGAAGCGAGGTCGTCATTCACGATTTCTTCGTCAAACATGTAGCCGTATAGGAAGTTAATACGCTTCGATGAGCGTATGATCTCTGCGAACTGTTCTTCCTACAATAAACAATGCTCAAATTATTTCATTAACAATAAGTGTCGCGTCGCATGGTATAAGCCGCAAGCAATAAAATTAAACAGATACATTAGGTACATTCGCCGTCCGTCTAAGCAACATTAAACTGCAGTTTATGGCTATTGACGAAGTCCAGGGCGGCTATTCTGGCATTATTTTTCATTCGCAATATGATAAATGGCACGCGATGTAAAGTGAAGTGACTAAGCCTCTCCTCGACCGAAATCTGCCTTAGCAATTTTTCCGCACGTGCCAGAATAGCCGTCCAGGCTGCCAAAAACCAAGGTATGGTGTTATGGACAGCTCTTGCAAAAGCCAAGACTAAGTTCAATGGGCTCATAACAATAATAGCTCTGGGAAATCTAAGGTTGATTGGGATTAGAATTTACTCTATCAGAGGATATTTCGTAATCATGAATAGCTGGGTATTTTTATAGTTAGTAAGTAGATTTAATGTAAATTATAGTTTATTTGTTGATTTCAATGAGGCTCCACACTTAAAATGTGATATTACCGTAAAAGCGCGTGAGCATTCTTTGTCGAAGGTAGAGCGCGCATGCGCGGCGGTTCGCGTGTCGACGAGGCGCTCGAGCGGTGGCGGACGTACGAATATGATGTAGGGGCGCAGCCGCGGCGTGCGCAACATCTTCAGGGCCTGCCAGTGCGGGCTTAGCACGCACACGCGACCTGAAACCCACAGAGTTATACTTTAAGGGGCTATATGTCGCGAAAGTGCTGCCACTTTAGAAAAAAAAAACATTATTTACTTACTAGAATAGTTAATGAAAATCGGTTCAAGTAAATGCTTATATATGAACTATTTTTAAATAGCATAGTTTTCATAGACAACGTCTTTGACGAGATAAAATTTTGACTTTTTCTAAAAACAGGCGCGTAGATGAATAAATAATCGTTAATTGTACAAATAACCCACAAAAGCGCTCAGTAAATGACTTAATATAATTATATAATTTTATACAAAATGTCCTTTTCTCAACGCATATAAACACATGTATAGACCATGTATATACTAATTTTGCCTCGGCTGATTCTTGTTTGGCAATATCACCATCCACAGCTTGTGCAAAAGCAAAAATATCTGATCATGATGGCCAAAAAATAACCTTTCAACAATTAGTTGAGTCAGAAAGATTTTATACAACTCGTCTCTTCTCTAAAAGTAATTTTCAGAACTTTACTAGCTTCTTATCATCCATTGACTGGAATGAAATAAAATTTAAATACAATAATGACCAAATTGCACTATTGAACTCAATTATCAACATTATACAAAATGGAGTCAACATATGCTTCCCCTATAAAAAACGCCTAAATAAAAAACATACATTGAAATGTCCGTAGTTAACTAATGACATCATCGCACAAAAACATTTACTTGACTACTTACTTTCTCTTCTAGGAACATTTCCTGACTTAATTCACTTAATTAACTTAATAATATCCTTATCATTCCAACTTGAACAAAATCTGACCAACGCTCAATCTGACTACTACTCTGTAAAAATTAATAACAGCAGTAATGGACAAAAGACAACGTGGAAAATTGTTAACGAATACACAGGGCGTAACGGTAACAAAAGTCAAGACAACTTATTATTGCTGAAAACCACCAATGGACAACAACCTAGAAACTGAAATCTATAGAGATATATCTAACCTACAGAACTGGTTTATGGCGAATGGTTTGGTGTTAAACCTATCAAAAACTCAGTTACTTTAGTTCAACCTAGGTGGCCCTCTTTCTAGACCTCTATCAATTAATATAAATGGCGATATTCTGAAGCAGATAAAACATACAAAATTCCTAGGCATAATAGTAGACTCTGCTCTCACTTGGGAACCTCACATCTCAGCATTCTGTGGAAGACTGAGCGGTGCTTGTTTTGCGCTCCGTCGTCTGTCCGCAATACTCCCAACTAAAGAATTACGCTCATGCTACTTCTCACTCTTCCACTCCGTGCTGTGCTACGGGTTGGGGCTCTGGGGAGATGCTGCCGAGTGTGAACGTCCTTTCATATTGCAAAAAAGGGCTATCAGAATACTTTCTCATGTACCTCTAGACGAACGCGCTAAACCTTTATTTATAAAGCTGAAAATTTTAACCATCACTTCACAATACATCTACAACGTTTCAAAGTTTGTAAGAGAAAACCCAGATATATTTCCAGCAAAAGCAACTTTCCAATCCTACCTAACCCGCCATTCTAATAAACTCCATATAACAAAATATTATTTATCTAAATCAACCAAGTCCATCTATATAGCAGGATCTAAAATATACAATGCACTTCCTAATGAAATCAAATCTTGTAAAGAAAACACAACATTCCTAACTAATCTAAGAGCATGGCTACTTAAAAAAGCGTTCTATGGTATTAAGGAATATTACACTTCAACAAATACAAAATAAACCTAAAATTTCATTCTTAGAAAATAATGTAAAAATACTATAATTACCTAACGAATGTAATTCATAAAAATATTTTAATATTAAGTAGAATGTTTTAATGTTAAGTAAAATATTTTATTATAAAACCTAATCTTTAACATATCATATATAATATAATATGCAGTGAGAATAATGTTAATAATTCATCGCTAATAATGTAAATTACTATGGACGTGTAAGTAATTTTATTTATCAATAAATTGAGTTTGAGTTTGAGAATAAGATAATATTATATAATAAAAATTACACACCATTGATGGCAATTCTGTAGGCACAATTTTTTGTGCGATGCAATAACTTTTTATAACTTTCATTATATAATTTTCAATAAAGATGTATAGGTTAAGTTACAACCACTGTGATCAAAATTTGTGTTACAAAATTTAGTAAAGTTAAAAATTAAAGCGGTTTCTGGAAATGCGCGCAGGTTTTTAACAAACTTAAAGACTAGAAAAGAACTAAAGCAAAAATAACTAACCGGAATTCACAATAGTCTCGACGCTCTCAGCCGAAGTACCATAGAGATTCCCTTTGTACTCTCCGTGCTCTATGAACTTGCCATCGGCAATGTCCTGCTCCATTTTCTCACGAGTCCTGAACACATACTCCTTGCCGTTCTGCTCGCTCGGCTTTTGAAGTCGCGATGTATCTAAAATGCGAAGGAATTGTAAATAATTAGAATATATGTGAATTTATGTGAAACCAGTGTTTAAAATATTATCCGAATCTTAATATCGCTGCCGAATCTCGATAAAGACCTTCTAAAAGTGTGATATCCGTTCAAGATATTATACTATTAATTAGGTATATATTGGACCAATGGAGTGGTTTGTTATGCCTGTGTGCGTTAGCAACGCTGTCATTCACGCACTTCCGTCAGAATCTCGACAACACCTTCTAACAGTAGTTTATGAAACTGGCACATAAAGAGGTTATTAAACACGAGTGCAAGTTTTTTAATAGTATCACACGAGTGTTTTAATACCTAATTATGTGCAGTTTCATACACTATTTTATCTACACTCATGCAATAGGTATCGCTTTTAAATAAAACACAAAAGTTAGAACAACAACAAAATTACATTATTTATTATAATAATTGTTTACATTTTGAATATTACAATTGTGGAACTGAACAAGAAGAATATTGGGCAAGAGGCGTTTTTATTGGAGGTACTCGGTGTCGGGATTGGCATGTTAATATTTATTTCATTCTTCTTATTTTCTATGCTATTTAGTATCGAATTTGCTACTAAGACTTTATTTATCTTAGAATCATCAATATAGCCTTCTGCTACAGCCGTCGGCTGCCACCCCCCGTAACGTTTCAATGCTGTAATAACTCCACGCGTCAACCAATAAAGTTGCAGAAGTTCTGCGAAAACAGTGTCCTGTGTACAATTACAATACAAACGACAAACACCTTCCAAAAGTGTATTATCCATTCAAGATATTATTAGCCCTACGGTCCGAAATAGAATTACATCGCTAAAATCGATTACGAAAGTATGAAGTGAATGGCTTATGATCCATTGTAATTCTATTTCGGACCGCAGGGTATGTAGGACAAATGGAGTGGTTTATTATGCCTGTGTGCGTTAGCAACGCTGTCATTCACGCACTTCCGTCAGAATCTCGACAACACCTTCTAAAAGTGTATTATCTATTCAAGATATTATTAGGTAGGACCAATGGAGTGGTATATTATGCCTGCGTGCGTTAGCAACGCTGTCATTTACGCACTTCCATCAGAATCTCGACAACACCTTCTAAAAGTGTATTATCCATTCAAGATAATATTAGGTAGGACCAATGGAGTGGTATATTATGCCTGCGTGCGTTAGCAACGCTGTCATTCACGCACTTCCATCAGAATCTCGACAGCACCTTCTAAAAGTGTATTATCCATTCAAGATAACATTAGGTAGGACCAATGGAGTGGTATATTATGCCTGCGTGCGTAAGCAACACTGTCATTCACGCACTTCCATCAGAATCTCGACAGCACCTTCTAAAAGTGTATTATCCATTCAAGATAACATTAGGTAGGACCAATGGAGTGGTATATTATGCCTGCGTGCGTAAGCAACGCTGTCATTCACGCACTTCCATCAGAATCTCGACAGCACCTTCTAAAAGTGTATTATCCATTCAAGATAACATTAGGTAGGACCAATGGAGTGGTATATTATGCCTGCGTGCGTAAGCAACGCCGTCATTCACGCACTTCCATCAGAATCTCGACAACACCTTCTAAAAGTGTATTATCCATTCAAGATAATATTAGGTAGGACCAATGGAGTGGTATATTATGCCTGCGTGCGTTAGCAACGCTGTCATTCACGCACTTCCATCAGAATCTCGACAACACCTTCTATTATCCATTCAAGATAATATTAGGTAGGACCAATGGAGTGGTATATTATGCCTGCGTGCGTTAGCAACGCTGTCATTCACGCACTTCCGTCAGAATCTCGACAACACCTTCTAAAAGGGTTAGACTACGGGCGTACTGTGGGTAATCCGTTTCATTGGCAAAATGGCTCTATACCGGTCGCAAGAAATCATGATATGCGTAGGTAGATTATGATATGCCCAATTCTACGGTGTGTTTAGTCATTAAATATAAAAAATAAAAACCGGTAAGATGCGAGTAGCTGAGTCTGGCAACAAAAAGTGATATACTAAGATTATTATGCTTTGTAGCTAAATACATCGCTTTGTGTACTCTAAATATTAGTAGAGTGCATTACCAACTAGAAAAACCAATCAGAAACAAATCTCAAGTGAACAAATATTTTGAAAAACGACAACCATATAACATAACATTAATTTATAGACTGGAGTCTTCGTTAAGTGAATGTTGAGTTTACATCGTAGATTCGGGCTGCGCCTGCGTTTGTAAGGAACACGAAAAAATTCATTTACGGATTTCACAAAAAGGATCATCAAACCTTGATATTAAGCACTTACCGAGTCTTGAGTATGAATTTGGCTCTATCAATTAATGTCACCTTGTACAGTGTAGATATGGCATTTTGTAACTCACAAGGGACTGGTGTAACGAATTTTTCGGGGTCCGTAGCGATCAGTCTCCTGCGCAGTTCGTTCCTGCCGACCCCTGGAGCTCCGACCAGGACTATCGGTCGCACCACGCTCGGTCTCGGGTACAGGCGTGCCACCTGCAATCATTTCCATCATTAAACCATGCCGCCGAGCGACTCGTCGTGTTCCGGCATGACGTCATTAGAAGCAGCACCGGGTCCCGGTGACCGGTAGTCGTTACAGGCTGTTGTGTTGTTTCAGTCATTTCCATACTGAGCGCACTTAATCCTATCCTATACTCTATTTCACCAGAAGAAATAATGTTTGTAAACAACTTTATAACCTAAAGGTGATGAAAAATAATAATCAAAAGCATTTTTCTATCTATAAATACATACATTTTAGTTTAAACTCATAAAAGTAAACTCCCGTACAATAATATGTTTAATTGTACTTTACAAATTGCAGTTGAAAATATATTTCATCACGTTTAGGTTAGAAAGTTGTTTACAAACATTATTTCTTCTGGTGAAATAGAGTATAGGTGACATCGACGCTTTCCTTCAGGCCAATGTGTACAAAAATATATGTTCCATATATGACCCCCCCCACAGGTAAACGCAACCGGTCTCGTTAGCCAAACATTGATCTTTGTAACTGAAATTAGATTTACATTACGGAGAAGCACAACATTTTCATAACAAAATGAGATAATTTTTCTTTCGTCCCCTCTGAGACTAATGTGTTCGGTGAGTCCTTTATTATTTCCTTTATTCTTTAATGTACACAGAAATAATACATTAAAAGATATGTACATAGGCGAGCCTATCTCTAAAAAGAGATTTCTTCCAGCAAACCTAAGCGGGAAAGGGAAATTTTAATTAAGTAATCATACATACGTATACTACAAAAGATATATTCTAAATAATATATTTATATATATATATATATATATACTACTTACTTAAGGCGATATGTAAAAGTTTTAGCGTCCCTGTTACTCCATATGCGAAAAAACCCTCAGTGCGACAGGGACGGATTCGTGGAAAAGTAGCAAAAAGGTTGGTTTTATATTAATAAAAAATGTTCTAAAGTTGCTATCAAAATTTCGTTTAACCAGGACCTAGATACCGTTAAAACCCATCTAATAAAATATAGTTGCAGTCTATATGTCATTCTAAATTGTCAAACCAGGAGAATTGGTGTCGAAAAGGACTTAATTTCAATAAATATTTCTATCGAGCCGAATTTCTCCAATCGCGTTTCTGTTTTAACAGATCCCTAGAAAAAGTATCCAAAATAATATACTATTTTATCAAAATAATACATTATTTACTGAAGTAGATATGCAAGTCCTTAAAGTGTCGTTTTTTTTTTCGTAGCGCCTTAATACAATGCGAATTCTTCCGCGTGGAAGATAATGCGGCCACAGTGTGAATCCCGCATTAAAAAGTATACCCGTTTTTAAGTTGGATAATAAGTTATCGAACAGTGGTCTTCCTTCTTTCTTTGTAATCCATGCCTCACTGCTGAGGATCGAACAGTGGTAACCGCATCAAAACCCGTTCAGTAATTTTTGCGTGATGCACGGGATACGTAGCCTGTCAATGTTACCTCCTCGTAAGTGGGTATGAGGTCCCGGTCGAAGTCATCGTTCTCGGTGATGTCGTAGATGACTTTCTTCACTTTAGGCGTGGACTTGCACGGCAGGAGGGCGGTGGCCGTCGGAGTCGGCGAGCAGGGGGTTTTGGGGCCGCATTCCCCAGTCGCGGTCGTTGGGCTGCAGAGCGCTGGCTTCCCTACGCAGAAAACAATATGGCGATCAGACCTTGGCATATAGGTGAAAAAATGTGAAAACGAAAAAAAATAAAGTATTATTACTTTTTAACATATAAGGACATCGTTCTGTATTTTTTCGTCTGTGTACCTGGCTTCCCAAATTTGAATCCCTCTGTCAGCTCATTAGCACAGACTTCATTAACAAGAAACCTTACTCTAGTCATGCACTTTCTTTTAACAATCCCACATAAATAACGTTATTTTGTAACTAAGTCACATGAATAACATAATTTCAATTAATTCCATGAACATATCGGTTATTTCTCTTTGCGAAACATTATAAATTTACAACGCAATAATAGTAGTTTATGCTACAAGGGCGAAAGTTTTAAACGTGACTGAGTAATTAATGCTCTTACGCCCGTGTATCATACCACTTTTTTCAATGCATAGTGTGAGGAAATAAAACAAATATAATCTTGTGAACTTTAAATTATGATTGGCTCAAAAGGACTGTATCCAGAGCCGTTATACAGTGGAAAAAAAAAGTATAACATTTATGGTACACAGGAAAGGTTGCAGGTTAGCCAACTTCTCGTAAATAAATTTAACAAATAATAATAATAAACCCCTAGGGCAAAATAATCGACTTTCTGTTCGGTTTTAATGCATAAAAAGTGGGCCTTTACGAGCACTTGCATTGAAAAATATTTTATACTGGTATTGTTTAATAACGTGGTGAAGGTCTGTTGGCGATATCTGGTAAGGCTAGACAACGATGAAGTCATTAGCACAGCAAACGAAAACAATATCAGTCTATTGTCCTTACACGTATAATAAAATACACAGTCATGTGAATAACGTCACGCTCATTTTGGCTTCATTGTGGTCGGATTTCACAAATTCTTTGCATACTTATCGATTAGTAAAGCAAAAACTTGGTGAAAAATTAAACAACGCAGGTTAGATCTAATCGCAAGTGAAGACAAGGGTTTTAATTCCACATGCTTCATGTCAACAATTTATTTAATTATAATAATAATAATGTAACTTACCGTCTAATGTTTGCGGATCTATTTGTCTTTCATGAATAATACGTCCTTCTTGAAGCGCCCGTGATGGTATCAGACCAGCTCGCATCACTTTGTCACCTTCACGCCTCGCTTGCCACCTAATAAAAAAATGGAGCCTTTACCCACATACAACAGAAGAAAACTCGAGTTCCATTCGTGCACATGTAAGCAGCTTAGATATATTTGGGCTAAACGTGACTTTTCAAAATATGACGAAAGATACATAATATTATCATAATGATATTCCGATATTTTTTTTATTGGCCCAGTTTACTTTTTAGTTTTTTTTTTAGCTTTTTGTTTTGTTTTTATTTAATTTAATTTATTTGATTTCCTATATATATATATATATATATATATAGGAAATCAAATAAATTAAATATTTATATATATATATATTATATATATATATTATATATATATATATAATAAATTATATATATATATATATATTTTTTTTGTCAACTTTTTGTTTGCATGGGATTTTTGACACTGTTACCCTAAGTTTCAAGTTTACTTAGATTAGGGAACAGGACTACTCCCTGGGTACAGCTTAGATTATATGTAGAAATAAGTAAAGTAAATAAGTTGTTAAAGAAGTAAGTTGTTAAAGATTAAAGATTAAAGACGAATCAATCGCGCTGCCGTTATCGAGTTGTTGCAGATAGATGGATGGACAGAGACTGCTAGGATCGCTATAGGGTTTCCGGTTATACAGAACACTAAAGGCATGTTTCACCACTTGCTGATAAGCGTTATCCAGAACACAAGTTCTAAAATGGACCGTATTTTGTATGAGTGGCCAGGAAAGTGTTTAGTGGGTAGAGCAATGGCTCAATGGCGAGATGATATCACCAGGGCTGTTGGTGGCCAATGGTTGAGGCTGGCGAGAGACCGACGAAAATGGCGTGGAGAAGAAGAGGCCCATGCTCGTTAGTGGGCGGATGTGGGCTGATTGTTGATGTGACACATAGGTTCTGATACGAGCAAACGGTCAAGCACTTTGAGAGCTGTGTTCGGTGGCTTAAAGGCAGCCGCCGCGCACGCGGCCGATTTGGCTTGCTATTACATTCACATTCCTAAAGAACGAGCGAGCGAGAGTCGCGAAAAACTTGCTACAACTTTGTTTGTTTCTACGATTTCAGGAGAAATATCCAAAAATCGAAATGAAACGAAAATATTTTGGATTGGCATAAAATATACTATGCTATGAAACTAAAATTATTTTATTTGTTGTAACGTTTTTACATTTCGGTATACATACATTGATCAAAATACGTGTAAAACCCAGGACTTGAAACTTTTGTATTTATTTTGGTATATGTTTTGGGTTCAAGTCATGGATATTGCACGGTACAGCTTACACAAATTTTTAATTTAGTCAAACAGCTAAGGATATTATCAGTGAACTGCAGTGCGCTAGCATGGGCGTTCGAGCGAATACTAATAATCGAATCAGAACACTTAATTCAAAATTCACTTCAACAAAACCTTATTACCGCTCATAACAGCAGTGGTGAAACAGACCCTAAAAGTTCCTATCTATAGGTATGTCGTGGCCAAATCGTAAAGTATGAAATCGAAAATCTGTCACCAATAAACAAAAATAGGAGCGACGACGAGCGGAGCGAGGAGCGTGTTAGATTTACATGTAAAAAAATTTGGGTAGCCAAGCGAAGCGGAGTGGAGCAAGGCGACCTTCCCAGTTTTAACAGAAATATGATCTGCCAAATTCTACGATGTGCCGACGATATCTATACTAATAATAAAGTAAATAAAAATGTCGTGTCTCTACATTGAATATTTTGGAGAAATTTTAAATGAAATGGGTAGTTAGTTACTTACCAATAAGCGTCATCTTGAGAAACAATGTGCAAAACGTCCCCTTTGTTGAAATTAAGCCCCGCCTCTTTGCACGGGATGAAGGGATCCTCAGCAGAATCGTAATCGAAGAGAGCGCGGACCCTCACTTTACTCTCTCGTGAGCCTCCTTTTCCATAAGTTGGAACTAGCTTGAAGGTGATAGTGCCTTCCGAACTTTGCTGTAAAATGATAGATAAAGTTATAGATCAAGTCAATCAAAAGGTGTTTAGGTACGGGGAATCACTCCTCCTCTACTGAGTATCTAGTACGTAAAATTGCTCATTTAACCTTAGTTTAGGAATACTCTACTAAGGAATGAAGGTCGCAAATAGTAAAATAGGATCAAAATGTTAGCGGAACGAACTACGAAATAAAGAATTACACAAAGACAACTCTTTAAAAATGGTATTTTTTGGGGTTGTAAACGATTCGTAGTCGGTGAGTCTCATTAATGTTAAGTGTGTGTACCAGTATCGCGAGGACGTCAGCGGGCGTTTTGTTTTCGACGCCGATGCCGTTAACCTCGATGACCTCGTCTCCGGCGTGGATGAGCCCCGATCGATCGGCCGCCCCGCCGTGCATCACGCGTGCTATCACGATCTTTCCGGTCTCCTCATCCGTCTTTATCGTAGCGCCCTGGGCAGAGTTACGCATTATGGAACTGAGCCAGATTAACACAGATAATTACGAACATTTATCGCTCTCTTTACTTTTAGCAGTTTTGTAGGAAAGTAAAAAAACCAATTGACGTGATGACAATTTTGGAGATAGTTCCAAAGCATATTTCAGAAATATAACCTATATGCAGGTTAACTAGAGTTTAATTCATTATTTATTACTGCTGTCATCGAAATTATACTGTATTATTTTGTTTCAGGTGTTGCTTTACACTTTCTGAACCCTAATAATAAGGAGTGATTAAGAAAATGAGTAAAGAACATCGGTGGATACATAGTCGGTGAAAAAATTGTTAAGTTTGGGAAATAATGCGGCAAACGGGTACCAGAAGGAAGTTATTTTGGTTTATTTAAAATGGAAGTCTATAAATGTTATTGTATGTTTGGTATAATAAATGTTATTGATTAATAAAGGTACGTTTTATTTTGCATCAAATATAATTTTATTGTAAGTTAAAAATTTCTTAAAAAAACCCTGGCATGGACCTACAAAAGCAGCTAGAAAAGCTATTATACAGATTTTCATTTGTTTACGTATAACGGATGACCTCTTTGTATTTTTATTTCTGTTTTGGATTACACTAACCATAAATCAATTTAAAACAGGATTTTAACCAATTTGCCCCTCTTAGAGGCTAGTTTGAATTTGGCTTCAAGTAAATAAGTAAAAAAGTCACCTTGCAGATTGTGTGGAAAGACACGTAATATAACATATAGGTATCCAACAAATAATACATACTAATCTATATAATACATTGGAGTAATACAAATAGGCAAATGACATGGTGGACAAGAAGCAATATGTATTGTGTGATTAGTAAGGCAATGGTGTCGATTCGGCGTAACCCGACCTAACTTATTTGACAGGACTAACTTTTTCCTGTCTTTTTCTTTCTTTATCGAAAAGACAAGGACAGAACGCTTGAATTAGGTTTAGACATGTCAAATAAGTTAAGATGTGCTACACCGAATCGACACCAATATAAAATTAAAAAGCCTGAATAATAAGGACAAGACACAATACAAATTGCACAAACATCTAGAGATAGCAGCTAATAGGAAGGATGTGTCTTAAACAAATTATGGTGGATTACCATTGGAGTACCAAAATTAAAAAACGCGCTTCAAATCGATTTTCATGACTGACTGACTTCAAATTATCTAGAACTCGTGGGCAGATCGTAGAATTGGGCAGATCGTAAAGTATAAAATCAAAATACTTTCACTAAAAATCAAAAATACACTCGGCGTCAAAAAAATCGCACCTTTTGAAAAATTTACTTCAAACCATTTTAATTCAAATTTGAAACCAAATATGAGAGAACTATTTGGTATCAATTAAAAGGGCATTAAACGACCTTGAAATGAACAATCGTTTTATTTCACAAACGATAAAAACCTCTCGAATACGTGGTGTTAAGAAAAGTATTGCTCAAATACGCGTTCAAACGGTCGCTACTTGCGCTACATTACAGGGCTTTAAAAAGGTAATTACACGTCCAATGCACAAGTTATAGCACTGCTGCGCCGAAGGGTGCGGCAGTGTGTTATTGCCCGGCCACTCAACCTTAGCCGTTTTGCTGTTCGAAGAGTAATCCAGCGATTCCGGGAGACTGGTGACTATGTCCGAAGAAATGGATTTGGGAGACGACGCTGCACATCTGATAGGGATGACCGCTTCATAGTGTCGACGAGTTTGAGAAATCGGTTTTCCAATGCTGTTGAGATAAGACAGCAACTCCAAGCAGTTCGCGGGACAACTGCAAGTGACTCTACGATTAGAACAAGATTGGAAGAGACGAAAATAGCCGCTCATAGAGCTGCTACAGGCTCAAGATTGACTGAGAGCATTGTAGATCCCGCTTGCAGTTTGCCCGCGATCACGTCGATCGGACGCTCGACCAATGGAGCACAGTTCTCTTCTCAAATGAGACGAGGATGTGCCTTTTCTGCAATGACAGGCGAAAAAGAGTGTACAGGAGGCAGGGGGAGCGATTCGCACAAGCCTGTATTCAAGAGACTGTGGAATACGGGGGTACTCCTGCATGTTTTGGGGCGGTATATCTTGCAACGGCAAAACTGAACTTGTATGCGTTTCCCAGACTGGAGGTGCTCGCGGGCAAGTGTCGCATACTGCTTACTGGTACATCACAGAAATCCTAGAAGAGCATGTGGTCCTCTATGTTGGTTTCGTCGGCCATGGGTTCACTTTGATGCATGACAACGCTCGCTCCCACACTGCGTTTATTGTACGTGACTACCTTCAAGAGGTTGGGATCCCTGTCTTGCAGTGGCCGGCGAGAAGTCTAGACTGAAACGGCGAGTTAGGTCACGAGATCCTGCTCTTACCACCCTCCAAGCCCTGCAAGAGGCCGTAATTTCGGAATGGGACAGCATTCCACAAGATGAAGTCCTGAAATTGGTCAGGTCTATGAGAGATCGAATGGAAGCTGTTATCAGGGCAAGAGGAGGTAACACTAGGTTTTAGAGTACTTTTAAGAATGATTTTGTGATTTTTTCTGAATAATTAATCCTTTTGTTATAGAGCGTAAATAAAGATGATTTTTCTTTCCCAATCAACTTGTACTTTTGTGTACCTGTAAAAATGGTGTCAAATAGGAATAAAAGTTGTTTGGAGTACATTTTTTAAAAGGTGCGATTTTTTTGACGCTGAGTGTAGGTGCGACGACGAGCGAAGCGAGGAGGAGCGTGTTAGGTTTAAATGAAAATAAATTTGGGGAGACAAGTGAAGCGGAGCGGAGCGAAGTCAGCCCCAAAGTTTTTACAGAAATATGACATGCCTCGGAAGATCATGACATGCCCAATTATACGATCTGCCGACGACATAGACATTCCTTTTATCTGTTACTATAATCAACAAAACATTTTGTAAAAATAAACAAAGTTCAATTACAGAAACGGCATCAAGTAGACGCTGAGATTGTAAATGCGTTTATTTCTATGACCGTCGTACTGTACATGTTTTCACACATAGAACGTTTTACATTTTAAAAACTATTTCAAAATAATATATAATGCTGCATGTTTCAGCGCCTCTTTCATAAATAACTTTGATAGTTTTGGTCTTATGACTAACGAAAGCCCCGCAGCGTTCCCGATTCCGTGGAAATTTTCTAAAATCCTTTCTCGGATGTCTACGTTATACAAGGAACCTACAGTTCAAAGTTCATGTTTCTAGATCCAGGCGTTTGGTCAGGACTTTTATATATATATCAGTCAGTCAGGGTATCATTTATATATATACATTTACGACCATACTATGAAAACCATATAATTGGCAAAACGTCCGCGGCACGAGAGAAGCGTTGGGCGGCGCGGAGTTAAGAGTCGAGCGGGGTGAAGTGGTGCGAGCGCGGGACAGGGCCGCTTCTGACTCCGCGTCGCCCGACCCTCCCTTCGTACCACAGGCGATCTGCCAATATTTTAGTTTTAGTATAGTTTTGCAATTAGTAAAAACAATAGACAACGGAGCGCTATCGCGCTCTTTCAAAGTAGCCGGGTAAAGCAACAAAGATTCCAACATTTTTTCAAAGTTTGTTAATCATGCTAAAAGTTTAGTTAAGGAATGCAGGAAGAAAGGTAACTTCTATAAGTGAGGTTGTAATTAAGTAACTAAGTTTGGACAGGATTAAAGAAAAGTAACAGCTAACTATTGAATAAAATTACGTTGGTAGGTATATAGAGGTAATATAATGTAAGTTGAAGATAAAGAATAAAACACTTACCACAATTGGTTCAGCGCTTTGAGCTCCACCCTTATAACCAAACATACATCAAATATCTCTACTTCTTATATTTACTTGTATTTCCTTAATATGAAATATACCAGCTGCTATTTCTAAATGATTACTTTATAATAAGAACAGTTATTTTTCAAAACTAATGATCTTATTTCCATGGTGCACGAATATAAATATTTCAGTTTAATGGATCAAAGTCTGAGAATCTTAGTACCCAAGGTATTTGATAGAATGATTTGGAATCAACAGTTATTTGGTAAATCTTTTGACTTATTCACACTGACCTCCATACTACTGTACTGGGTGTCCAGTATAAATGTCAGTTAATAAACTGTGCTGATTTGAATTGGCACCGACGAAGTTCCCAGGAACTATTTTAGACGTTTAATGCAACAAGCCTCTTCTAATCCGAGATGTTTGCACATTTTGATCGACATCACATTACTGTCGACTTGCGCACACTGCAAAATTTTTCATTCCATGGAATTTCGTAGCTGCCTACAGCACCAATGGCGTAAATCAAATAAGCAAAAAATTTATTTGACAGCCGCCTGTCCAATGGTAATAATATAGAGGTCAGTGCTTATTCATTTTTATAAGTCCATGCTTTAATATTCTACTCACCAAGGGCTCATCACTTTTGACAAGTTGTACAATTTTGACAGTCTCCTCTTCTTCATCTGCTTCATTCGGAATGTCGGGTAGGTGTGGATAGTAGTCCTTTTGAGCCACAGCATCATGGCAGCAGAGAATAGCCTGAAACAAGAATTGGTGTTTCATACATACACATACATATTACGTACATATACTGACGTCTGTCTCCTAGAGTTATAGGCAAATACTACAGATTTCTTTGTGCTCCTTGACTTGCACTTCACAATCCATATTAGAAAACAACTCTTCCCCCTTGGGGATTCATCTCGTGACAATGTACAAACGGCACCAAACTTAATGGCGCCTCGAAGTTCGTCTATGTCTCTGTCTATCTTGTCATCTATCTCTCTCTATCCTTCTCGCCGAAGCTAACTTCACTGAGGCGTCATTAAGTTTGGCTCGAACCATAGTCATAGATACTGTATACTAGCGGACGCAGCGCTCGCGTGGATCCCGTTTCTCCCGATCCCGTAGGAATTTCCTAAAATCCCTTCTTAGCGGATGTCTACGTCATACAAGGAACCTACAGTCCAAATTTCATGTTCCCCGCTCCAGCCATTTGGTCTGGGCGTTGAATAGATCAGTCAGTCAGTCGGTCAAGGTATAGATAAATTATAGATAAAGTTCATACATCATAAGTGATGGAAACCATAACATCAGGATTTTGATTGTTCAAATCTAGTAAAATTATGCAAATTTTAGTGTTCGGTCTCTTTGCAATCTACCAATGACAATCGCTATGAATCTTTTTCTAAGGAATTTTTCGATGCCTTAGGTTAGGAACCAATTCTAATTAAATCATAAGAACTAAGTATCTATAATGTCCAAAAAACAGCTCCCTGATACAAGACGATTACAATTACCGGGTGTAAATGATCATTTTTAGGGTTCCAAAGGGTAACCAATGGGACCCTATTACTAAGACTCCGCTGTCTGTCTGTCTGTCCGTCTGTCACCAGGCTGTATCTCGTGAACCGTGATAGTTAGACAGTCGAAATTTTCACAGATGATGTATTTCTGTTGCCGCTATAACAACAAATACTAAAAACCAGAATAAAATAAATATTTAAGGAAGCTCCCATACAACAAACGTGATTTTTTTGCCGTTTTTATAGATAATGGTACGGAACCCTTCGTGCGCGAGTCCGACTCGCACTTGGCCGGTTTTTTTTTAATTTACCGGGTGTAAATGTTACTTTTTAATGGATATTTAAATGGAAGCACATCTTTTACTGATCAATCTGTATGAAGATAGCCTATATATTGTGCATATGGAAAAGATAAATTAAAGAAACTAACCTGGAAATGAGGCTTCTGAAGCAAACTTAGAAGCTCCTTATATTCAGCGGCCACTGATGATACATCCACCAATAATTCCAAGACTTCGAGTGTTACTTGCATAGCATTTGAAAGCAATGGGTAAAACTTATCATCTTTTCCTTTAGCAACAATTTTATTGTGTACTTGGACAAGGGCATTCAGCTGCTTAGACTGCAATAGCTCACTTAGAAATATGATGTCCTCTCCAGGATTGTCGCCAGGCTGGACTTCTTTCAAGGAAGTCAATAGTCTGGTGAGTGCTAAAAATAACAGTCTTCTATCAACCAACACACATCAAATATTATAAAACTACAGTATTTTTCAACTGGTTGGCAATGAAAGAGTAGCACTGTGTATAATAATAATAATAAACATCCAATCAGATCTTTACAGGCCAACATCTCAGAGCAAGTTCTGCATATCAAACAATCAGAACACGCATTCTCTTTGTCTGTGTGTGTAAAGATCCAAGCCATCTTAACTCCGCTCCACATTATCTGCGAGACTCTAGCCATGAAGAGAATAAAGCTATGAGTAAAGGAGATAGACTCTATTGCGTTTCGCCTTATTTTGAGAGTCTCGCTGAGAATTATAGATTGCAATGAACTCAGAATTCAAAATGCAAAAAGTGGAACATAGAAGATACAGTGTAGTCAACGCCTTACCCATCACATTAGTCAAATGAAGTGTCTTTTCAAGCACATAACATCTAAACCGGTGAACGCATTAAGTTCACTGATCTAAACCCAATATTATTAGGATTAATAAATGCAAACAACTCTCTATAGTTTGTCAAGCTTGTGCTTCGCGCCTACAGGGTTCAGGGGATGGGGTGCGTGTTGCGCATGTTCGATGTCCCCACACACCACCCGCATCCTCTCCAAGACCATCCCGCAACCACTGTACACCGTAAGGCGTACAGTGGTTGCGGGATGGTCTTGGAGAGGAGCGGGTGTAGGAGCGATAAGCTTGAACTTGACAAACTATAATAGGTACTGATTCCACAGAAGCTTTTACTTCGCTTTGCTCAGCTGCAAACCTAACCTCCACGCACAAAGGTCCAAAAAAGAGACTAGTTGCAGAAACCGAGCCCACCAAGAAGAAGACCTAACCTCCGACTTGGGATACAGTTCTGACACCTAATTTGGCTTAGGTACAACTTGTTTATTCAATTAAATTAAATTTCAAGGCTGCACTAACAAATTGATGGCATACATAGAAAAGAGTTGGTGTTAGAACCTGTGTCGCTTCACCAATTTTATAAATGCAGCTGAAAGCCTCTCTTAAAGCTTGATAATACTGCTAAAAAGTGACTAAAATAATATTACTTTAGCGTATTATTCAAAAAATACATAATATACTGGATGTCAAGATGAAGTTGCGGAAGACGGAAACTGGTGATAGTACTCGTCTTATGAACAACTTTTATAAATATAAATGCAAAACTCAAATCACGAAAAAATATTAGCTGTGCCATAGTAAAATTACATTCTACCGGACCAAAATGTACTGTTTTTTTTTCCGCAAAGTAGTTCATATGGATGGGGTCTATTGCCAGTTTCCGGCTTCCGCAACTTCATTTTAACACCCTATATAGTTCACAACAAATAGCATCCCAAATTATCAAGTAAAAGAGTCAATTTAAAAAAGTTAGTATTTAATTCTGCAAATTTTTATTAAACATCTGACTTACACTTTTGCATTTTATAGTTGTACCAATAAAGTTTTAACTAATTGGCTGTTTCTCTTGCATTGCTTTAATGCTATTGCTTTTATCAATAATTTGCAAAATTACCAAAAAGTAAAAAAAGAAAAAGTAATAGGTACCTAAATATCTTTGCAGTTTAGTTTGGTTTTTATTTTATTTATAATACCTATTAAAATAATCAGTTTATTTGATTGAATCTAGGGCTAGGAAAAGGGACGCCCAGATTTCTAGTGGCATTGTTACAATTTGCTGCTGTGTTGCATGGCAAAGGTGGATACAGGATTTTATTCAGAGGTGGCCATTCTGACAAGGTACGACCCAACCGTGAACATTTCATTGACAATATGTCAGCAGTCGGGTTATATATCAAAGTAAAAAAGTTTATATTTTATTTTATTTTTTTAAATAAAGAGTTGAGGCGCTTTTGGCAAACTTGCCTTTATCTAATACCTATGCTGGAAAGCAAAGTCAAATTAATGGAATTCCTGGGTGTTTTCGGGGGGCCATGGCCCTCCCCCTATATCTGTTGCAACTTTGCATGGGCTATGAACTCATGATTGTACCACTTTCAGACCTGCTACATTCTAGTCTGGATAAATATATGCATCAGGGGATTGAATTGTTTTTGAATAATTTAATTGAATATAGGTAGGCACCTATAATTCTGTTATACCTAAATTATATTATACCTACATGATGTAGCATTTCTGATCGAATGCTTTGACTCTCTGTATTCTTTAAAATTAAAAGGAGCAGTAATAGAAAGCAGAGAGTTTAGAAACCTACTAGTGATAAGGGCAGTCTGTTTCAAGAAGCCCAGGGCTGCGTTCATAAACTAGGGGTGGCGACTCGGGTTCTAATGCCATCTCTATCTCACGCGTTGAAAATTGTGTACGCTATCCTGCTGTCAGTGTTGGAACCTGACAAAATTGTAAATTTATGAGCGGCTATCTGGGGCGGGAAATTACATCAGAAACTAGGTTTAATAAATTAGGTCGCAAAATATTCGTACAAACCTGGGTCCCAGTTCTCGACAGATTCCATGTTTACGTACATCGACAACAGCTGAATCCAAAGAAAGTATTTTTCCTAAAGAGGAATTCTCCTCAAAGATGACATAATTATGAAAAACGATGATCGAAAATACTACGTGCTGAAGTTTGTTTATTATCTAGAGATATTGGAATATATTCATAAATCACTCATTTTACATTGGTAGAAAAGAAAAGTATAGTTTAAGCTTTCACGATTAACAGACATACTATCCAATCCACTTTTTCAGGAACTACCTAGTTATATATTTTTCGGCAAACTTTATCACAGGAATCTGCGCGCGCTTGTTCAAGAAGGAAGGACGACATATTCTAACACGACTGCATTCAAAAATGAGGTTTGTTTTATCTTTACATTTGTATGTAAACTTATGTGGCGTTCTAAAAGCCACCGGGGTAAAGGTAAAAATTAACCGTCACCAGTTCCACAACCACCCGAGTGAAAATGAACAGCTCGAAGTCTTTGAATAAACCTTGCAAGAAATGTAAAATTCACTTTGACAGTTAAATTTAACATTTAGGTACTTCGGCGCGACGTTTAGGAACTCTACAAAAATTAAAGAAAAAAAATCGGATATTAACAAAAACAGTTGATTCTACAAATCGAACTTGATACCATTTTATTTGTTGTTATTTAAGTACCTTCATTAATTTGATGCGGCAATTAAATATAAGTTATAAGTAAAATCCATGTAGGCAGTATTTTGGGTTCCAGTCGCCAGGGGTTTGCATTTTTGCTTTCTCTTTCACCAGATCCATGAATGTTCTTCCAGGCTTTCCTTTATTTCTTTTCCGCTCAACTTTTCCTTCAACAATTGTTTTTAAATAAAATTGTGGTGTCGTACTTATCAGATGTCCCAACATCTTTCCTCTTCTATTTATTGTAGTCTTCATCAAAACTCGCCTTTTGTTTACAATTTGCAGGACCTCTTCATTGTTCTTATTTTCCATCCAAATTATTCTTTCCATTCTTCGCTGACATTACATTTCAAAAACTTCTAGTCTTTCTCTATCACGTTTTGTCATGGTCCGTGTTTTACATCCATATAGAGCAATGTTTCTGATGTACACTTTTATAAGACGTTTCCGAATATTCCGCGATATGTGGGCTTTAAACAGGTACTTTTTGCGAAAGGTGCTATTCTAGCGACTATGTTTGGTGTACATCTGGAATCATTGGTAATCAAATTTCCTAAGAATTAGATTTTATTGGGTTATGGTTTGTTGTATTTTTTTATGTTATTTAAGTTTTTAGATTTATTTATATTAATTTTTAAACCAATATCTTGGAATATTAAATCCATCTCTTACATAATGAACAGAAAATCACTTGTACTATCCCACAAATTTATTTAATACTTCCTGACCGGTTTCGCCTTTATGGCATTATCAAAGGAATTAATATAAGATCTTAATTACACAATAAATAGTTTACATCAGCCAGTGCGATCAATGAGAGTGTTGTAGTGGATCTCTTTTGTGGACTCTATGATATTTAAAGTTATGAATGTCATTGTCATATGTCTGTTTAGTTTAGCCCTCAGAATAAGGAATACAAATAGAAGCCTGGCTAAAATAATACGCGGAGAAAGACACCTATCCTTGATTTTCTTACGACATTCTAGTGCGTTAGAGAGAAATGGATATGTATTAGTTTTTTCTTAATTAGGTAGGTTGTCACTAGTTCGTTGCTTTACTAGTGATGTAACAATGTCGATTTTTGACTACGATAAATAAACTAAATCGAAATGAACCATGACCAATCTGCTTACCACACATTATTATAGTATCAAAGTGTGAAAAAAAAGAGAATGCAGGAGGCACCGACCTTTATGGTGACATCCTCTTGCTTTGGAAGGACGCCAAGAGAATTAATAGCAAAGTGGTCTCTGTCTACCCCAGTGGGACACGTGTTATATTGTGTAAATAAGGAATTAATGAAAGGATATCTTTTGTTTAGCATAATATTTTGTATTAAGTACAAATTACTATATCGTAGCAGGTAGGTACATAAGTTAAGTCCAAAATTGTGCTTGTTTCCAGTACAAAAAATGCTGTAGTTTGTATCAGAGATACAACCGTAAACTATTTAAGTGGATACTTTTTAAGTCGCCTCTTAACTCAATCAAATAGATGTTCGTTGATGTCGCGTCTTTGTTCTACCAAGGAGGAAGGAATTAATCGCAACAATAGAAATCATAATAATCATAGACTTATAGGATTCGTAATAATAATATTATGTCAATGATGAGCGATGACAGCGCAATTACTACAGAGGTAATTTCAATTTTTTATTATTTCTATCAAATAAACATCAACTCATGTTGAATAATAACTAATAACAAATAATGAACGATAAAAATACCTAATAACCTGTAATAAGAAATCAAACTATGCACAGTTCAAGTCAATAAGCATTCCCAAAATTCGTTTCACGATAGAACTACCCAATCAAAGTACTTTTATTGTCAACCACTAAGTACGAAAATGTCTTGATCTGCGGAATTTCTTCGTGAAGTCGATCACGGAAGTACCGTACAAGTTCTGAACAGGCCTTTCAGAACGATTTGCGAACATAGAAGTATGCACTTTTCTACACCACAGACATCCATAGGTACTGGTTCTGTTGCCTAAAATTGAAAAATTATCGAGTTAATATACTATAGTATAGTACAAGCACGTACCTACAAACAAGATTGATAATGCAATTATACATAATTATTTAAAGGTTACCAATGTGTCTGTATCTGGTAAATATAACATCGGTAAAGCATCTGCTTTTAACCGTCTCCATTTTAAATTTTCGTTTGGTCCAAAAGAATCAAGTGTTTCGAACAAATATGACTGCTTTTTTTAATTGCCCAATTTGGTCTAATTATTCGTCTAAGCCATTCACTTTTTAATTCTTCCCTTTTTGGAAATCTGTAACAAAAAAATATAGCGATATTTATTTGGCATTATTTTTCTTTTAACTCGCGCTGCAATTAATCTGCGGTATTATCATTTATGCACGGCTGCCGCTGGAACCAATGTTCGATAGTTTGCCACACAGACTTTAGTACAACACTATGCGAAAAACATAACCTCTAATAGTCGGCAGAAAATCCATATAAAACAGGCAAATATCGGTGTAGAATTGAACACGAGTATGATTTACAAGAACTACTATTATTGTTACTGAGTTTTAGGTATGATCCTGCAACTTATTAACATAAAAACTATCAGAACTCACCGATAAAATGATATTGCTTCATTGTTGTTTTCTTTTCTTCCTGTATGCGATTTACAGCCTTCAATCGCACAAGACATTTTATTACAATGTTAAAAAAACAATCAACACAAACAATAATAAATCACACTTTCACGAATTTTGAGAGGAAGAGCACAAAAATATTTAATTTCTCTCGGTGAAGCTGTAAACTTTCGCAAAATGCATTAGACATTGCGATGCCACGAAATTAAGATGTGATGCACGCAACGTACGATATTATAACACAACGATACAATGATGAGACATATTTAATTTGATGGTGTTATAATTTTTAAAATACATCCAAATTACATCCATCTGACATTTGTTTGGTTCAATCTAGTGACACACCAGGAAAAAAGATAAAGTAAGTGCGGTTCGTCGTTTCATTCACTCGTACACAGGAGTAATTTACGTTAGATGAGTACAATGGCTAATGCCCAGTTCTTATTTTAGTCAGGCTTCTATTTGTATTCCTTATTCTGAGGTTTAGCCATTGTAATGTGGAGTTTTTAGTTTAATAAACCCAATATAATTCTGGGATGTTTAGATTATTTACTACAATTTATTAAACTAAAAACTCCACATTACAATGGCTAAACTAAACTAAGACTACAGAGTGGGAGGAACATATTGTTAACACGGGAAAATGTATCCGCTACAACGTTTTCTTTTCCTGGACGATAAACAATGTCAAAACTATAGTTGGATAACTCCAGTCTCCAACGCTGTATTTTGTCATTCTTAATTTTAGAGTGTTTTTGCTTTTGGTCGAACATAAAAGCAACAGATTTCTGATCAGTAACAAGTTTAAAGGTACGCCCAATTAAAAATTGTCTCCATTTTCTTAAGCTTTCTACTATAGCGGCTGCTTCTTTTTCTATAGCCGATTGACCTTTTTCACTATTTGATAAAGTTCTTGAAAAAAATGCAACTGGTCTTCCTTCTTGTGATAGAGTTGCTGCTATAGCACAGTCTGACGCGTCAGTTTCTACCGTTAGCGGTATTTTAGTATCTATTGCATTGATAACAGCCTTTGCTATTTCCAGCTTCATTGATTTAAATGTATTTACGGCTTCATGTGTCATAGGGTAGCATTCATTGGCTACAAGAGGATGTATTTTTGACGAAAAATTGGCAATCCATCGAGCGTAATGTGCGAACATGCCCATAGCTCTGCGCAGAGATGCAGAGTTTTGCGGAATCGGCAGTTCTAGAAGAGGTCGTAATCGTTCTGGATCGGGCTTGAGAACACCGTTGCAAATATTGTAGCCCAGTAGATTGATTTCTGTTTTGGAGAATTCGCTCTTACTCATATTTAATGTTAAGTTGTATTTTGCCGCTACCTCTTTGAATCTGCGCAACTTGCTGTCGTGGTCGGCTTGATCAGAGCCACATATCGTGATATCATCTAAATAAGTGTAAACACCTTCAAGTTTCTCTTTTTCAATGATATTATTGATTGCTCTCTGGAAAGCTGCTACTCCATTCGTCACACCGAAAGGAATTCGTCGAAATTGATACAAGTTTCCACACGCTTCAAACGCTGTGTACTGTTTGTCTCGTTCTATAATCGGAATTTGGTGATATGCACTCTTCAAGTCAATTTTGCTAAATACTTTATACTTTGCAACTTTATTGACAATATCTTCAATTAGAAGAAGAGGATACGCATCCAGTTGCGTGAATCTGTTAATTGTTAAGGAATAGTCTATTACCATTCTCTTTTTGTGATGTTCACTTGAAGTGACAAGAACTTGCGCTCTCCATGGTGATTGACTTGGTTCGATAATACCATCTGATAACAACTTCTGAATCTCTTCGTTTATAAATTTCGCATTTTCCTCTGAATGTCTCCTCGAATTGATTGCTTCCACGTCTTTAATTAACTTATCAAAGTTACATGGCAACCTCTGTCACCCGGGCGTTACACGAATGATGCACTGGGTGCGCTCAAAAAGTCTACCGTTCTCTGTTGAAGATGTAAGACGTATTACAGCTGGGTGTCGAGCCTGCGCAGAAATAAAGCCTAGATTTATGCAATCATTTGGCACTTTGATTAAAGCGACTACACCGTTTGAAAGACTTTCAATGGATTTTAAAGGACCACTACCTAGTTCGACGCAAAATAAATATATTCTTACAGTAGTGGATGAATTTTCCAGATTTCCATTTGCATTTCCTTGTCCAGACTTAAGTGCCACTACAATCAAAAGGAAACTGACAACCCTGTTTGCGATATTCGGCATGCCAACATACATACATTTTGATAGAGGAACTAGCTTTTTATCGACAGACCTTAAAGATTACTTGCATGGTCTTGGTATTGCTACTAGTTATACAACTCCGTATAACCCGCAAGGAAATGGGCAGACAGAGAGGTACAATGGAATAATTTGGAAAGCTGTACAACTCGCTTTAAAGACGCAAAATTTGCCTATAACAGCTTGGGAGAATGTACTCACCCAAGCCCTTCATTCCATCCGATCACTGTTATGTACCTCAACAGGTTGTACCCCTCATGAAAGAATGTTCACTCATTCTAGACGTTCTTCCAATGGCCAGTCAATGCCAACCTGGCTCACAGAAGGCAAAAAAGCTCTCTTAAAAAATAATGTCAGATCTAGCAAGTACGATCCGATAGTAGAAGAAGTGGAATTACTAGAAGTGAATCCACTTCACTCTCATGTTAGACTACAGAGTGGGAGGAACATAACGGTTTCAAACAGACAGCTTGCACCGTGTGGAGAAACTGATCTGAGCACTGAACCTGGGACTCAACATTTTGAACGAGAGGCAGAATATCGGGCTTCAACTGAACCACAGCCAGGACCAAGTGAATCAACACCAGAATCAGTACGTAGTCACTCAGTCGTGTCTGAAACGCGCGAGTCAGGAGCCCCACTACGTCGGTCAACCAGGGAACATCGTACTCCTCACTACTTGGAAGATTATGTCCAAAACTGAAGCCAGGGAGAATGTAGTGGATCTCTTTTGTGGACTCTATGATATTTAAAGTTATGAATGTCATTGTCATATGTCTGTTTAGTTTAGCCATTGTAATGTGGAGTTTTTAGTTTAATAAACCCAATATAATTCTGGGATGTTTAGATTATTTACTACAATTGTCAAAGAGTACATTATACATATGGTCACAGCTATCCCAGGGGACGCAACAGCTATATGCCGTAAACGTGATTTAAACTATTTGACTGTGACCGTGTCACATTTTGTGTTTTTGGTAGTTTAAGTTTGTCTTATTTTTCAAAGAAAAAGTATGTATATGTCGTGGTCATATCGTAGAAGGCATATCGTAAAAGTATGAAATCGAGAATCCTTCACCAAATGCCAAGAAGTAGGTGCGACGACGGTTTTGTGGGGCAGAGCAGCTTTTCCGATCGATACTGTTTCTTATTATCTAATTGATCCTTCGCTAAAGTGTCTTTGGCGAGGCCGAAGGCCGAAACGCGTTTCCGAACGAAGTATTTTTTTATTACTAATTTGATTTAATTTTGATCTCCTCGTATATGTAGTATATGTTTTGCGACGCGGCCCACGTATTTGATCGACACTATTTCTTGTTCTCTGAATTGATCATCTGCTAAAGTGTCTTTGGCGATGCTGAAGGCAAGCTGCGTTTCCAAACGAAGTATTTTTTATTACTGACTAGATATAATGTAGGGTATGTCCTATTTTAGGTCTAAAACTGCACTTGTACAATGTTTCAGCCCAATCGGTTCAGTAGGTACGGCGTGATGGAGTTACTTTCCTATAGGATCTTGACACCTCATTGCTATCCCATAGGAACTGATTTGTGGGATAAAAAGTAGCCTATGTCCTATTCCTGGTCTAGAACTACATTTTTGCAAAGTTTCATTTAAATCCATTCAGCTTGTTCGGTTTTATGCTGATGCACCGAACACGTGATATGCAAGCGGCACGCGACGAGTTAACTAATTCTTAATTTGAACAAATCAGTGCATCAATCGGGGCCGTCGCGACCGGGTGCATTCACATAACATTTCTCAACATTTAAACTAATTAGAATAACATTGCATAAAAGATTAAATAAAACTTCTTTAATAATAATCTGGACTTTTAAATAACATTTACAACAGACATTTAATCCGTTCCCGTTACATTGGTCCTTCGAACCTTTGGGACCTCTCGCGCGGTGTATAAAGAACAGTACAAAACGTGTGAGGTGTCAATGAACTAGTGAAACATTTGGTGAAACGGATCGCAGTGTCAACAACAAGGATTGCAGGAGGTGCGCATTGACGGCTTTCTACAACCAACAGCGGTAACATTAAAGGAGAATCTCAAGTAAGATCGATCCTTTTATACATTAACATTAAATACCTACACTTCTCGCATCATGTCGCTGGAAGAACAGTATGATCGCTTGGAAGAGCTTAGCAGATATTGGGAAAACTTCAAAAAGGACAGTCAGGAGAGGAAAAGTAGGCAGGATTATTATAAAAATCAATGGAGTAAGGTGGAAGCCTTGTGGAGTACGATCCAGTTCAACCATGATCGACTGCTTATGGATCTTAGTCAATCCGATACGTATTTTACAAACAAAAATTACGAAAAAGCTAAGGAGATTTTGGCGCATTACACCAGTGCCATAAAACAAGGAGGAACCAAATTATTAGGATCCAAAGGAGAGTTGGAGAGAGGAAACGGAGTGAAAGAAGCTGGAGATAATCAACCCCATCAACAACCCTTACAAAAACAGCAGGGAATCCACAGCAAATTGGACGAGAATAGACGTCAGCAACAGGCCAATTTTAAGGCATTTACAAGAACAGTGAAGAACATTAGTGTAGAGGAAATGACGGAGAAATGGGAGTTTGAGGATGCGTTAAAAACGCTGGAGAATCGTTGGTCTGTAGTGGATAAATTACATTGGCAAATTGAGAGTGAGTTGAATGAAGAAGGAGAAGACTCCGTTTATAACACTTTATTCAACCAGTATGAAAAACAATTTAATAATCTGAAAAGGGACATCAATAAAAAAATGTGGTCAGCTTCTTACAAGGACAAGGTTACACCGAAATTAGAAATACCTTCTTTCAGTGGAAATTTCAATCAGTGGATGTCGTTCAAAGATTTATTCATGGACGCCGTTCATAACAACAGGATGATACCCAACACTCAGAAGATGCAAATTTTGAAGACCAAAGTTAAAGGGGAAGCTGAGAGATTGATACAACATTTACATATAAGTACCGAAAACTATGACTCGTGTTGGGAAATTCTTAATCACCGTTATAATAACAGGAGGATGATCTTCACTTCTCTTATGAACATGTTGTTTGGTTTGCCTAACATTCAACATAACTCCATAACATACATAAAAAGAATGCATGATGTGACGCTGGAAACATTGAATGCCATAAAAAATTTGGGAGTAGACACAACAACATGGGACTCTATCCTGGTCCATTTACTATGTCAAAAATTAGACCAAGATACCTACAACGACTACTTGGAATCAGTAAAAAATCCACGTGAGTTACCTATCCTACAAGAGCTTTTAAACTACCTCGAAAGCAAATTTACTACCCTGGAAACAACCGCTCGTAGAAAACAGGAGTCTAATCCTAATTCCCAAAAACTATATTTTCATAATTCCAATAACAATAAAAGGTCGTCTAATTTTCAACAAACATCGAACAGCACACCTAGAGGGACAGGAAATGGGCAAATTGCGAAATCATACAACGTAACAGGGTCAGGAGGACACACGTGCCCACTATGCAAGAACCAACATGGCTTGTATAATTGTAAGACATTTTTACAATTACCTAACGACAAGAAAATATCGACAGTAAAGAAACTTGGAATTTGTATGAATTGTTTGTTTTCGCACAATGGCAATGACTGCACTTCTACACACACATGCCGAAAGTGCTCCAATCAACATAATACGCTGTTGCACGATGCCTTAACTCGGTCAATGACTCGAACATCGGCACAGCACCCAACCATTGCCACCACGTCCAAAGACAATGAACCATGCACTTCTCATGTGTCTCAAGACAACTGCTCGGAGATATTATTGGCCACTGCGCAGTTAAAGGTTAAAGGAGCCGATGGTTGCTATCACATCATGAGGGCCCTAGTAGATCAAGGGTCACAGAAATCCCTGATAAATGAGCACGCAGCTCAGGTGCTGGGGGTCAAGCGCCATCAGTGGAAAGGAGTGATCTTTGGCGTAGGCCAACGGGAAAACAATTGCAAGGGCAAAATGGAAATAACATGTGCGTCTTTGTATAATGAGTATCGTTTTGACACAGAGGTCTTGATCATGAACAGTCTTATAAAAAATTTACCTAACAAAACATTTATGAAACCATCATGGTCGAACATTAAAAACATTAATCTAGCCGATCCAGAATTCTACATCAGTCGTCCCGTGGACTTACTGCTGGGGGCAGATATTTATTCAAACATTTTATTGAGTGGCCTAATAAAGGGCGAGGACGCAACACACCCTGTAGCTCAACAAACACAACTAGGCTGGTTGCTATGCGGCACCGCCCCAACATTTTATTGTAATGTTATTATGACCAACCTGGACGAGGTACAACAGTTTTGGGAGAATGAGGAGATAATAGAAGATAGTGATTTGTCAGCAGAAGAGCTAGCCTGCGTAAAACATTATGATGAAACTACGAGAAGGACTCCAGATGGGAGATATGAAGTTCGCCTTCCCATGAAAGCAAACTTTGAGGAACACCTCGGAGATTCAAAACAAAAAGCAACAGCACAGTTGCTAAGTCAAGAAAGAAAGTTCAAAAGACAACAAAACTTGGCATTGGCCTATAAAACATTTATGAGAGAATATCACGAATTGCAACATATGGAACAAGTAAACATTAACTCGAAACCTGAGTGTTATTTAGCACACCATATCATTGAAAGAAAGGAGTCAATAACCACCAAATACAGGGTGGTCCTAATTGCCTCGGGAAAAACATCTACAGGATGTTCTCTCAATGACATGATGTATAAAGGACCCAACTTACAACAAGATTTACAAATGCTGTTATTAAAGTGGAGACAATATCAGTATGCTTTTACTGCCGATATTGAGAAAATGTATCGACAAATCTTGGTGAACAGACATGACACGCCGTTACAGAAAATTGTCTGGAGAGATTCACCTGAACAAGTTATTCAGTCCTACGAGTTGTTAACAGTTACCTACGGCACTAAAGCAGCCCCCTTTTTAGCCATGCAAACGCTAAAGAGACTAGCTGCTGACGAGAGAAGTTCATTCTCTGAAGCGGCCGAAATCCTGGAAAGTGCTTTCTATATGGACGACCTGCTGCATGGCGCACATACCATCGAACAGGGAAAACAATTGGTCCGGGACCTTACCCTACTATTACGGTCGGGAGGGTTCAATTTACGAAAATGGTCCTCTAACAACACAGAAATATTAGAAAACATTCCCGAACAACAAAACGCTGAACATATATTTCATTTAAAAACAGAAAACACCTCGAAAATTTTGGGCTTGGGATGGAACCCCATGGAGGATAAGTTTCAGTTCAAAGTTCAAATCTCAAATACCCAGAAACTAACTAAACGAATCCTACTATCTGAAATATCTAAATTATTTGATCCCCTAGGCTGGTTGTCGCCAGTGATCGTAAAACTAAAATTATTATTTCAAAAGGTATGGAGATCGAATAGTCAATGGGACGATGACGTCACACCAGAGGTTTATAAAGAGTGGACTAAGTTACAAGCGGACTTACCAAACTTAAACACCTACAAGATACCTAGATGGATTGGTAGTGGAGAATGGGACGTCATCGAATTACACGGGTTTTGTGATGCATCACTAGAGGCGTTCGCATGTGTCGTGTATATACGGGTCAAACAAACACAACAAGTAACCCTGATCGCTTCAAAAACCAAACTTGTACCACTCAAGAAAGATATAAAGTTACCAAGGCTTGAACTGAGCGGCGCTTATTTGCTAGCGAAATTAATCAAGAAAGTTAAGCAAGCTTTAGGTAAACAGGAGTGCGAAACATACGGGTGGACAGACTCTAAAGTGGTGTTGGGGTGGCTAAACGGGGAACCAGATAGATGGAAACCGTTTGTAGCTAATAGAGTACGTCATATAACAGAGATAATGCCTCCTAAACAGTGGCGATATGTGAAAACAGGAGAAAACCCGGCGGACGACGCAAGCCGGGGCTTATTCCCCTCTCAGTTCCTGAAAAAACAACTTATGTGGAAACATGGACCCGAATGGCTCCCCACCTTTGAGTCAAAACAAACAGAAAAGGAAACATTCAACACGGATCAGGAACAAAAACAAATAAAACAAACAAACATTGTCCAACATAATCCAAAAGAAACAATTATAGATAATCTATTAACAAAATATAGCTCATATACAAAGGTCGTGCGTGTATTAGCATGGATACGCCGAGCGCTGACTCAGAAAGATGAACGACCGCGAGCAAACTACCTAACATTGCAAGAATTACGCAATGCTAAGATAGCAATTGTAAAACATGTACAGAAAACGGAATTTGGAGCGGAAATTGAGCAATTGCGAAAACACGGCCAAGTTGAAACAAAAAACAAATTAATTCAGTTAAATCCTTACCTTGACGAAGGGAACATTTTAAGAGTTGGCGGTCGATTATCTCAAGCTAAGATCGGCATGGAGATGAAACATCCCAAAATTATACCAAGTGGGTCCCGACTTTCAACCTTGCTCATCGACCAAGCCCATAAATTAACTTATCATGGTGGCCCGCGCCTTACGTTGGCTACTTTAAGACAGGAGTACTGGATCACTGGCGGTCAAAACATGGTAAAAAAAGAGATAAGGAAGTGTATTACCTGCCGAAAGCACGAGGGGCAAACCCAAAAACAGCTGATGGGAGATTTACCAGCGGCAAGAGTCAACCCCGCTCGAGCTTTTCAACATACAGGAGTAGACTATACAGGCTTTGTCGAAATAAAGAAGAACAAAGGTCGATGTTCTACGTCCGTAAAAGGGTACATAGCAATTTTCATCTGTATGGTCACCAAGGCCGTGCATTTGGAAATAGTGTCGGAGCTGACTAGTTCTGCATTCCTAGCGGCACTAAGAAGAATGGCCGCAAAAAGAGGAACACCTCAACATATGTACAGCGATAACGGGACAAACTTTGTAGGAGCTAACAACGTTTTACAAAAAGAATGGGAAAAATTGAAACAGATATTTGATAACAGCTTTCTTGCCGAAATAACAGAGATGAAGATGGAGTGGCATTACAACGCAGCTGTTTGGGCTAGTGCAGGTGGACTGTGGGAGCGAGCTGTTAGAAGTCTGAAGCACCATTTGAAACGGGTGGTTGGAGAACAGAAGCTCACGTTCGAAGAATACGCCACCCTGTTAGCTCAATTAGAAGCGTGTTTGAACTCCCGACCATTATGCTCGCTAACAGAAAATATCGAAGACCTGGAAGTACTAACACCCGCTCACTTCTTGTCGGGAGATGCAGGAGTAACGGTAATCGCAACAAGGGAAGATGCCAGAACACGCTGGGACATGACTCAAAAACTTTTCAACAACATCTGGAAGAAGTGGAAACTGGAATATTTGAGTCAACTTACATCAAGACACAAGTGGCAGGTCCCTCAACAAAACATTAAAACCGGAGATCTGGTGGTCATTCATGAAGATAATCTGCCGTCAGGAAAATGGGCCCTAGGAAGAGTAGTGGATGTCCACCCCGGAAAAGATGACTACGTGAGAGTTGTCACCTTGAAAACAAAAAACGGGAAAATAAAAAGGCCAATTACTAAGCTATCGGTTTTACCTTTAGAACAGAACCCAAAACAACATGATGAAGTGACAGCGAAACAGAAAACCCAGAGAGGTACAAGTGCAAGGAACAGATCCAGTTTCATAACATTGGCAATGACCTTATTATATTTTATATCTATCATCACAACAGCTGATGGATTCAAGTTGCAGAGTCTAGACAACAAACAAAGTATATATTTTGACCACGTCTCGAAAATGCAAATCATAAAAGATAAATGGAAAATAATAGCATATTATGATTTAAACCCTTATTGGGAGGGAAACATTGCATATGTAAAATATTATAAACATTTGCAAATAGTATGTGAGCTAATAAAACAACAAACACACTGTGAGATTATCCTTTTACAGTTACATCATACCTACACCGAGTTAGAACATAACAACAAAGTATTATTGTCATCTAAGAACAGTAGAACGCGCCGGCGGCGGCGTGGGCTTATCAACGGGGTCGGGTATTTAGCGAACACTTTATTCGGCGTACTCGACGATAAATTCGCAGAACAGTATACTAAGGATATTATCCTAGTACGGGAGAATGAAAAACACCTGCTATTGTTATGGAAAAATCAGACGTCCGTAATAGAAGCAGAATATAATTTAATAAAGCGGATGGAAGTGACAGTACAAACCCAACATAAAATTATTAACAAACATTTAATGACACTAGATCAGGTGACCAACTCTGTAAAGAATAAGTTAAACGAAGCCGAAGTTATGACAGAGTTCACACTATCAGCTATCAGAATCTGCTAGATACAGTAACAAGTATTTACAATGGTCATCTGAACGTTCATCTCCTTGATCCTCAACAACTGCAGACGGAGCTGAGCCTCATATCAGGACAATTATCTAAGGAACTCACTTTGCCTATTGATAACCTACAGACTAGCATGCATAACATTTATCATCTTTTGCAACTAAAAACAAAAATGACACAGGAGTACCTCATCTTGGAAATTAATGTCCCACTGACCAGCAGAGATACTTATGACCTCTTTAACATCATTGCTGTACCACAACCCAGAGGGGATAAAATGATAAGCCTCATCCCCATAGAAAGATATGTAGCCATCAACCTACAAAAAGACTCCTATTTACCAATTACTGTGGAAGAATTCCAACACTGTCTAATAAGAGACTCTACAACGCATCTATGCCAATTAAACACTCCAATTTACCGATTGACTTCAGATAACGAGCTATGCCTAAAAGATAATCAAAATACACCACGGTGTAAGGCTGTTATCTCTGGATGCCAGAACAAAATTATACATTTAACAAAAGTTAACCAATATTTACACTTTTGTTGTAATGAATGTCCGGTTAGAATAATATGCCAAGAGAAGGTAACATCCCAGATATTAACAGGATCTAACATTATAAATTTGAATCAGGATTGCATGATAAAAACGGAAAATTTTACTATCTATGCACAAAAACAACTACAGAGTAATGTGAAAATAACAGAGAGTGTAGAGAAGTTAGAGATATCTCCAATAAATAACATTATGAATATTAGAATAGAGAAGATTGAAGAAGAAAACATTACCACTTCAAACAACCAACAGGCTTTGAAAGAAATTGAAGAAAAAATTAGATACATGAAGAACGAAGCGGTGCTTTCTGAACAGTTATCTGTACACGATGTGCATCATTATATCGTCATATATGCATCCTGGGGATTGGCGATCGTCGCAATAGGAGTGTACGTGTGTAGGCGGTCTCGCTGCCGCTGGCAGGCACCAGCCGCGCCGGCGCCCGAGGTAGCTGCGGGGCCCACGGAGCCCACGGCCCGGGCTCGCGCTCGAGCCCCTCTCCGTAACAGTGCAATGCCCAATAACGAAAACAAAGGTGAAAGTGTTAAAGTTTTGAGTGAAAAAGGAACTTCAACAGTGTACCGAAGCACAAGTTTCCGTGAACACTTGTAAACATGTGTATACCTAGATTAAAAAAAGCATTGTTAGTCGTATATTTATAGTTATAGATCACATTCACTAACCGAACAAAGTCAAACATTGTTTATCCTTTATTGTATTATGGATTGTGTAATTATAAGTTACTAACATTATGGTAAGTTAAATTTAGTTCACCTCATCTCTCATCTTTTGCCCTCGGCAAGATGTTCGGTTTTATGCTGATGCACCGAACACGTGATATGCAAGCGGCACGCGACGAGTTAACTAATTCTTAATTTGAACAAATCAGTGCATCAATCGGGGCCGTCGCGACCGGGTGCATTCACATAACATTTCTCAACATTTAAACTAATTAGAATAACATTGCATAAAAGATTAAATAAAACTTCTTTAATAATAATCTGGACTTTTAAATAACATTTACAACAGACATTTAATCCGTTCCCGTTACACAGCTGTTTCAGCGTGAAGAAGTAGCAAACATACAAACTCACACACACACAAACTTTCGCATTTATAATATTAGTGGGATCCGAATTTTCATACCATTAAACTTGACTCCCCTTTTTCCCGACTCTATTAGTTTTCTGACAGTACACTTTATAAAGATGTTAAGTATAAAAGTGAAAATGGAGACCCTTGTCTTACTCTTAGTCTAATCTTAGCTTTTCCTTTCTCTTTTCCTATTTATACTATTGTTTCTTAGTTTTCGTATAATTCAAATATAATTCTTCTGTTACAATTCTTCTAATACTACATTTTTGCGAACAGCTCATAAAGACTTTTGTTTCCACACGATGGGTTCCAGAAAGGAAAAAAAAACATACAATAAATGATAACGTTATAAAAACCAACATAAACCAAGCAATATTACTATTGCAGCCATATCGTATAACACATTGTATTGCAAGTAGGCGTGCTGGATTGAAAAACATCCCTGTTTTGTAATGCGGCTACTTCACGTTCAGCCGGATTGTCATTGCATTACGTTCGACAATCCGGCTACTCACGTTTAGACGTAATTTCAAGTAGAAAAAGTATTTCAACAAAATGTCAAAAATAGGTGCGACAATGAGCGTGTTAGGTTTACATGTAAAATAAAATAAGGAGCCGAGCGATGTGGAGCGGAGCGAGGCAACGTCCCTAGTTTTTAACAAAATTTACAATCCAACGTATGTTGATGCTGTTTTACAAAACCGTTACGCCCGTTTCTATGTGGGCGCCACGTTACTTAGCCGCTTTGATGAACGTGAAGTGCTCATAATACAATGCAGCGTACTTTATTTCAGCCGAATTGAAATGTCGCTGAACGTGAGGTAGCCAAACTACAAAACAGCGACGTTTTTCAATCCGGTGCACCTATTTGTAATACGGCTTGTTATACGATATGGCTGCGACATCACCATTGATATTCTTATTCTACAACTTATAAGGAAGCCATGGACACCTCTCGCATGCTTCTATAATCAAGGAGCCCACGGGAACTGAATGTTTTAACACTTTTACCCAAACTATTAATTAATTTTGATTCATAGTTTCCCAACATGCGGAGGTAGGTAACGTTTCATATTACAAGAGATTCTAATGTCGGGTTCTGACTTTTAAATATTTTTTATTCTGTGGCATTGGTTTTGTTGTCTATGGTAAATATCCGGTTCCGGCTTCGAAATCAATAACGATCCATAGACAGACAACTAAACTGTCCTATCCTACTGGCAGAAGCGTAGACTAGACTGTAGCTACGGGCAGAAGCCTTGACTAGGATCGGATAGTGTGTAGATAATAAACTTCAGAACAATAATACAAATCTAAGTAATCTTAGAGAGAGTAAAATATATATTTACTCCCTCTACGTAAGTAATAAACTCTGTTTGTTTCTGTCTAACTTGCTGAACAAAAAGAGATGCTAGATCTTCTGACAGCAATATTTTTCTTCTATTTGTTTATGGCCCTTTGTCAAAAGTAGCCTTTTGCGTCGTTCAGAGATGGCGCTAGTTATTATGGAGAAAATAGTTTGAAAGGTAGGTACAGTGGAGACCATATCACGCTATACACTTGCAGTACAAAATTAGCCCCTACGAAGAAGATTATACGATAGGTACAAAAGTCCAATGGGTCTTACTTGATGCGGTCTATACTGTACAAAGGTAAAGGTACCTATGCCAAAGACAATATAACCACTTCGATGCTATAGGGTTTCTTGAGGGTTTCTTGGCGTTTCTTTCTTTTCTTTCGTAAAATCAGTGAGCAAAGAGTACCTACATTATATATCTGTCATGTCAGTGAGAATTTGAATTGAAGAAAATTTTGTTGAGATTGTGATTGTGGATGTATCTTTTCAATTTATCGATCGACCGACTGTTCGCTGAATGTCGATTGTTTACTTCGAGGCAATACTATATCCTGCGCTATTCGAAGAATTGCGTTCCTCACAAAACTATAGTGGTATGTTCATTTTTCACATTACCAAAGTAAATTTAACGTAAGTAATTTTATGTTTGCGTATTCACATAGTTCTTTGAGGGCAAACGTTTATCATCACAATTTTGGGTTCAAGTTATGTGTGTAATACGCATTAGAGTTAATTTTACTTCTCTCATGGTTTGGGTATGAATGATCTTCATATCTAGGACCAAAATTGCGTATTTCAATGACCACAGTTCCTTGAATTTGTTCATCAACAACGCTAACGGTCACTGTCGGGAGTACCGGGTAACATACTTGCGAAATGCTTTTAATATTACATAGGTATTATGTTTTTATGGTATTATGTTAACCTTTAGTGGTTTGTTAATCTAAGTAAGTAATAAGCTCATATCATTTACATTAAAGTAGCATTCCTGAATGTCGGGGTAAAGGTAAACATTAACTGTCATCCGTTCCACAACCACCCGAGTGGAAATGAACATCTTTGAAGACTTTGAATAGACCTTGTCAGAAATGTAAAATTCACTTTGACAGCTAAATTTTTCCATTTACCCGGGCATTTAGAAATGCAACCTTAATAATAGTCTTGCTTACATCGGTTATATTAAAGTTTAGCAACTACCTGTGCCTTTCCCCAGGCACGTGGGAAAATAAACAAATAATTTTGTTGAAAATAAAATATTTTTAAACTTGATTATATGCCCAGATATTATACAACAGGGGTGGCCAAACTTTTGAACTGTGAGGTCTACTTGTGCTCAAAAATATGTCATGTGGTAGACTGAAAGGTACGGTTTATAAGAGGAAAAAAAACAACTTGTGATATGTTCTATAGTTAAGTAAGTAATTGAAAGTACAAAATTCGCGTTTTTCACTCTGCCTTGCGTTTTTGGGTTTGACACTCCATAATATGCTCCACAAGTTTATCATATTGGGCAGTGTAAAAACTAACTGCGATGTGCAAACAGGAAGTTAAATTGGCCTCCGTTAAGTGAGAATGATGCTTGGTATTTATTGCTTCCGTAGTAGAAAATGTTAAAAAGAGCAATTTTTCATCTTCATTATTTAATTGACTTTAACTCGTGTGGGCTACTTAAATCGCCTTCGTGGTCGACCTCTTGGCCACCCCTGTTATACAATATCAACAATAGATCCTTATGGTATACAATACAGTTCTTATCAAACCATGTTGTACAATCACAACATGGGTTAAATATTTATATGTATCATCTAGGGTTTATGATTTCTCAACGTTTTTCCTGGAACGTTTATTCTCAAATAACTTGAATGCAAATAAGACCTTTTCTTCAAACAGAAACAAAAATCAAAGTCTCTCTAAAAACAATTTTTTTTTTAATAACTGTAGATAAGTAGGAAAGAACCTTTTTTCTCAAAGCAAATTGACCAAAAATCTCTAAAGAAATAATCAAATAAACTTTAATATGAATTAAGAATAAATTCCCAGGAATAAACACCAAACAATTTTCTATGAATTCACGTCAGGACTAGAGACATTTTTCAAATATCAATCAGTAGTTATTACAAAATAGGATCATAATATAACTATGATACTGCTTGGCAATAAAGAGTAGAAAATTACAAAACATACTGCCTGCCAGCTGATGCTGTGTCAAAAGATGCAATTGCCACGAGATAAAAGATAGAGTCAAAAGGCCGAATATCCAATATGTGGGTATTTCTCATAGCTTTATTGTACAGTCATAAAGTCTCGTCATCTCAACTTTTCTCGTGCTGATTTTCTGGGAATTCCTGGGATGAGAAATCCCGGGTAAAAACCCTAATATCATCACATCACCCTCTTTACATACAAGCCTATCTCATAAAATTCTGTAAAAATACCATTGTGATCCTCATCACATAATTTGTGTCTTGACAATAAGGTGTAACCCTAACTCTTTATATTTCCGAAATATGCCTTAGTTAGACCTATCTCAAAATATCTCTAAAATGATGACCATGTCAATTAGTTTTTTTACTTTCCTACAAAATTTGCTAAACGTGAGATATGCCTGTATATAAAGAGGGCGACAATATTATTCTAATACAAACCAGCTTGGCGAATCATTGGAGCTGACATTGTTTCAAGTTCACCTGTTTTATGTTCAAGTTTTGGTGTAGATAAATTATTGTAATGTTGTGATGGTTGATTATTAATGCTGTTCATGATTCTATTGTCCCTAAATTGTGACATCATCAGGCTATAGGTTGATTAATAATCTGCTCACACTTCTTTATATTTTATCATTGCTTAAGAGCGCACCAAGCTTTTTACACAGTCAAACACATTTTTATAACCCTTATTTGAAGTAGTAAACAATTAAATTAAAATCTAGGGAAATATATTGGTACTATTGGGTATATATACTAGACCGTATACATGATGGAAACACAATTTGATAAAGTTGGCTCGATAGAAGAAATTCACAAAGTTACCTCTTTTCGGGTAATTTGTTCCTCTATTTCCCTACTTTTTTAATGTTAATAAGTAATTTGATATTATGATTCATTTACTAAAATAAAGTTCATAGATGACTGGAGCGTTTATACATGATAGTTTTTTATTTAAGGACAATAACAACGAAATACCTTGAAAAAGTGCAAAAGTTTGGTTATTATCTTTACTCTTTACACGTAAGGACAGAGACAGAGGCAAACGCTCGGTGCGCTCTTAAGTATCAAAACTTTGAAAACAAAATTAAACTCGAGGGAAATGGCTATAGTATTAGGAGATTATCTACTGCCAATATCCATAGCTTCTATCACTTATTCACAAAATAAAAGTTTTTATTATTATATTTACAGAATAATATAGAAGCAAATAAATAGAGTGGGCTATCATTTGCACATATATCATAGCAAAAAATATAAATTCCATTTAAAAAGCTTTAAAAAATGTATGGGAATATTTTCTTTGAGCAAAATCTGCAGTTATCGACATTTAAGGTACTTTATCACCTCCACCAAGTTATTTTCCATACTGTAAGTATATTTATTTAGGAGACACATTAAATTTATCATTACTTGCTTAGCCACTGAAATATATTTCTAAGAAAACAATTTTATTTATTTATTTTATTGCCGTAAATGCGATTTGTAAACCAAAATATATTTCAACAAAAGCTTCTCGCCTGCATTCAGATGGTTAAACAAAAAAAAAAATTTGGTTACTACATTGTAAGATTATTTTGTAATCCACATTGCACTGTCTTGATATTAGTTCACTACATTTTAAAAGCAATGTGAGAAATTTTACTAAATAGTTACATTTATTCTTGTTCATGGTCTAGTTGTAAGAGATGCTACATGCCGGGTATCCGCACTTGCGTTGAGCCGGAGTCGGCCTTCGACTTCTCTGTTGCTGACGAAGCTTACCAATTAGAATTACACCTTCAGAGGAAATTTGAAGAAGACGTTGCAAGGTACGTCTCATCAAAATGTAAACAAAATATGGTCACTGGCCGTGGTATAAGTGTAACTGTTACCATACTAATAATAACATCAATAATATTTATATTATAAAAATATGTAATACTAATCCTGAATCTGTTTTCATTCATGTTTCATTCATAATAACATTTTATCAAATGTTGCATGTCTATTTATAGTAGGTAAACAATGTTATGCTTTACTTTTTTCATTAAATATAATTTAAATAGGTAGTTCATGTCAAAGCCATAAATCATCAAAATGCATGATCCATCATTTGTTACAGAATATTTGATGAATCTATCTACTCTGACTTCGAATTGGTGTGTGGGAGATCTAAAATACTTACACATACTTGCATACTAAAAGCACGCACAAAAAGATTTTATCAAAAACTTGAAAACGTACTAAATTTCAATATTAATCGAAATACCTATGACGAAATATACTCCTTTATAAGGTATGGTTAAAAAATCTTTTTGTACCCACAGCACTATTTACTAATATTTATGTTATTGTAGATATTGTTCTTACAATAATTTTGTTTATTTTCAGTGATGCATACACAGAATGCAATATAAATAATCAAGAAAAAGAAATTTTAGCATACATAGACAACAATTTAAGTACACTGATTACAAGTCCGATTATAAAAGATTATACAGCTCAGACACAATCTTTACCACCTTTGGGAACTACAGAAGATATAGATGAATCTGATGTATTTTTGACTCCAAAATGTACTACACCTTACATTGAAAAGCGGCAAGTTAAAAGCTTAAGTTCTAGTCCAAGCATTGAATTAACAAAAGAATACTATGCATTAGTCCCTATCGATAGCAGCTTATTAGACAGAGAACTCAAAGAGCAAGACGTGCTATCAGATGCTTTTCAGTCTATCATAAAAACACAAGTTGAGGATACAAACAAAGAAAAAAGCTTGCTTCGCAATAAACCTACTTCTTTGTCTCTTAGATCTAGTCACGCATCCAAAACTGGTATACATTCCAACAATTGTGATAAATCAACTAAATTCAGCACTAAAGAAAATAGTACTGCTCATATTATAAAAAGTCCAGAAAAGAAAATTAATATACCTAGTTTAACAAAAAATAATACTCAAACATTTGAACTTCGAAATAACATTAAAGAAGATTTTAAGAAAACAAACTATCCGGTCACTGAAAAAGTTACAGATATTGCATATTCCCCTGACAGTCTAATCACAGACGATCCTTCTTCTTCATCTGACTACTTGTCAGCTGCCTACAACTTTTCGCCAGGTGTTAGTTCTTCTGGAGGAATTTCTCAGTTAAATGTTGCGAAAAACATCAACAAAATGGACAATGTGTTCACGTCTTCTGATTCGGGACTAGAAAGCACTGGCTTGTTAGAAAGTCTTAACGGCCAGAAAGATGTAACATTAACTGATACATCTTTAACAGAAAGCACATTACATGATCTTATAACAGATGATGCATCACATTCATCTAGTCCTCTACCAGAGATCAATCACCTTCAAAGATTTAAATATGAGAATTCAAGTCAAACTGCTTCAGCAAGTGCTACATGCTCTGACAAAGATTATAGTTCACAGAGAAAGAAAAAATCTTTTAAAGGTGGTTCGGGTTGCAAATCATCTAAAGCTGAAAAACAGCGTCAAAATGAAGAAATTGTTATATTGGAGTCATCATCTTTATCATCAGAAACAGGATCTTGGGAGTCCGTTTTTCCACTGAAACGCGAAGAAAAAGAAGTCTGTACAGCGTTTTTGAATAATGAGCGCATCAATTCAAATGGAGATAGCAAATATAATAAATTTGAAAATACACCAGTAATATCCTATGAAGATGATAAATGCCCAAGCTTAGTGCAGAGATCCCCATTTAAATCAACTTCGTGCTTTATTGATGCAGCCAGTTTAGTTGATGATGATGAAACGATAAAAGTACAATCAGATGCAGTTGGGTCTAAACAACAAAATGAAATTATGGGAGATATTTTACCCGCACCAAGTCAACCAGTCCCTTGTTCTACTGCTAAAAGTGATATAAGTCCAAATGATTGGTCCGAAACCCATGATAATGATGACTCATTGGAACAGTTAGATGCAAAAGATCCTGACTCTCTGCAAAAAGATTTGTCGCCCACCATATTCGAAATGACACCAATCACAGAAGACTCCCTTTGCACCAACGCTTTTGAAAGTGCTGCAAATGCAGATCGACCAGCTATCGAATTAAATGAATCTTTGCATGACCAATATGAAAAAGATGATAATTATGTTTCAAGAACAGGGATTATATCCAGTACTCCACATAATTCTATCATGTCACTTAGGGCTTCCAAACTAAAACAAAATGATTCAGAAGATGGTGACAGTGATACCACAGTAGTCAGCCAAGACGGACCAAGCAGCCTTAGGAAATTGAAAAACTACATTGACTATTCGCCAATAGTGTCAGGTGGAGCATCGATAGAAGATCACTTGCCACAGCTTAGCAGTCACGTTGGTAGCCCGTTAGCAAGGCGGAAGATTGAAAATATACCTATTGTGTCTGGAGCTTACATACCAGAAGAAGAGGTTAAGAAAAAAATACGAAAGTCACCAAAACCTACAAACGCTGCTGCCTGGGTAGTTGATATGTCCGAAAATCTAGAAATTGATAAAAATGTATCAGCTGAATATAAAAAGCCAGGAGATCGAAAGTGCGAGACATTAAAGAATGAGTCAAAATTAATTAGCATTCATGATACAATTAGCAAGAGCCGAAGCTCTGTCGACTCTGATAGTAGTGAAAAATCGAGTCATCAGTTTTACATTGACTTGAGTAGTCTTCCTGATCCTTTACCACCAAAAAATGAAATTAATTCAAATAGTGTAAACGAGAAAAAGAATATATTCTCAATGTACATTGATCTTGGAGAAAAGTCGACACTAAAAGAAATGCCGGCACGATTGAGTTCGTCACTAAATACGAAAAAAAATACAGAGTCTTCGAAATCTTCTCAGATACCAGAATGTAAAACTGTCAATAACACCAAATCTGTAAAGAAGTTGTCTTCAGATAGTGGCGACAAGATTGTTTCAGATGAATGCTTTTCATCCAAGCCAAACAAAAAAGGAGATACTAAGCTATTAGATACACCTACTAAAAACTCGTCCATAGAACCTGGCTCCACCGATTCTCCGCCAATAGCTATTAAAAACACTATGTCATATTTTGAAGAATATGAGGCTCTTTGTGCTATTCCTGATATAAGTGTCTCTGATATAATACAATTACCGGAGAAGTCTTTAAAATCTAAACCAACAGACGCCAACAATAAACTTGATTTAGAGGTGGTCAGAGAAGAAAAAACTGAGCAGTTTATTGTAGCAACAGCAAAAGAAGTCAAAAAGTCTAACAGAGTTGCTGCAGCAGCTGCTGCTATGGATGTCTTCGTACGTCTATCTGATTTAGACAAACCGAAGCTTCACCTAGAGTCTACAGATATAATATACGAACATGCTGTCACGGACATTCGTATGACTCGATCGATTCCTGATAGTAGTAACTGGGGTGAAGCTAATCATACCGGCACATCTAGATCTATTGAAGTGATCAGTTCCTTTCATTCGGAGAACGCTTTGAGTTTAAATAGACTATTCCCTCATCTGAAGAATGAGTTTAGTAGAAGCATGCCTGGGTCTTTGACCAGCAGAACTAGGTCACCGATGCGTGCGGTCTCGATTATTGGAGGAGACATGGAGGAGCAAGCCTCTGATATGTCTGAAGTTAGTAGCGTGCAGAGCAGTTTATGTCGTTCTGTTGTTGGTAAGCATTCTAAAATTAATTTCAAACGATCGATGGTTTCAAATTTTAACAAAAGATAATATTATTGTTCTTAAATAATTATATTTGTTGTAGAAAATAGTACCACAGAAGATAGTCAGACGTCTAGCTTGATTGGTAACTGTCAGTCGAGATTGGGACAAGACTTGCTACGGATGTTCCTTGAGGAAATAGCTCCGGATGTCGTTGTGGAAGCTAGTGGAAGGCGCTTCAAAGCACACAAGTGTATATTATCGTCTAGGTTTGTAAAGCAAAAACAAATAAGACTGTATAATGCGGTCGACCTGTTCATGGCAATTGTTTGATGTTTGTTTTTCTTTGCAGGTGTCAATATTTTGCTGGAATCCTGAGTGGTGGTTGGGTTGAGAGCGCTGGAAATGTTATTGTTTTACCACCGTAAGTGTTTTAGAGTTCCGTACTCAGAAGGTTGAGAAAGGAAACTTTATTTTTTAAATAGCTTAATTTTTTTAAATATATTTTCGGCCATTTATTATCTGTGGTAAGGCGGGTGAACTAATGCATTTTGGCGGTAAACGAATTTTGGTTGGTTATTCGCGCCGTACACCTTGGTTTGGCGCCAAGGTGTACGGATAAATTATACTTTGTTTTTGTGGGTCATAAGTTTCATTTTGGGCTAAAATGGCTGACAGCAGTGAGTGATAATGATGATAATATACCTACGCCTGACATTCTGGAGAAGGCGACGAAAGGAACAAACCATCTTTTGCCAGAAAAATTAAAAACAGCTTGATGTTCTCATATCAATAATATTTGGACTGGAAACAAGTAGGTAACAGCCCATTGCCTATTTTAAAGTACTGTATGAAACTACACATAATTAGGTATAAAAACACTCGTGTATACTATTAAAAAACTCGCCTAACAGATGTTTTAATAACCTCTCTATGTGCCAGATCCATAAACTACTATAAACTATAGCTAAATTGTGTCCTACATTGATGTAGGCAAGACAGAAGTTACAGTTTGTTTTCATTACAGGTTTTCCTACAATGTGGTGCACTTCGCTTTGTGTCACATCTACTCGGGGGTTTCAACAATCCCAGACTCTATCAGCATGGTGGAATTGGCGACTATTGCCGATATGTTGGGGCTCGAGGGTTTGAAAGAGGCTATCATGTTTACCTTGAGAGTCAAGTATTGCCATCATTTCCATAAGGTACTGTTCTTCTCTACTCCATTATGTCATATAATGTCATGGGCATATCGAAGAATTGGGTATATCATGAAGTATGAAAGTCTTTCAACAAAAAATTAATGTGCGTTTTACGAGCGGAACGTATTAAGGCGAATGGATACCCCAACTGCAATTTGGACCCGTCTTTGAAGGCCTACTCCTCCCACACGGGTGGTCCAAAAACTCATAAAAATACATGATAGGCATTATAGAGTCAAAAATAAATTTCAAGTTTCATAAACTGTTTTTCTATTGTAAGTATTGACAAAAAAAAATCGAAAGTCATCGAAAGTTTCACATAGTTAACACTAGAATTCTCTTACTCCTTCCAAACGCGTAAAGCGATTTTAATTATTATTTCACCAAATTATAGGAAATTTTTAGATCTAAAAAATTCAAGTTCAAATTTTTTTTCCGTTCACGATGTCCATGTGAAAAGTATTATTTTCTCCTATTTTGCGCTAGCCGGAGACGCAGTGGTTGTCGTAACAGCCACTTTTCAAGGCACGCTGAAATGAACATTATTTCAATGTCGTTTCCGTTGATATTTATTTATACCGACACACATCGAGTTGCTTATTTAGCGTGGTCATACGCCCTAAGTTTACAGGCAGTGTCGGACCGAGTCAGGGTGGCTTTTCCCACCCACCCGAGCCCTTGCCGGTGCGGTCTTCCTCCACGCTTACTATACTATAGGCTGACAAATTCGTACGTGACAGTGACAGTCCCATGGTCTGCGGGCGACGGGGGACGAAAGATTGCGGGGGCAGGAAAGAAGAGCGCGGGCGGCGGGGCCGCGTAGTCGGAACTTCAGTCGCGACTCGCGTGGCAACGCTTTTGGCGGCCACTTCTGTATACAGGTCATTTCGGACATCACAAAACGCACTCGGTATCGAATTCAAAGATGAGTCCGCCGATAGGCAAAGTTATTGGACGTCAGGCCAAACAAATTGTTTATAGTGTATACCAAATATAATAAAATACTGTATTATTTTTTATAGTATAACTTATATTTTATAATTAAGAATAAAAGAACAAACATTAAAAGTTCAAAAATAAATATGTATGTGTAGGTGTATATTATCTATAAGGATATTTGCAAACATATCCGTTACGTAATTTACACCGTGTGCAGCGGTCAGCGAGATGTCACCCGTCCCCCGACCCCCGCAAACCATGAGACTGTCACGTACGAATTTACCAGACTATACCTACACGCAACATAGTGCACACACGAAGCGAAGATACAATTTTAAAGTTCATTCTCTTCGTGTAACGATTCTGCAAAACTACCTATTTTGTTACTTGTTTCAATAGACAAAGCGTATGTCTCGAGATATTAAAGTGAAATACAGCAACTATTTGTAACAAATATTAATTGCAGGTAATAAAAATTTGCATGTTACTATCATCCAAGCTCGTCATTTTGAGTGCCAAAAAAAAGTTAATCCCCCGGCCTATTGAAAGCTAGCGTAGGTATTTTGACCCCTTAGACCCAGTCTGACGCTGTTTACAGGTAAATTTATTTTTGGGGAGCCGAGCGAGGCTTTAACAGAGTTCATGATATGCTCAAATCGACGATGTGCCGACCACGTATGTAGCTATAAATAATATGATCTACTTCATATTTCAGCCTTGCCACGTCTGCACAGCCGGCGTCCTAGAATGTTTCCCTCTATCTTCTGTGTACGGATTGGATGATCTTTACCACAAATGCTTGCGGTGGATCACCAAATATTTCCACAAAGTTTGGCCGACAAAAGCTTTCGCTACGCTACCGAAAGAACTTCTTGATAAATGCTATCAACAACACATCGTGAATATGACAACGGACAACGTTGTGGATACTGTTTGTGGCTGCGGAATGACAGGTAATTTTAAAGTTTCAAAGCTTTCTTGAACCCCTAGCATCCGACACAGATACGACGTCTATCTGTCCAACTTGTGCTGTCACGTATACCGATTTTGTCAACGTGTAAAAAAGCAAGTCATTGACTTGACCGACATTTGCCGTGGTCGATACCATACTGATACTATTCTGTGTAAATTTCAACTGGCTACCTATACCGGCTGAAGCTGTAAACCTCTGTGACAGACAAACAGACAGACATACAGACAGTCAGACAGACAGACAGACGGACGGACGGACAGATAGCGGAGGCTTAGTAATATAGTCCCATTTGGACCCTGTGGGTACGGAACTCTAAAAAATATTTGTTCAGACCTAACCTGGTTGAAACGTAACTCATTCACGTTTGGTATTATACGTATGGTATGGTAGTATATTGACACATATGACAATGCAATTAAGTGGTAAAATAGAATCGAGCAACGTCCTTGCTTGCTTACTATTGTTTTAGCGACAATGAGAACTCGACAGATAGTTGGAAAAATGTTATCGTCATTTAAAGATTTTTGGAATTTAGTTTTCTACTATTAGAAGTAAGAAGTTACATATCAAACAATAATTCTTAGCGTTGAAGTCAACGTCACGAACGAATATATAATATCCAACTTAAAAACAGGGATACTTTTTATTGCTGCCGCAAAATCTTCTTCCATGCGGACAAAGTCGTGGGCAACAGCTAGTAATAAATATGTATCCTTTCTTATCCAACCCTTTATTGCTGATGGTACCAAACAATCATATGGATCCGTTGGGAAAGAAAATATTTTTTATTTTAAAATGTCGTGGACCCATTAGGAATCAAAGTATGAACAAAAAAAAAAAAAAGTAGAATCGTGGACCATTGGGAACTTCCCATTCCAACAACTCGCTGAAAATGGCCATCCATGTGTTGTAAACAGGTGGTTTCACCAGCGGGTCTACCGCGTAATTCTCATTTTCATCAACATCAACTTGAGATTGAAATTTGACGTGCGTGCGACGACGCCCGCCTAACATGCCATCTCTTTTGCACGCGTTGAATTTCGCATGCATTTGCTTGAAGTTGATACAAATGAGAATTACGCGGTAGAGCCCCAGATCGTGACTCGAATCCATTTTACATACTAAACGTCAAAAGTACCCGGAATAGGAGAGCTTGTATGACTAGATTGATGGATGTGTAAGAGGTGAAAGAGGTGTATCAGAAATCTGTAATCTCTGTAGGTATGTATTTATTGTTAATCCTTGTGGGCTACCACCTAAGTATATCTATACTAATAATAAAGTAGTTAAAAAGTCGTGTCTGTACATTAAATATTTTTGAAGTACCTACATTGTTTATCCGATGTTGTAATATTACATTATAACGCCGCGATTTTGCGCTGCGATTGGCCCAATTTATTATAAAACCGCTGGAAACAAAATCAACAGCAAAGACGAGAAATAAGCCCCGACCTTATTAAGCCACGCCCCCTTTATCCCCATTGGCCTTCAAGTCGCATTACCGCGACGACGCACCCGAGGTTCATGAACAAATTTTCTTCTTATTTTTCGTGAAATTGTTAGTTGAAAATATTATAAATAAAGATCACATAAAGACGATATTTTTGAATGTCGTAGATAAAGTATTGTGTGCAAAATGAACATAATTAGACATTGGGACACTCGTGCAAAATAATTATTACGAAACTCACTTCGTTCGCTTCGTAAACAAGCACTCGTGTCCCAATGTCTCAGATTATGTTACAGCTGCACAAAATACAATTGCGAAATTTTTATTGAAATTGGTTAATATTAGTATTATAGGTAGAACTGGTACTGAGGCCAAAACTGTTTTTAGGGTTCGTACCTAAAAGGAACCTTTATGGTGAGACTCCGTTGTCCGTTCGTCCGTCCGTATGTCACAGCCTCATAACTTTAGCACCGTTAAAGATAAAGACATGAAACTTGGCACAAAAATAGATTTTTTTTGCCCACATATCACGGTGTAAAAAAAATATGAGAACTTGAAATTGTTCAAAATATTTCCGATACAAAAGTGAGAAAAATAAAAAATATTATCCTAAAAATACATTATGTGTATCAAATTGTAATAAATGTAAAAAATAACAAAAATATGTATGTCCCCCCCCCTTATCTCCGAAACTGGTAGACCGAAAAATATGAAAAAAATCATGGCAATATGTGTTTACATAAAGATTACAGGAAAAATAAAGCGGTTGAGAAATTCACGATACAAAATGACAAAATTAAATTGATCATCCACAGTACGGAACCCTAGGTACGCGAGTCTGACTCGCACTTGGCCGGTTTTTTTTCAAGTTTTTTCTATTTGTCTGTATGTTTCGTTACACAACGGATTTGGATGCGGTTTTCTTTATTATTATCGTAGTGCGTTTGCGCAGTTCGGTTTTAAATCTTAACACATTGTTATAAAATTGAAATTCATACAAAAGAATAATCACAGGACTGCAGTAGCTGGCTTGTTGCGTTTACATATAGCAAACTAGAAACAAGATTTTTCGTATATTTTGTATGAAGTGTTTTTGTTCCTGAAGCGTCCATTGATTGACTGATATGTTTGGTGAACAGTGGCGGCACTCCAAAGCTCGCGGTGGGCGGAGACGGTGGCGCGGATGTGCCGGCGGCTCATGAACGCGGCTGCGCACTACGTCGCGTCCCGGCTACTGGCCATCGTCCGCATTGTAGCGACCATGCCGGTCGAGATGCCGCCTCCTGCCGTGCAAGCGCTGGACGACTGTCTCGCTGCGGCCATTGAGTGGGCGCCACCGGACGAAGCTTGCAGGTTTGGGGACTAACACTCATTCGTCACGACATACTGAAACAGTCAACACTCGTCCACTCTCTTTACACCGACGTCTTTAACGTCCCAACGTGATAGGAGTTCATCTTTATCACCGTACTTCAGGCACGGGCATGCAGGTGTTTACCTCAGTGTTTTCCTTCACCGTCAGTAACTGGTAAATACTATACACATAAATTCAAAAAAATCTCATCGGTGCATGTTTGACTGGTAGAATTTGAACCCAACCCGGGTCTCGATATTGAGAGAAGCGAGCTCTGCCAACTGAGGGGGTTTGTGGACTTAAATAACGACAGTAGAACTACATAACTAAAGTGGTCAATAGCTTGACCGTAAGCGCTGCACCTCACCTTAGGCGCGCCGCGCGGCGGGGTGGGGGGGGGGGGGAAGGAAAGATTAGCATGAACTTTCACATGAGATCGATATTGTGGGTTCTTACAAGATTGGTTGGCAACATTTTTAAGGTTGTAAGCTTTTTATATTTTTATTTCAATATTTTATGTTTCATAAAAAATAACTTAATATCTAATAATGCAAAGCTCAGTAGCTTAAAAATAAACCGATATCGTAAGATCTGTCCGACGATATCGATCTCATGTGAACCTTTCCTCCCCCTGCCTCGTGGTGCGGCGCCTATGGCGAGGTACAGCGGTTGCGGTCAAGGTATAAGTGTATTTTTTTGCAATTCCAGCTATTTGCATTTTAGGCCTCATGCCGAACCGGTCTGAGTTATACAAAAGTAAAAATCCTATCACTTGTTGCGATTGCCCTAATGTACATTTGAACATCTTTAGAAAATTTATAAATTAAAGCGTGGCTGATTGAATATCTCATTGTCCGTTTAGTTCGGCTGTCGTCGAATACATTGCATATTTTGCCTTGAACATGTGGTAGCCGACTGACACTCGTTTTGCACCAATACTTATGGGCTTTTGAACATAACTGCGTCTGTGCGGTGTGATCCGTATCAATAAACTTGGTTTTAAAAATGGCTGCTCGCTCTGGCTGTATGGGCGGCATAGACCAACCGAAATATTGCCTGATATTGTTATTAAAAATATCCTCTTATTTTTTATACCATCTGTATTGCCATGAGCGATTACAGACAGAGACTGTATGTGAGAGGTGAATACGAAATTCAAATGTCAAATTTATGTTTAATCCGAGGTCTATTGATACGGGTAGTATACCATGTTACACTGACAGTAGGTGTTGGTATACCTTATCGAAACCGCTGTACCGCGCCTATCGCGCGGCGAGGCGGCGGAATAAGGAAAGGAATTAGCATGAGTTCAAATGAGATCTACAGATTGCGGCAATAAATAATGCACATCGGCTATATTCGGCTTCGTAGAGCGTCGTCTCTATCACCAGACTATTAATGCGTCGTGCGACAGAAATGACGCTACGATACGGTGTGCATTATTTGCTGCCGCGACCTGTATATTGTTTGACTGATCTTACGATATCGTTTTACATTATTTTTAAGCTACAGATATATAACATTGTATATTTTATTAGTAAATATGATGGTAAATGAAATAAGTAATACGTTATATAGTTTTTATTTACATTAATATGTTATATTATTACCTAGTTACTTATTTTTATTTCACCATTATAGTAGTATCTTATTTCCTAATAAATATAAATAATAATAATAAAATGTCTTTATTCCAGGCAGATTTAAACTTAATAACAGCAATTAAAAAAATAAAACAGGCTATATTACTACACACAATATACAAAGTTGTATCCGTATAGCTCATGCTACTCTTTCTTTTGCTCCCCCCACCTCGCCGCGGGGCGGCTAAAGCGCTGTTTCGGTCAAACAAACAATAGTACCAAAATGTACACTGACAGTAGATATTGGTAGCACCGATCGGTTTTAGTGCAAAAGAAATAACAATGTGTGTAAAGCTAGCTTGTGTCCGTGCACCATCCCTTGTTGGTCGATGTTACACTACGATCCGTTCGTGGTTTTTACTTACACCTGCTTAGTTAGTTAACCGAAATACCTCTTGGACCAAAAACGTTTCGGCAAAAAAGCTGATGACGGTCTTATCTATTAATGCAATTAACAATAAAATTACATCTAACTAAAATTAAAACTACGTTGAGTAAATGTAAATAAATTTATTACAATTTCCAGAGCATACGCATTCCTGTCACACATCGTGAAGGAAATCCGAAGCCAGCCGAATCCCAAGCCTGATCTCGTAACCAACGGCGATTTACTCGGAAAGGGAACGCTTTTATGGATGCACGCGAACGAATGGCGGCTAAGATGCGAGAGTTCCATAGTCAGATCGGCTCCACGCGCCATCGATACGCAAGCCTTCAAAGATTTACCACATGACCTCAGGAAAAGACTGCGAGAGCTAGGTTGCATCATCTACGGTACTAGATCGATGTCGTCGACGGCAGCTATGCAAGATAAAAAGATTAAAAGTACTCACATCACAAATAAACAGACGAGACCACACAACTCTACTCGAAGTTTGGATATGGAACATGTTCGGGCTAGCTTCGTACCTTACTCGCCGAAGCCGACTTTGGGGTCGACGGATAACAGGTTAAACAACAGCCAACGTATAAAGAAGATGCCCATATCTAATCCACCGAAAATAAGAACAACAAAGGCGCAAGAAGAACGTGCAAGGTTCAACCTTTCGCAGACAAATCAGTCCCAGGACCGAAATAAAAACCCATCAACAGGGCGTTCGCACCATAGGTTCGAAAACACAAAACCGAGATATCTGGAGTCTAGGCCGATTAAGGAAACTAATAAAAAGTCTGCAGTGAATAGGCTGACGGTAAAGATGGTTTCTTCGAGTGAGTCTTCGCGGAATTCGAGTCCGGTTCTGGCGAGGAATCTTCGGACAAGCAGAGTGAAGGCCCGTCAACCGCCGGAGTTAGGGTCTCATGCCATGTCCCAGGATAGTCTCGCGACCTCATCGCGCCCTCGGACGGCGGAACCCTCGACGGATTCCCTTAGCGAGTCGCAAACCAGCAACAAATACGCTACCTACACCAAGGTCAAGCATTCGAAGGGATCTGTTGAATGTAAGTAAAGATTTTTTTTCGTCTTGTTTTGACAACATAAACTAACACTCAGCACATTCCATTTTGCTCTATGGCAGAATTTGGCGTGGAATATAAAAATTGTTCCGTAAAAATGTTTATAGAAGTATAACCAAAGAAAAAATATGGCTCCTTGACTTATGAGCTAGCTGGCTAAGACGTTTTATCAACCATTAGTAAACATCTCACACGAAACCATAGAGTTAGGATTAAATATATAGTTAAAACATAAAAATGCCGTCTTACGTAAAAATAATACCCAAAATGCAATAGGATATAATTTTTCATGTAAATATACAATAAAAATATCCATATTGATAGAAAATCCAGAATGAACCTGCATACTGTACTGCCACGGAAATAGGCCATCATAATAGTTTTATTTTGTAAAAGGACGGCGGATTTTTTGTAACGAAACTAAGAGATGATTTAATATTTATATATTATTCTAAGTTTGTATGTAGGTATATCAATAAGCGTTATGTATTTCCATGACGTTTATAATATTATTCAATGTGTAAACTACGTAATTGATTAAAGGAAATTTCCCAATAAACCTGAAACAAAAAGTGATAGACTCACAAATACTGCCATGTCTGCTGTTTGGATGTCAAAGCTGGGCAACAAATGATCGAGTCAAAAAGAAACAGATCTTTCCAAAGAGCAATTGAGAGAAGCATGCTTAACATTCGACTCAAAAACAGAAAACAACTCTAGACATACGAGAGAAAACCAAGATTAAAGATGCCCTAGAAATCGCAGCTATGTCACAATAATAAGTGTCAAATGCGATTGCACCTTTTATTATAGAATAGATCAATATATAACTAATTCACCTATTTAATTTTGCTGCTCGGTTGGCTACTTTGTATTTGAGTGAAAAACGATTTTTCGAGTCTACTTCATCTTAAAACAATATTACGCCGAGGCATAATACGCAGGCTTGGAAAGTGGTTGTGCATGCCGTGACTGTATTTTGAGTAAAACTCTTTTTTGACTTTTTCTGTCTATGGCTAGCCAGCTCATAAGTTTTTACGTACTAAAATAAGCTTTGTATGGTCGTCATAATACGCATCTTTAAAAACCCTAACTCACACCAATGTAAACATTGCCATCATGCAATGCACACAACTAACATAACAATAAGTGTTAGGTGTCACATTAAATAGCCATAGTACGGTGGTTATAAGTCCGTAGTATTCCCCAACCCCTGGATAAAACAGCTTTATAATTTAAAGTAGGGCCACTGAGTGATGGCACTTATGACAGCTGCATTTAGTGATGAGGTACATTTCAAATTTCGGTTAAAAATTAAAATCAAGTGTGAGTTTACTCAACATTAGACACATCATTCAACATTCAACATAATAATACAAAAGGAAAATATGCCAAAACCTTTGGCGTTACTATCGGAGGGCTAGGCGGTGTAGTGCCCCGGGCCCCCCCAAGAGATTATTTTCGTTTAGTTTAACTTCGTCATTGTTTTGTTTTTAATTAAATATTATTGCGTAACTCGGCGACCTCAAACACGACCTATAAAAAATGAGAAACTTTTTTTCTAAGAAAAAAAAATTCTTTGTTTCTATACGAATTTTAGTGCACAATAAAGCAACATTCAAATCGAAAAATAATAACCGAAACAAGTAGTACATCACTATCAACAATGAAGTATTACATTTTTTATTCACACTTGCTTATAAATAATTACGATACTTGTAGGCATTTAAACGTCATAGGCGCTATCACTCAGTGGCCCTACTGTAGTCATGTCATTTGATGGGGATTAACTGTACTGAAAGGTGGAACAGACTAGTTCTCGCAATTTTTTTTATTAACTCTTAGTTGTGACCATTTACAAAAAATTAAGTCTTACTTTAGAAGTACATATACAATTTTTACAAACTTCAGTTTTTTATGCATAAATAATTGTACATTGACCTTTTTTATTTGTGGACGCTGAAGTCGCTTAGCAACGACTTACCTAACTGAAGCTTCTGCGACGAATTTAAAAACTTTTTGCTTTGGAAGCTTACACGTAAAAAATTACAAAAGGCACGATTGTTAAACATCAATGTAATGTTAATTTTGCGCTAACTCAAAAGACACGCAACGTAGGTAAATACGGGGTTTCACTTTCTTATAATGAACTTGAAAATTAATGCTGATTGAATTGTTAATCGCAACTGACGAAAACCTGTACTGCTAAATTGTTTTCATTAATATCAATGTGTCGTTATTTATTTTCAGCAGTAAAATCATACAACCGTACGACGTTTGGACTGTCTCCGTCAACGAACAACATGAGGACCAAAATACCTGTTTACCTGAACCATGTGAAGGCAGAATCATCTCAAAAACGGATCGTGAACGGCCGTGCCCCAGCTGTCTGCGCGTCGACAAGGCCCGCCCCCGATCGTAAGATATCTGGCTCTCTCATGATGGCGACCAAGTCTAGTTCAGCGAAGATGGTGCCCAAAATCAACAAGGAACAACCCAGCAAGCCTTCTCCGAAACAGCAAAAAAGTTCGAAAACTTCTAATAAACAGCAGCAAGAATCGACGCCGGAACATAACCCACTGGATATCCCAGTGATGGGTCGCTCAGGTACTTTCTTGAAAGATGAACCCACTTTTGGCGATAAAACCACTAATATTGATATTGAGCAGTAAGCGTTTAGTTGTTCGATGCGTTATTGATATTTATTGTTGCTGGCGATAACTCATGATTTAAATGTAGCATTATTGCGAATATTTTGTGCAAATCCTCGAATGGTTTTACCAGTGAACAAGCCAGATAGCCAGTTTATAAATTAACAATTTCGTCAGATTCCAACACTGACGGCAGGATAGAGTATAACATTTTCAACGCGTATAAAAAAGATGGCATTAGAAGCTATGTCACGACCTCTGGTTTATGAACGCAGCCCTGTATGTGCCGTTTGAACAACATTTATCGTAGTTACTGAAACATATACAGTTCGCGTCAAACTAAAATGCGCGCCTGAAGTTCTTCATTTAATTATATTGCTTTTAAAAGAGCATAATTTTCATGACAAAGACGTTTCAGCTCCGATATAAAACTGATTGAAAAGAAACAACACACGCAGATAATAGAAAACACATAAAGAAATTGTAGTTTTGTAGCCGCGATTTCAAAATAACAGAAGTTTTGCGCGCTCGGCATTTGATTAGAGCAGGATACATAGTTAAAAAACAAAAGCGTTAGAGCTGATTGAATTCATGCATTTAGCTGCAGATCTATTGCAAAAAAGGAAGTGCCTCACCACATGAGTTCCTTGATCGATTCTACGCATTTTGAGTTCGGGGACTTGGGCTGTAAATCTTCACGATATCTTATCGAGAACATAAGTTATAGCTTGGACTACAGTTTGATTAAAACTCTTACTGGTCACGTGAAATAGTTAATATACTATTAAATTGATAGTGCTTGTTTACCTAGAAAGTAAGTAAGTAAAAGTAAGACGTCTTCAGTCAGCCGGCGAGTTTCGCGGAGTGTGTGTCGGCCTTGTAAGGCGATCAAGTATAGTTTCGTTCGGAAACAATACAAGATCAAGAAATAATTTCGTTCGGAAATGCGGCTAGGCCTTCAGCCTCGCCAAAGACACTTTAGCAAACAATCACTTACGAGATCAAGAAATAATTTCGTTCTGAAATGCGGCTAGGCCTTCAGCCTCGTCAAAGTCACTTTACCTGACAACCATATAAAAGATCAAGATATAGTTTCGTTCGGTAACGCGGTTCGGCCTTCGGCCTCGTCAAATACACGATAATAAGAATCAAATACCAGATCAAGAAATAATTTCGTTGGGGAATGCGGCTCGGCCTACGGCCAATCATATAAAAGATAATATCAAGATAATCAGCAAATATTTTTCTTTTTTAATATGATGAGTGTCCCCCCCCCTCCCCATTTCCCCACCAGAGTGAATTTTCGCTTTGGTGCCCGGATTCAAATTGCGTATAATCGATCAAGGAACACATGTGATGAGTATGAGGCACATGCTTTTATGTCAAAACCGAAGGTTGACCTCTTTTTTGAGTAATAGATTTTCAGCTAATTGTGGATCCCATTGTGGCGTGTTGGACACGAACTGTATATGATATCTTGTCATCTTGTGACATGACCCCGTGTGTTTTACAGTCTCGGATTTAATAAGGAGATTATTATACTTTTTTATCCTGTTGGATCTATTCCAATTTATCTTAGGACGAAAATATGCCTGACTACGTCGTGAGTAAAATGGCCTTATATATTTTAGTGTTGGTTAGCATAGCGTCAGCTTATTCTTGCATATTGATGCTTATTTCATTAGACTTCTTGTGGGTATTATTTATTTCAATCAGGAGTAGCACATTAAGAAAAGTTTTCGCTGTATAATGAAATTTCGTTCAATAAAACAGTGCAATAATTATTAATATTAGGTGTATTAACAATTAGTTCATCACTACACGTGTATGCCATAAATTGTATCATAAGTACCTACATAATAATAGTATTGTAATATCAATGTGGATTTTTATATTTTGATTTCAGCTATAATAGGTTAGGTGTATCGTCTAAGATAAAAAAACATAAATTTGAAATAATTAAAACTTGCTTAAATACTACGTTTCTGCAACCTTCCAAATATCTGTACAGTTTCACACCCGCTTGGGAATCACATTTTATATCATCAATGGGCACAATAAAAAAACAGCCATAGAAATGCTAGGGAACAGGTTATGGACATCGATTGAGACGAGTATAGCCTTAGCAGTCACAGGTACATTTTTTATCTTGTTAACTAGGTCTATGGAATTTTTGACGGTATTTTGTGGCTCAAATTTCTGCTTTTTCTAGTAGCTACTTGATATGCAGGAGCTCCAATATTAGCTACGACAGGGCGGATGGGATGGTTTTCTTTGTGCAGTTTTGGGATTTGAGGGTTCATGTTTTTCAGTCTATATGTGTTTTTATCGGTACAACTGTTTGTTGAATTTATGATTTCCTTACGGTTCTAGAATAGTGCTGTGTTGGATCCTTTTTTAATTCCTGGAATGCTGGTTATTTTAAAATATCTAGTATTTGGGCATCGCACTGTTTTGTTGCTACTACAACGGTGTTTCCGTTATCTGCCTTTATTAATTAATTATAATTTTTTATTTTAATATTATTTTATGAGCTATAAACGACCGACAAACGTATGTCAACAATGATTGTAAGGAAAAACATAAACAAAATTGAGTAGTAAATTACAGGTTGTTAGAGTTGCCATTCGAAAAAAAAAACCCTAAAAATGCCGTTTTTTTTAATAAATGTCAGCAGTGACATACGTAAAAATGGAAGTTATGTCAGATAAATAAATAATATTGGTCACAATTTTGAAAAAGGAACTTAAATAAATTGAATAAATAAACTTACCACAAAATAACTGTCAAAAAAGCCGTTTTTTAAATATCATATTAATTAAAATATAAAAGTGACGGCGATTTATTTAGATCTAATTGTTGATTGAGAATTTCATGTCGTCCTTTCGAAGTTCGTTTGTTTATCTCAAGTGCTTTCAATGCGGTCATTTTGTTGCATATATGAAGAGCTTTAAAATCTTGGGTCTTATCAAACGAGTGGTTTTCATCGATAATACGTTCCGCGAATTGAGAGTCGGTCATTTTGAGGCGCAAGCTTCTTGAATACTCTTTAGTTCTTGTGTCAAAGAACCTACCTGTTTGTCCTATGTATATTTTGTGGCAGTCGCTGCACGAGAGCTCATAAATCCCACTTTTCATAATCAATGTCAGTACGATCTCTGGTATAAAAAGCCAGACGATGGGTTTTTAGGATATTTGCACATTTATATGACACTAATCCTATAATGGTAGTTTAACCCACTTTTTTAGTCTTTTTCATCAGTATTAATTGTGCTACTCTGTTGATATAATAGTGAATTCGCAGTTTTTTTGTGCTTATTCTTGAATATTTTATCTACTGTTATTGTATCGTTAGTAATTGTTTTTATTGTTTTTAGCTCTTCTCTAAAATCTTTATCACTCATTGGGATAGACAAATCCCTGTGGATCATGGCATGGAAGAATGCTAGTTTATGTGTATTCGGGTGCTTCGAATTGGCGGGGATTATGGTGTTAGTGAAAGTCGGTTTTTGATATATTTTGAATGTGTGTTTTCCTAAACCAATTTCAATCGTCAAGTCTAGAATAATTATGGTTTGATGTCCTATCTCTAAAGTAAATGGAATATTCTGGTCAGAGAAATGTCAAAAAATTATTCAAGTCTGTCTCTGTCCCTGTCCACAAACATAAAATATCATCAACATATAACGGTATAGCATATATAGCATACCTATGAATTAAGGACTGTCTTTCCAAAAATGTCCATGAACACGTCCGCACACAAAAGAGACAGAGGACTGCCCGTCGCTAAACCTTTAGACTGCTTGATAATTTTACCATTGTAAGAAAAGTAATTGTGTTCCAGGCATACACCGATTCGAAAAAAAAATCGTTTATTCTCATATATCTTTAGGGTGTTTTTCCATACTTCACCTTCACTCATAGGTGGTAGTATTATTTATGGTAAAAAAATAGGCAAATAAAATATTATAATTAAATTATTTATAAAATTATTTTCTACTAAGAGTATAAGTTTTGGGCTGAGGTAAATTAACATTTTCGGCACATTTTATATATTTATTATTTATATTACAATATTAATGTTGTGTGCCATTAATGTGTGAAATTAATGCATTCCCATTAAAGTTCTTGATAAAAAATACATAATATTTGTAAAATCTATGTAATTGTTAGTTGAGCTTTTTATTTACGTATTATTTAGGTGTAGGGTTTTATTATTGGATTTTGTAAAGTACCCTTGCTAGGATAAAGTCGGCCACAAATTACTTCCATATCTCATCATCATATCAGAATGCATTGTGCTCTGGTGGGTAATATGGCTATATATATATATATATATATATATATATATATACGTTCAGCCATTATTGTGCCAGCTGTTTTAACAAAATTGAATTAATTGATGTTTTTGGGGGCTTTATACTTAATTTAATGAATTTATATAGAGGTACTTTAAATATATAATCTCATTTTAATCAGTTTTATTTAGAATGAACTGTATGCTGCTTTTAGTTGAAGGCCTGATTCGTAATGGATTTTCCAAATTAAAAAAGCTTTAATAATGTAACATATCGTTATCAATAAAGAATCTGAATCTAATGGGTAGAGACATTTTATGGAGCTTTTAAATGAATTAGAACACGATATAAAATAGTTTTTTAGGGTTGGAGTAACGTTATCGAACCATATTAACGTTTCTTCGTGCAAATGTCATATTTTTGGAGTTGGAATAGTTCAGACGCTGAGTATTGTTCAATTTGGCGTCGATCACCTCGCGGCGTTGGCGTTTTAAGAGCATTTGTGGAATATATTTTCACGACTATATATTTTTCAGACCTAATAAGCTATATTATTATATTATACAGCATAGTAACAGCATCTTTAATTTGGCAAATCGGTGTCAAATCAGGCCTTACTTAATTTATATTCTACTATTCTTTATACAAAGTAGATTAATGTATTTAATTTTGCCTGCAAATAAAATATAACTGCAATTTAAATTATACCTGAAAATATTTTCTTGCTTTACCAGTGTAAATATGCTTGAGACTAAAATATTTTTGTTTTAAAAATAATAAATTTACGGGCTTATAGCTGATGTAGACCAAGTCGAAAAGATAAGTTCCGATATATTTAGCAAAACGCGATTGCATCGATTATACTTTGTACGAGTATATATTTAAAGATTCTGAGTTCGAATGTACCATAAAAGGATTATGAATTTAAAATTAATATTGATAGAAAGAAGCCAAGATCCGCTAAAGAGAAGCTCGGAGCGTCACGAGACCTACCCAACGGCTAGTGGCTAAAGCTAGATCCTATTTTTTATTTTTATTTTTGACAAGTACATGTCTAAACTTCATAATCAGATCTCACATTAGCCACCAGAATTAGCCAAAATTCTTGTGACTGTCGGGCCCCGGGATTATCTTAAATACATTCTTAAAAATTTGACAGCACTCAATCCAAAACCGCCAAACGAAAGACATTTTTCGTTTGATTATATCCGAAATATTAATATGATTAATAATTTTTATAAAAATCGTCTTGGCCTAGTAAAGACTCCACGCTCGTCAAGTTTATCCTTTTTTAAACTGTACTTAAAGTGCATACTTAATTTTGTTTACATTGTTGTTTTAGGTATCATAATATGCTTAAAAGTTGTCATATATATGGCTTAAAATATTAATAATACTGGCTATACTCTGTAGGTATTTAGTTTATAATCAAATTATTTATTATTAGATGTAAGAGAAGGCATAGGTAATATTAGGTAAAAAATAAAATTCATAATTACTATTTTAACTTTTCAAAATGATCTCAAAAGTGCATAAGTATTTGTAAATTGATGTAAAATTTTGTTTTAGGTCTGCCATATATGTCGTGTTAACACTACATTATGTCGTAACTGGCTTGTATTTTTATTAGTTTGTATGTCTTTATGTGTAGCTAAGTACCACCCTAATAATTACTTCGTTTATATTGTATATTGTGATTGTATTGCTTTTCTCTGCCAGGAACAAGAAACATATTTTAATTTATATTTTACAACCTATTTTAAGTCTTCCAATCTTCACTTTTCACCGTTATCATAAAATAAAAAATAGAAGCAACTTATAAACGATTTTACCTAATCGTAGATATTACTGTAAGTAAACATAGTACTTATACATCTCGTAGCGTTCAGCATAAATGCAGCTTCTGTTTTTCGAATTAGGACCCTTCTTAAAAATGGTGACAATTCATAAATAACCCCCATTATTTTTCCGGTGGTAGCAATGTAGTTCACTCTGCCTGTGGTCGAGTAATACATTTGTGCGTCTAGCCCTTCATGATTGTAAATGTAGAATGAAAATTAAAGCCATCATTTTAACAGATTATATTTTCTTATTTTATTTATTTCACCTTGATATTCCGTGTTCGTGCCAGTGCGAAACCACCTTTTACCTAGCCAAGTGGTCTAGAAGTCGCCAGTCAACGAGTTTATTGTCAAGAAATATCAATACATACCTATATAATAAAAGAGTAGAATCCGCTGTGTCTGTACATTGGACAAAAGTAATAAAAATAGAAAGGGGGTGTCTGTATTTGTGGCCAGTATCATTTTGCGAAAAAAGAGTGTCAGACGATTATGTCGTGAATCGGAACGCAGTGAATTTCGATTATAAAGACAAACTAAGGACATCAAAAAGAACCTAATTTAGCATGAAATGAAGACAAACGTCATAAAGAACCTAATTTTGCAATAAATTAAATTTCAAGCTGACCTGATAGTCATTCCGCAACGGGGCCCGGAAAGTTCGATTCTCAAAACTAATTTCGAGTATTAAATGGAAATTTTTCATAAAGGTAGAAAAAAAATATTTTTTTAATGCAAAACTTAAAAGGCCTGTATCTGTATCTCTCAAACGGCTGGAGCTAACTGTTGACGGGTGTATAGGAAAAGGTCTCGACGAGATCTACCTGCCGAAAGTTTCAAAACTTTACAGGCCCGTATCTCCCAAACGCCTGATGCTAGAGACATGTTCATGGTACTCTAAGAAAAAGGCTCGGCGAGATCTGGACGACGGTAAAAAAAAGTCGAAAAAAAAAATTTACAAAATTTTGATCGGCCATATCTCCTGAACGGCTAACTGTAAGGAGTTTGGGTTTCAACTATAGTAATCGGTCAACTGGGGCTACATGACCGAACAAAAAAATTTGAATTTGACAGGTTTTGACAGTTTTTTGACAGGTCCAAAAAATGTTTCACTACGTCGTCGATTGATAGCTTATTTGTCATAATCGGCTTCAAAACATTTTAAGTATTGATTTTTGATTAGCTACGAAACTAAAAGAAGGGACAACCCTGCAACAGTAGGTATTTAAGTCTCGTACGGGGCGTGAGTTAACCTACTGTTCTGGTTTTACTATGGTACTACTTTCATCCGACAAGTGTCGTAGAGTAGAGCTCTCGCACGCACTAAATTTTGGTATGTATTCGGTACGCCACGAACGAACGTTCTTTTCGTATGCTCCGTGTCAATCCCATACGTTGAGACTGTGCATTTTTATATTGCATTTATTTAAAGGCTTGTTTTGATTCGCTTCAATATACTTAGGAATGTGAAGGTGTTACGATGTGCAGATGATAGTTTTTATATTTACAAGAGAAACTTAATTTGATAATGCGATAAGATGTTTTATAACGAATTTGTAACTTGCTAACAGCAACGTTCCAAAATCGAAAACAACCAAGAAATATGTCATCATAAAAAAGGGACGATTTGCAAACTTATTAAAAACTTGTACAATAAGAATGACCCAACATAAATAGTATAAGAGCTGGTGAAAATTTTGTTTCCAGCTTTCATTCTAAAATATTACCAAGATTATTGCATTTTAATGTTAATTATGTCCTTGTGCTTGTACTTCACTGTTAGCCTTTTAATGAGATGTCCATGTATACAGGGTGGTAGGTGATTCGATATCATCTTCACAAGCATGTATAATGCCTATAGTGCTGTATGCCAAAGTGAACTATCTTTAAAGAAGTTTGAAATATTCAATATTTTAAGAAAAGAATCCCAACTTTATTATATATTATTCATAAATAGTAAAATAAAAGTAACAGGTCAAAATTAATACAGCGTGATCTTAGCCATCCATAAAAATTCAATGAATTGGATGATAATCAAATTAGGCAACAATTTGAACGCTCACCAAATAAAATTGTACCAGTAAAAAACTTCAGAACATAATTATTATCTGTGAGAAAGATTAGTAGCCCAACAGCCAAAAAAAATGAAATTATTTTCATTTTCATACGGTTAATCTGTCACACCTTAGAAGTCGAATTACCGCTCGACCTGTATGTTATTCCTTGTAAGTAATATATTATAAATTAATTAATTACTGTTGATAAAGTAAAATATTATTTAGATTTATGTTGTAATAAAGCAAATGATGTGCAATATAAAGTTGTTTTTTTTAATAGGTCTAATATTTTGTACATTCAGGATGTCCAAGGGTGGAGGATGGATGTATGGGATTTTTTTAAATTATTATTTCTTGTTCTAATAGTGAGGATTTTGTGTGTTGCATTAAAACAGAAATACGTGTTCATTTTTATATAATTTGAATAATATCTTCTGCCTCCGCTTTAGCCTCAAAATTTAAGATTTTTTTAGAAAAGTCAATGTTCAATGTACTGTACTTAGCTTAAAATAAGTTTTAAAAGGGTATTAAATGATACTCAATTTACAAGTGAGGCATGTTAAGATAGGATTTTACTAAAATAAAGAAGAAAAGTGTTTAACAAATATAAAAAAAATATTTTAAGTTGCTCTAAAATCACGTTTTGTCTCAAACTTTGGCATTTCCTTCCTTGACTCTATTTTGGCCTTTACGGCATCTAAACGTGCCATTTTTGTGCATTGAGAAGTGGCAGCTTCTGTGGTTATTTTCACGGCTGATTGGTTTTACCTTGTATAATATATATTTTACCTATCATTTTAATCGTAAATATATTGCTACATAAATTAAATAAACCTTTAATTTAGTTCATGTACATTTATTATTTTATTACATATATTTTCTTTATTAGATTAAATTTGACGTGTAAGAAGTGTATATATCTATACCTGCTTTGCAAAATAAACTATTTGAATTTGAATTTGCACGCTCCACAGCTTGACTATGGCATGGTAGTCTCAAAAAGACCAGTTGACCCTCTCCGCCCGATTGGACGATATTCTCTATTTCCTCCGTTGTTAACTAAACGACCTAAGGAAGATATTATTCTGTCAAAAAAATCAAAACTCGGAAAAACTGCCCCCTGCCCTGAATGCTCTTCTGCATCACTGTAGGCGATCGGTATACCAAGCCAGTATCTAGGCTTGCGCGCATATGGCGGAAATAAAACCGCCAGATCCATGCGAGTATAGATGGTAGAAAAAAGCCGACAAACTCCTACCAATTTGGATTAATATTCGTACTGTTTCTGTAGCATGTCAAGTCACAATAAAGTGTGGATGCAAGCTGAACTGTTCTAAAGCATATAGTTGCGTAAAGAACTCATTAAACTGCACTGCTCTCTGCAAATGTTCTTGTAAAAAATAACTCAAATTTAATACTTATTTTAAATGTTACATGGTCTGTTCTGCAGTCCTTGCAGCGATGCCAAGTTGACTGGCGTTACGTGGAGATGCTGAAATGTCTTTATGACTCCGCTACGATGTGTGTTCAAGTACATGGTGTACAATCAAGACCTATACACCTTCAGCGCGGCGTGAGATTGGGAGATGTTATTTCTCCAAAATTGTTTACCGCCGCGCTGGAGGACGTCTTTAAAACACTAGACTGGAATGAACGAGGCATAAACGTGAAGGTAGAATACATTTCACATCTTTTCTTTGCCGATGACATCGTGATTATGGTGGAATCGCTGCAAGAACTAGAGGAAATGCTGCGCAGCCTAAGCGATTCTTCTAGACGAGTGGGCATGTGGATGAATTTGGACAAGACTAAGTTGATGTTTAACTGTCATGTCATCCAAAGGCCAGTAACCGCCGCCAATGCCAGTGTCGAAGTTTTTCAAAAATATGTTTACCTGGGTCAATTCATCCGGTTGGGTAAAAACAACTTCGACGCCGAGGCCTGGGCAGCATTCGGGAAGTTACGTCACCAATACCGCAGTGCTTAAAGACTAAAGTAATCAACCAGTGCGTCCTTCCAGTGATGACGCTGAGACGTGGTCTGTTACCAAGCTATGGAGCGGGCTATGCTATGCTTGGAATATCTCTGAAAAATCCGTCAGAGATCAAAAGTGACCAACCTAGCCTGCCGAATCAGTAAGTTAAAGTGGCTCTGGGCTGGCCATATTTGTCACCAACACGATAGCCGTTGGGGCTGAAACGCGTTGGAATGGAGACCACGTACAGCAAAGCGTAGCGTAGGTCGACCTCGTGCCTGCTGGACCGACGACTGAAGGATGCGGGTGAGGATGACGCAGGACCGCTAAGAGCGGCGTGATATTGGAGAGGCCTATGTTCAGCACACACAGGCTGATGGATGGATGGATTGTTACATACGATTAATTAACTACCTAAGTTCCTAAATTCTTGTCTTACGTGGCCTACGAAAATAAACTATAAAAAAAAAATTGTGAAGCAATTTTCTCGTAAACTATTATATTTATCAAAAAAGTCGTTATAAGTGAAGATATAGACAAATTTATACTTAACAATTTTTTCCTTAGATGTTTTATGTAGCACTTAGTGTTTTTGAGTTATGATAAAATCAACGATTTTTTAAATAAAGAAATGTTTTTTTATGGCGGCTATTTTGTGTTTTTTGTAAGTAGAGTTTGGCCCCCCCTAAATATTATTTAGGAACAGCCTGAAGAATAGTTACCATCAAACAGCAAAACTTTATCATGACCGGTTCACACTGAAGCATTCATACCTACTACTGGTGTTAATTAACCTTGAGGTAAGTTCTTTTTATATAGCTTTATAGGGTTCGAAAATATGGGATATTTATAATAAAAATAACTAATATCAAGATATATTTTATAAGGGGAAATTTAATCAACCGCCCAAATCCATACTGGATAGTCGGTTAGTGATCAGGAACAATGTCTAGTGACCCTTCAGGTGAAATTCTCCGCTCACTGTGGTCGCGTGAAGTGATCGCGCGAGCGTCAATCAAGACTTTCAGCAACGATCACGTATATTTAAACGCTGACGCTAGTAAAACTGCCAATGCATGTACCTAACTCCTACAGTATGTTTGATCGCAAGGTCGTCCTATCTAACGATGCGTCGATGAACAATTTGGTCGCATAGCAAGATCGCGCGGCCATCAATTAGGACATTTAGTAAAGATCCATATGTTTGATCGCATGGTCGTGCGAGCAGTGCGACGATCGCATCGCATGATCGTGCGAGCGATAGCCAATTAGGACGACGCCTAATCCGTTCGCGCAATGTTTGCCGCTGACGCTCTGACGTCGCCTCGCTCACTCATTCACGTAGGGCGCGACACAGAGCGGTGCGGTAAGTGGGCGCACATTCCATGAATCGGCAAACTTAGCGCCTAACTTTAGTAGTTCGAATTCGGCAAGTTAAGGATCACATTTATTCAATATATATTTTAATGCAAACTAGATTTAATAGAATGCAATTTATCATTGTCAATGAACTTTGATTAGGTATTGTAGTTAGCAAATCCGTACTTTAAAGTACTAGGAGAAAAAAAAGAATGTCATAAATTAAGTCTTTTATTTCAGAAAAACGATACAATATAGCAGTTTAACAACAACACCATACGGAAAATTTAATTTAACTATTTCTATTGTTAAAATAAACATAGTGGGATAGCCGTATCCGAATAGTCTCCAAAATAACAATGAAAAAACATGAAATGACTAAAAAGCGGTTACAATTATTTTTAATATACTCAATAAGTAGATAATAATAATAATAAGTAAGTAAGTGAAATAAAAAGCCAACGATCTCGCAAGCGACCGATGCCGTTCACACCGTAGCCTAGGGCTGAACCAGCTTCTACAATATATCCCAAGGACAATACTAGATAAAACTTATGTATATACAACAGTCCATTCACCGTATTGAATTTACACATTAATATTATAAATATAAAAAATAAAAATGCACGCAACAAGAACGATGTCCTTGTCCAAATATACTGACACGAAACTACGATTAAAAGTGCTATGAATCATGATGACACCTAGTATTACATATAAACGAGTGGGGCGATCTAAAACCCACGCACAAGATGACATGAGCCCGTCTCACGATCGAGGTTCTATACTAGCCGAGCCTGGCCATCCATCCTCAAACGACGTCCTCCTCCGTGATACATGCAGCCTACTAACTCCGAGGTAAATTAAATATACAACGCCTAATATTTAACACATTTTATATAATTATCTAATTTACTGTATAAATATATAGGTCTCTGTATAAGAAAGCCGATAGGTACATTTCATTTTTAGGTCCAGAATCATAATGCTTTATTTTTACAGAATATCTTGAAAATGATACCAGCGGGTCTACCGCGTAATTCTCATTTTCATCAACATCAACTTGAGATTGAAATTTGTCGTGCGTGCGACGACGCCCGCCTAACATGCCATCTCTTTTGCACGCGTTGAATTTCGCATGCATTTGCTTGAAGTTGATACAAATGAGAATTACGCGGTAGAGCCCCAGCTTGTATATTATTACGTTTGTTGGAACGCTACGGACTCCCACAATAGTATACAAATAACTTGTGATAGATAAGTTATATGTGAACAAATGTATTCATGCACATGCAAAATTTCATATTATGCGTATATAGTCATATAATCAATGGTATCGGTTCGGCATAACACGTCTTAACTTATTTGACAGGACTAACCTTGTTTTAAGCGTCCTGTCTTATTCTTTCTTTATCGAAAAGACAAGTGACGATCTTCACCGAATCGGTACCAATATCATTAAAGTGTGCTAAAATAACATTTATGGTTAACTTACCATAGTGCACTTTGATAGGGTTCGGTGTTGAAAAAATAAAAAAGGATCTATTAAACTGATACTCGTTTGTCTATCCGTCAGTGTGTATGTAAGTCACAGCCTCTTTATTACTTAGGAACTGTCATAAAAGTCAAAACTTTGAATAAATAAATAATAAATAAAAGACCACTTGCAATGTGGGACCCGAGAAGCAAGGATTAAAATTTCAAAATTTACAAAGCAAAAATAATTTACGATATCTTATAATAAGTTTTCGAAAGGTCCAAGTAGAATACAAAATGCTAATAAATAAATGAATTTCCAGCTTATTTTTAGTACGGAACCCTGCGTGCACAACAATAACTTGATAGTTTATTTCATTTAGTTTCACTGTACTAAAATTGTTTCAGAGTATAAATCAAAGCGTTTCCTGTTTTAGACAGAGTAACAAATACCGGCTTATGTGGTTGATCGCTTTTAAATCATAGGTTACACTTACAGTGAACATCTGTTAATCTGTGGTAACATAGCCCGTTGGCGACATCTATAAGAAATTTAAAATAAATCAACCACACGCTGCGTCATTTATACTTTCAAGCTGCATCTTGGTGACATGTTGCAACAGAGCTATGCATCATGATTTATATAAAGGTGCTTGCGTCAGTTTTCGTTCCGAAAAGCACAACTTATTATTGTTTTCATTATATTTTAATAAAAAGTGTTAAATAAATGTGATTTGTGGCATTACACGCCAATAGTTTGATGTCAGTTAAGCTTTTGTAGTAAAGTTGCGTTATTTTAAATATTAATTTGTTAATGATCCTGCACAAATACTTTAAATGCTAAAAAAGCTTAATTGATAGTAAATCACATTTATTTAAGGGTGCTCAAACAAAAATCAGTGAAATCCACAAAATATCATGGAAAACTGTTTTTCCTGGGGAGCCACTCTTAACAGTCTTTTTAATTCAATAAGAAAGAACTATTACAAAAGATTTTACCTACATTTTTTTATTTTATTATTCTGAGCTATTCAAGAGATATTGGAATTTCTATAGTCAACAGCTTGGAATTTCTATATTCAATAGCTTGGAATTCTAAGAAATTATAGCAAAAAATAATGTACCATCAGGTCAATTATTTCGTAATAAAAAATACTTTTTAGAGAGTGGCTGTCTAGGATCCATTCGTGGGTTTCATTGATTTTCGTTTGAGCACCCTTAATACTTTTTATTCAAAAATAAGGAAAACAGTAAGTTAGCGTTTGGGAACGAGCTCTGACGCAACCATCTTAACATTATATTATGTGTTTATTAACAAGCGATTGCACAAAAAGCACACCTACTATCAGTGGTTACTCCTTTATGGCTTTTGATTTCAGTTTTATGACCACCCAAAAATGTACTCCTCATACCAGTTACTATATCATTTTAAACATTAACCCCCGGTTTCTGAAAGGCCAATCAAAGTTAACAGTAGATTAAATAAAACTTTAACCGCAAATAACGGTGAAAATAAAGCATATATGAAGTCTGAATAGTGATGAATCAATAATTAACTTAGTTAATTTTTGATTTCAATGTAAAATTCCCACTTTTTCTGGCTTAATCCGCAGATAATAATTTTTTAATCTACTGTTAACATTGATTGGCCTTTTAGAACCCGGGGGTAACTTTAGCATATTTAGTGACCGGCTCAGCCAGGACCCAAGTTCATCTCCCATACAAATTCAGTGATCACTTCAAAATTACGCAACAGATTCTTATGATAAAGGCTTAGATCACCAATATCTAAACATCTGTAACAAAAAGTATTATTTCCATAGCGTGCGTTGTATAAAAATTAATTCGAAGGAGACCCTTAAAATACACATGACTAAAAAATTATATTAAACTTAATTTAACTGGATAATTTGGTAGAGATTTTCAAAATAATGCTTCCGTATTTTCAGATTATCAGAAACGCACATTGATTTGCACATAATCTAGAGAGAACAAAAAGAGGCAACATAACGATACCCATAAAATACAATTTTGAACAAATTACCAAACACATTAGGAGACATTAACATTGCTTCGCACAGTGGCTCACTCTGAAATCAGCTACTGACATCAATTCAATAGTAAAAAAGGCGATATCTAATATATGATACACACAAAAACGTTTCATCACCATGTAAAATATCTCAGACAATAACAAATAAAGGCAATAATGATATATCATTTGTATCACTGTTGCTACTACGGCGACAACGACAACGACTCAACTAGTTCGAGGTATTATGTTCCTTATTGCTTACAGAACTTACATTTGACATACTAAGGCTGTTTGTTACTTTTGGCATTTAAAAGATAATTAAATTTCCTCGTTGATGCGGAGGTTCTAGAAGCAGAAACGTTTGGAGGCTCATTCTTCACGTCGTCGACAAATGACAACCTACGCAAACTAGCATGATGACTGAATAATATCTCGCTTACGCGTATGGTAATCCCTTTATCGAAAACGTGGCGATTGAGCACTAAATTTGCTTTTAAAGCTGGCGCTAAATTAAAGGCCAACCAAGTAGTAGAATAAAATTAGTTTAGAGATGGTGAACCTTTTAACACGCGCGTTTTTATTTTTCTCTCCAAAAATAAAACAAAACAAAAACAGCGATAAAATACAATATTTGCTATCCTCTTTTTATCAAAGCGTAAGTTGCCGTTCTAATATAAGGTGCTTCCCTATGAAATTGGCGAAATTTTCTTACAGATTCATGGAGTTCATGATTCCTGTAACTCAATATCTATTTCCATTATCTGTTTTTTGTTTGAAAGTTGATTTCAATGTTTAACATTTACGTATAAAATTAAATAATACGTTTGATAACTAAAATGAATGAATCAGAAGCAACAGCCTGAGTGTGTTAACTATAAATGAAAATTTCATAGAGCTGTAAACTAAACGCTAAGTATAAAAATTTAGTAAAAGTAATTCGTTGTTGGTACAGATAAAGTTCATGTCTTCACAAATAAAAAGTTACAATCAATGTTTTAGAAGCTAAGAAATAATATTAAAAGGAGAAGGTGGAATATCCAATATTATTTTATGATAAAACATTTTAAGAAATCATTACCAAAAAAGCGCAAGCCCTATGGATAATAGCTAGGATTAGGGGCACGACCTTTACTTATTAAGGCGACCTACGTACTGTTAGTTACTTTATACTTTTTTCTCTATGATCTCTAAGACATTTAAGAATTGCAGTACCGGATTATACAGAGACAATATTAACAACTGCCTATGCCCCTCCCCCCCCCCCCGCGGTCCGTGAGATAAATAAGTCAAAGTAGTTTTAAAGACTTTTACAGATTTTAAGTTTAGAATTAAGAAAGAAGACGCAGTAAAAAGCAGCGAATGAAAGGTCCGAACCTCAGAAAAAAGAAAAACACTGAAAACTGTAAGGATGTCAGAAAAGGGGGGGGGGGGGGGGGGGCGAGACTTGCATTACCTAGCTAGGGGTCTCTACCTGGCTTAATCCGGCCCTAAAGAATACAGAAATTTATACTACAAAATCCCATCAACTGTTAATGCGAAATTTCATTTATTTTCTATATTGCCTTTGTTTGCACTTTGGTTTTTACATTTTGTAAAAATATTGTGAATAACAATTTCATTTTATGATTAATTAAATGCTTCATTAATAACTCCTACGACCAAGTGAAATAAAACTTTAAAACGCAATCGACATCAAAATACTAATGTAAATATATTGTCCTCGAAAATATTTACTTCCGTATCCATGAACACACTCTCTTATTCAAATACAATACAAATTATTTTCTTGTATCAAACGCCAGGCTAAATTTAAGGTAACAGCTGTAACTCCCTGAATCGGGTTATGGTTTATGAATACGGAGGGCTTTTTTAATAATGGTGTCACGTACAATTACCGATTGATGGCGATGTATCCATCCCTAATGCCGGCCCTTATATAATTATATAAACAGACTATGGTGACGGGCAGCGGCGCCATTGGTGCGAGGGTTTCGGCAACGCGCTTACCAACCCGCCTGCCCAGAGCGTGTGTGTCTGGGTATTTCTTACAGGAGGACCGCCAAGAATGGCGAAATCTTGGAAAGGCAGTGGACGAACCAAGCTGGTTGTTGGACGTACAATTTTGCAAAAGAGAACATATTATTTCAATATATAGGTGTTCAGAGGTGAGCCCTATCGCCGTACTTCGGGCACAATTACACGCTTTTTAAGGCATGCAGATTTCCTTACGATGTTTTCCTTCACCGTTCGGAAAGTGGTACGTAAAAACAAATATGTACTATGCACATAAACTCTGAAAAACTGATCGAACCTTGATCTCAAGATAGAGAGGCTAGCGTTCTACCCCTGAGCTACCGCTGCCCTTTTTGTACAAGATTTTATTTACTAACATAGGATCGTATCCATTATTGGCTGAAATGAAGTTACTCTGGTCAAGCGGTATAGAAATAAGTTTGTTTACCATGAAATAAAAAACTGCATGTTTATGGACATCACTATATGTAGGCTGTTTGTAAATTTTAAAAATATGTTGTTTTGGAGTGAATACTGATATTAATGTCCACAAAGTTAAATTGATTTTCATCATGTTATTTTTATTTTATCAATTGATTTTCATCATTTTTTATATGAAGTTCAAACAATAAAACTTTGAAATGAAATAAGTTTGATTTTGCATATTTTTAACACAAATACAATTAAAGCAGTCTGTACAAGCGTGTACAGATGATAGCCTATTTAAGGATGCCATAATATCCTGCTCAAATATTAAAAACAAACGAAATTGTTGCATTCGTCACATACAAGTGACATGGATTTCATTGAATCGTTCTTTAAGGAAATAATAACATGCTCATTTGATTTATAAAAGTATGATTATCAGGAAAAAAAATTACCCACCCTCTTTTTCGACTATTTGTAAGTTTCAAATCAAATAGTTATTTAAAGACATTCATTTTGATTTACCATCACAAAATATGCATTTGTAATAATATCTAGGGAAATAGTACAAAATCATATTTTTAGTTGAAGAAACAAGGCTACCAATATCTAAATGATCTGTTTATATAACTCTCGCCGTTACTTCGACGTCGCAACCATGTTTTAGAGTTTACAATTTGCAGACAAAATCAGGTTGAAATTTGCTCGTGGTAAATTGAGGTGTAAAATTTTGGAAATGGTACGCTCTTGAGTGAATACATAATTATTAAATCAGTGTGTTTATACAATTAAAATGTTTCATTCAGTATAATATATTACTATATTTATTGATGGAGCTACACAAAGTTTTATACAAATTTATTATATACGAATTTTATGTGATACAATTTGTATCTCTGTACAGTTTTTCCCTAAGGGTAGGGTCTCTACAAACAGGCATTCATGTTGATAAAACTCCATGCAAATAAAAGGATATAACACTTTGAAAAATAAAAAAAAATAAAAGTTATCATATAAAGGATAAACATAATTTTGTTAGGATTGTTAACATTTTGGAATTACGGGAAAAATCTCGCTTATGAATCCTTACAAAAGTAATTTATCTAAGAATTATTATATTATAGAAAACATGCAATACTCTTTGAATATTGTCCTGACACAAATGATGAAAAACAGGACAAAACAATTTTAGTCTTAACACTGTTTAAAACATGAATGCCTAATCTGACCTAATAGCTGAGTAGCTTATTAAGATCAGATAAATCGAAAGAAAGAAACATAACTTTAAAACTGTATTAACAAAGATAAAATAAGGTTGAGTCGTGACGTAGTTTGAAGGGGAAGCGGGGAAGGGGTTCTGGTTCCGCTAACGAAACTCACAAACACAATGTGCGTACGTCAAGCCTAATTTCAAGAACTGCTAGTATAAAACTGTAAAGCTGACTTGAATGTGGAGTGAGAAGGACGCGTCGGGATTGTAACGGTGGTGTGGTGGTATGTCACCGATGGCGGGGGCCCGTTCACATGAGGAACTTGCCGATGATGATACCTGCGGGAATAGCAACGAGTTACGGTTTTTTTTCATTTACATTTGTGCCATTCTTTTTATTTAATATTAAAGAAAATTAATGCAACGGATTGCGTTTCCAAACGCAAAACTTATAAAATTGTTTTTCTTATAAAAAAAACTCTTAAAAAGTATTAAATTAATGTGAATAAGGGCATTTTAACGAGTATAGTTTAATGTTTCCCAGAAAAGTTGTGTTATTTTCTGCTTTACGTTGTAAATGATCCTGCACAACAACCATAAACACGCTTTAAAGTTGTTAATGCATTAAATAACACGGTTTTTTTTATTTAAGAAAAGACTTATTGACAGTAAACTATGGTCGCTTGATACCATGAATCACATTTATTTAATACTTTTTATTCAAAAATTAGAAAAACCATCATAAGTTTTGCGTTTGGGAAGGCAATCCGTCGCATCAGTAATTTTTTCATTTTTGTATTGTATCACACTACAATATGACATTTTTACTTCAACCACTACGAGTATATTTGGATCTTAGTTTTCATACACGTTCGGCATGACATAGTTTGTTTTCATCTAACAAACATCTTTCAAAACAAGGTAATCCGCAAAGCGAAATTGTGACAGATTGAAACCAATGATTTGCCAGCCAGCCAATGCACCTGGGGCTCTACCGCGTAATTCTCATTTGTATCAACTTCAAGCAAATGCATGCGAAATTCAACGCGTGCAAAAGAGATGGCATGTTAGGCGGGCATCGTCGCACGCATGACAAATTTCAATCTCAAGTTGATGTTGATGAAAATGAGAATTACGCGGTAGACCCGCCGTACTCACACTTTTCTCTCAGAGGGGTAGATATAAACCACAGATTCCCACCTGCGACGACTCTTTATCGCCTCTTCCACATCCATCAATCTAGTCATCCAAGCTCTTCTATTCCGGGTGAGTACGTCCTATGGCCCTTGAAACGAGAGGAATACGTACCGATAAGGGCCATGCCAATGGCAGTGGCGACCCAGGGCATTAGTGCGACTTGAGAGGTTTTCTCGGGTCCGTAGGAGTGCCGGCGCGCCGCTCGAGCGTCCCCGCCCGCGACCTGGCGTAGGCGCAATAGCTCCTCCTGAAACAACGCCGATTCTTGATTAGATCCAACCAAATATCAGTATCCTTATTATAATGAGTGGGAAAAGAAGAGAGGATCTCGATGTTGATCGAGTCTAGTGATAGTGTTGTCATATAAAATATATAATATAGTAATATATTAGCTTTTATAGTAATATAAAAGCTTTTCACAAGTAAATATACATTATACAGGACGTTCCATATCGATGCGCCTTGAAGAGAAAGTACTTTAAATATTGAAGATAGACGATTTATCTGCAAGGGAACCTAATTTAAAAAAATATTATAAGATATATATTTTTTTAAATAAGTAGTTTCGCATGCAAAGATGCCTTTGAAGCGGGAATCGAACTGAGCGTACAGAAGTGGGTAACCCTATGTATGCCGGGCGGCGACTGCCAGCAAAACTATCTCACAATATAACAGCACCTTTGCTAGCACCTTGTAGGGATAGCACAGCTTTAGTAGCTTCAAAAATCGGCCGCGGAGCAATTTGACATGTTTCACATAAGAACAATTACAATTCAATAACTGTCATGGTCTTCCTTTATGGTCATCTTTAGGATATACCTTGATTGTAACACATGAGATCGATATTGTTGGACAGATCTTACGATATCGGTTTAAAATATTTTAAGCTACTGAGATATAGCTTTGTATATTTTTATTCTTGGGATAATAAACCTTTTTCGCTGCCCGCCACAGAGAATTGGACTAGCTTAAAAACTGAAAGATGTCAGGATATTTTTTTTAAGGAAGATTTAACGGAAAAGACCTGAAAACTATTTGTTTGTCATCTACAAGTTTTTTGGAGTGCAAACGGAACTGCCTCCTTTATTGTTAAATAAAATTAACTTAATCTTAATTAATCTTGCGTTATCTCGTGATATCAAGACCTGTCATTTTTAAAGTGGCCGAATTTTTCAAGAAAATAAGAGCAGACAAAGAAAGCTTTGAACATAAAACTGACGCGAATATCGCCAAAATCGTGGCGGAGGCTGCGGAGTTTTCTAAAAAAAACCGTAAAAAATGTGATAACTGCGGGAAACTTAAAATTTGGGCAGATAGAAATTTAATTCGCCAAGAAAACCGAAAGTTATAAAGAAAAAACATGTTGATGATTTTGTTTTAGGAGTTATCAGAAGAAAAATTCATCAGTTTTACGAATTCGAAAAAAGTGCCAAGTGTCCGTAAGTTACTGTCAAGTTTGAGATAAGATGGCATAAGGAATTGTGGACGAGAATATCTCAGAAACCTTTTAAACACAATGAGTTATAGTTTCAAAAAATGTAAATCAATAAGACATCTTCATCAGCCCAATATTACAGAGTGGCTGAAAAAATACTTGACAAAAATCCGAAATTACAGAACTCAAAACCGCAACATTTATTTTCTTGATGAAACATTAACGTTAATCACAATGTCAGCAAATGTTGGCAATCATAGTCGGAACCCGGAATCCACGCTAACATCGGTAAAGGACGACAACGCTTGGTAATTCTACACACTGGATGTCGAAATGTCTTGGTATATGGTGCATTGACGATTTTTTTATTTTATATATTTATTTAACTAATTAATTACAACGGTTAAACCTTTTGCAGTAATTAATAAACAATATAATAATACAAATCAATATGTGGTTAAACACTACTAGAAATATTTATAACATTATTACATTCGCAATGCTCAGAGCAAACTTTCAAAATTTGGTTCAATGAATCATTGAAAGTGTCAGAGTTTATAGAATGCCTGAGGACTGAGTTCAGGCCACTGGTCATATGGCAGAGAGGGGAATTTGCATGTGAGGTAGTCTTATAATAAGGAATTGAAAGAAGTGTTCGTGTTCGAGAAGATCTTGTTTTGGTAATATACTTGTCAGGAACATATAGTCGGCACAATTGGTTATGTAACTCGGAGCAATCTATGAGTCCACGTAATACTTTCAATGCGATTGTTAATTCATCGTTCCCACGTCTACATTCTAAAGAATGCATTTCTAATGCACCAAGTAAAAAAATTGTGGGGTAAAGCAAAGGGTAATATCCATAAGTCCGCTTGTACAAATACCTTAGAAAAGCCTTCTGAACTTTTTCAAGCATGGTTATGTACTTGGCTTCGTGCGGATTCCATACGCAGGCACTGCTTTCTAATTTGCTTCTGACGAGACTATTGAACAAATGTTTCATAACATTCGGATCGCGGAGACCACGCATATTACGAAGCACGAAACCGAGGCGTTTAAAGGATTCGGTTGTAAGAGCCATGATATGTTGATTAAAGGTAATATTTTGATCAAGTCTTTATTAATTGTATGTCTAGATATAACCTCCTCTCCCAATGTATACGAGTGGTTTAATTGTTGCTTTTTACGTCCGAAGGACATAGTGCGACAGTTACTCTGATTCATATGCATGTTATTTTCTGTGCGCCATTGCAAAATGGCATTAGTATCCTGTTGTAAAAATTCGCAATCCCTCTCACAGTTAATTTCCATGTATATTTTTAAGTCATCTGCATAGAGAAGACATTTGGAGATGTTTATGACTTTGACCAAATCATTTACGAACAGTAAAAAAAGTAAAGGGCCTAAGACAGATCCTTCGTTAACCCCAGATCTGGTATAGTACGGCTGTGAGGTATAGCAACCATATTTGATAAATTGCATTCTGTTCCTTAAATAGTTCGCAAATAAGCGTAGGAGTGTCGGGTCGAACCCAAAGTCTCCCAGCCTAGCCAAAAGTATATCGTTATAGACCCGGTCAAATGCTTTCTAAAAGTCAAAATATAAGACATCAACTTGTCCTCCACGATCCATCGTGCTGAATATATACTTGACTGATATTAATAAGTTTGTGTCAACTGACCTACGGGGCCTAAAACCGTGCTGTTCTTCGCGTATATTAGAGTTGACTTGGAAGTAGATTACGCTATGCATAAGCTTTTCAAATACCTTAGCAGGTGAGGGGAGTACAGAAATATGGCGATGATCGTCAACGGGAGAATGTTTGCTACCCTTAGGAATAGGAGTGACTCTAATTAGCTTCTAGTGTTTAGGATAGTTACCTGTTTTGTGAATCATATTTATGATATCTGATAAAGGATAAATGACGGAAGATTATCAAGACCTGGGGAACAGTTCGATTTTAGTTTTGACATGCAACGAATGACGTCTTTTTCAGAAAAATCTGGAATACTAATATATAATACTACATGTTAATTTGTTTTGAGATGTACTGGGAGAGGGATCAAGTTTGGGAACAGTAGGGAGGTACACTCCAGAGAAGTATTCTGCGAATATTGAAGTAGCTTCCACTCCTGAATACTCCTTGCTCTTAAAAATAATAGTCTGTTCAAACCCGCCAGGAGCCCGGAGACTTGCTATATGTTGCTAGAAGTCTCGTGGATTTGTTTTAAGTTTGGTTTCCAGACGATTCATAAAATAATCATAAGCAGCAGGAATGCGTGCTTTGAGATCCTTACGTAAATCAGAATACCAATTCTAAAAATAATATGATACTCGTATGTTACTCGCGATAATGAGGTCGACAAAATTTGTTTTCTTCCCGATTTGCAAGTTATGGTCTATTATGTAGTAAAAGTTGTTGTTAAACTGAAGCTCAATATTTTGATCGCGCAGAGCTAGGCGTCACTTTGCTTTTAGGTTTTTCGCATGCAGTTAGAAATATCCATACATCTCTACATGTACAAAACAAAGTCGCAATCCTGCTTTTGTCTGTGTGGCTCAATAGAATCGTCGACGTATAGTCGTCGATGTCAATGCGGTTGTCATCATCCGTTAGAACATTCCATAAGGAAGGTATAAGGTGCGGAAGGTATTTAACACGTTCACATTAATTCTGTAGAAAAAGAGAAATTTCGACGTCTTATGCTTACGCTAAATCATAAGAACTGACCGATGAACGAAATAAAGATGGAACTCGCTGTTCAAACAAGTTGTCATTTGGAAATGGTATCAGAGACTCAACGTAACTTATCAACCAATCAAATAAAAGCAAATCGCACAGCAGAGCAAAAGGCTCATGATATGTGGTTAATACCATACACTTAGGATATACTGACGTATAGACGAACATAGCGTGCGAGGGAGAAGAAAATCCCTTATGGGAATATAGCAAGAGTGAAAAGGAAAGCGAATCTAGTGGAGCTGTAACCGCTTTTGAATAACAGGTCATCACAAGTCAGCACGTCAGGAATGAATTCTTTAGATTTTTGGATTAATTTGTGTTTATTCTTAGTTACTACAAGTCTTCAACAATGGTTACTTGGTCTGTGAGTGGCTGTAGGGTTAATCAAAGAAAGTGCCCCCCCCCCCCCCCCCTCCCCACTTATCTACGAAACTGGTAGACCGAAAAATATGAAAAAAATGTCGATTATAGATCATAAGTTCATAACTGGCCAATTATAGGAGAACTATAGCGATTAAACAATATTTTATAAAAATAAAATATGGGTATCATATATTATTGTAGGTATTAAAAAGCTGTTTGAAAAAGTATATAGTTTGGCTATATTTAATTGCATCTATTTTGTGCCCAAAGTATGGCGATAGGGCTCAATAACCATCAGGTTTGGGACGTAATAATCGCCGGTGAAAAGCGGGTGTACCAAGTGTGGGCCTGAATTTCACAGTTCACACTTGGGAACACCTCTGACACCCCTTCGAGGATCTATGTCGTGGCGATAAGTATATCTTTCTCAAAAAGTTAATCTCTGGCATTTACTATATGTTTCGGCAATAACTTTAATTACAAATTGGCTGTCATTTTGAATTTTTCGTGAGACTTGTATACCACCCCCTCCCTAAATACTGAACAGCCAAAATAATAGTTACCACCATATCCCAATAAAGGATTCATATCCAACTACTAGGCCCGGGCACGATAAATTCATGTATTGTTAATAAGCTATTTAAATAAATAAAACGTCTAGCAAGGTTCAAATTATTGTCTGTCACAACACTTCGCAATGCATGTCTAGTTTGCTAAAAATTCCTCAATCGGGAACCGAATCTTTTACTAAAAAATTAAGCTCAAAACTGTATGGTATTTTTCACATTCTTAAGCATTACACTGAAAAAACATCCGATGTATTTGTCCACTACAATAACCTTTTACTTCAAAATATTTATTAGACGAATTTTATCCTGAACAATAATCCTACCGATTCGTATAATAAAATAGCGAGGGTTAATTTTTTTAATTTTGATTTTGATCGATCCCCGGGTGAGACAAGCGAATTTCAGTACCTTTCAGTAAAATGAGCTAACTAAAGGATTTAAGGCAGTTCCCCTCCAGGGCCCTTATATGTTTTTGATGATAGGCACCCAGTCAAGTTGGCAACTAAAGATACATAATAGGCCCCCTGAGCGTATCGCATCATTTGTCTTTTGTCATTTGTTTTCTCTTTAACAAAGTGTACACTCATTGTCTTTCACTCATCGGGCCCCGGATTTTATCGATAATTTTCTACTGATGACGGCAATGTCATTTTTTGCGTAATAATGGGGTTAGTATCAGATGATCGTAAAAGCAACTGGTCTACGGCATCAACTCGTCCTAACATTGAATGAAGCCAGTTTATTGGTAAAATTTTGCAAATCCGTTTATTGGTTGTTGGATAAACATAGTATGGCTTCTTAGGTTGCAATTGGCTAATTATTCGGTATTATCTGTATATATAAAATTCAAAGTCCTGACTGACTGACTGACTGACTGACTGACTGACTGACTGACTTATATATCAACGCACAGCCTAAACCACTGGTCCTAGAGACTTGAAATTTTGTATATAGATACCTTATATAGTGTAGGCATCCACTAAGAAAGGATTTTTCAAAATTCACCCTCTAAGGGGGTGAAACGGGGGTCCAAAGTTTATATGGGGAAACAAGATTAGTTAGACTATTTTATTCGAGACTTCACAAGAGTACTCCTATCTATAAATGAGTAAACACGTGTTTCAGGTTTTTTCAGAATTCCACCCCTAAAAGGGGGAAATGGGGTGACAAATTCTGAAAATCAACATGGGTATCGTTTGTATGGTTTATCGGGTCGCTGATTACGAAAACAACAACTATTTCTAAATCCAACGAAGTGGACGTGAAATACCATCATCCCCTGTTGGGGTGCGATGGGGTTGATATGTTGAAATGTGTAAATATCAATATGGGTGTCGTTTTTATGGTTTTTTGGGACGTTAATTATGAAAATGGCATCGATTTTGAAATTTTATATAGTGGACATGAAAATTCTTGAAAGTATGTGTGCCAGAGCAAATCGGCTGTAACAGACGAACAGACAGACAGCCACACAAGTGATCCTATTAGGGTTCCATTTTTTCCTTTTGAGGTATCTATCTATCTATATATCCACAATCTATCTATATCTTTCAATATCCCAGCAAAATATTTTTGGAATGGAAGGTTGAAGGGGTTGGACCACGGGGTACCAAAAAAAGTTCTTTTTTATGTGAATACTTTGACGGCCTGTTTCTCCCAAACGGCTAGACTTAGACCCATGTTGATGAGTGTCTAGGAAAAGGTTTCGACGAGATCTACCCGCCGAAAGTGTCAAAACTTTACAGGCCCGTATCTCCCAAACAGCTAATGCTATAGACCCATGTTCATGGTACTCTAAGAAAAGGGCTCGGCAAGATCTAAAGTCGTAAAAAAAAAATTGCCAAACATTTGATCGGCCATATCTCCCGAAAGGCTAATTGTAGGGAGTTCGGGTTTCAACTATTGTGATCGGTCAAGCTGGGGCTATATGACCAAAAAAAAAAATTAAACAGTTTTGACAGTTTTTTGACAGGTCCAAAGAAAGTATCCCGATTTGCATAAAACTCAAGGGGCATTCGGGGTCGCTAATTACGCTGCTGTATTCAAATTTGAAAATTTTTGACAACTGATAGGGATTTTGACACTCTTTCGGAAAAACTTTGATCGGTGAGTCCGTTTGGCATTCTGGTGAGGCCGAAAAACGAGCATGTGAGGACGGAGAACGCGCCCGCGAGGCCGAAGGCCGAGCAGGGCGCGTTCGTAGGCTGAGCATGCAAGTTTTTCGGCCGAGCACTACACCTTGACTCCCAGAGGGAGTGAGAGCACTTATAATGTTTGTTTCTGAAAAAAATGTAATTTGTTTCCTGTAGGCCACGCGGGCGAAGCCGCGGGCAGAAGCTAGTGGGTATATAAAGTAAGGGCAAGGTGTTGAGTCAATTCCTTCTATATACAATTTTGGGATAAGTTGCTGATCCTGTGAAATCCTGTGCCCTAATTACGGCGATAGTAGACTGCACCACCCACCATGCTGGGTCATAACAATCGTCGGTGAAACCTGGGTGTACGAACACTCGATCTCACAGTCTGCTATAAAAGATTTACTATTTAAGTTATTGTACAATAAGTTATTTTGTCTCATTCATAGATATATAAACAAAAATGATATTTTATAATTTTTGTTGCAGCTTTATTTGCAAATGCTGTTAGCAGTTTTTTATCTCTTTAATCTTTTGTGATCCATCCACAGACAGCGTAAAGATTTGCCCATTGTATCGACATTTTTTTTAAATTATTATCTGTGGTCGTTTTTTAAGGTTTATTCACATGTGACTAAACGAAAACCAATTATGATAATTTTAGTGAAACATATTAGAAAGACTAACTATATTGGGCAAATCTTTAGAGAGAGGAGAAAAGGTTTCGTATGCAGCACATTTTTCTATAATAAATGTATCGAATGCTTCTCTAATAACATCAAACAATCGCTACGCAAAAAAAAAACATAGGCATTCAACCTGCATTCAACACAGCAAAATAATAACAATGATATCTTATCAAACTACGAGTGTGTATATAATAATAGTATTATGATATCTTATGGTGTATATCAATACACGATACGGATACGGAACTCTAGAATTAATGAATAGACACTAAATTGTACACAAAAGACAACAAGAAAACTCATTTGTGCATGCCCGACCGGGGATCGAACCTGAGCCTCAAGACTGAGAGGTCAGCGGTCTACCGCCTGAGCTATCGCCGCGCTGGCCGCTTTTTAGGGTTCCGTAGTCAACAACAAGGAACCCTTATAGTTTCGCCATGTCCGTCTGTCTGTCCGCGGCTTAGCTTAGAGACTATTAGTACTAGAAAGCTGTAATTTAGCATGGGTATACATATGTATTTATCACGCCGATAAAGTGGTACAGTAAAATTTTGAAAAATATTTTTTTTTGGGTACCTCCCCTAAGTGCGGATGATTTTTTTTTCTCGTCTATCCCCTAGTGTGGGGTGTCGTTGGATAGGTAATTTAAAAATATTGGGGGTGTGAAATGACCATTTTTCGATCTAGGGTTCCGTTTGTGAAATATTAAGCTTAAAAGTGTTAATTTTGGTTAGAGTCAAGTGTCCCCCCCCTGCCAGCGAAACGGTTGTATTTGGAGACGTGAAAAAAATCACGGCAGTAGTATACATAACGAAATTAAAAGGAGAACTATCACAGCTAAGTAAGGCTTTACAAGTTAACGAGTACAGATCGCGCCAAACTTTTAGTCCCCTCTAAACACGGGGCGATTCGCATCACCAGGAACAAAATGTATGGGCCGTTCTTGGGAAGAGCAACTTCCGAGCGTACTAGAAGTTTGGCGCGATCTGTATTATTTGACAAACTTATAAAATGTACTTGGAGAAGAAGTCCGCATATTGTGCAGGGCCCTACACTGCGCGTGGCCCGACACGCACTTTACCGGTTTTTCGTTACTTAGAGCGGTTTAGTAGCCGGATTGTGAAAAACCCGCCTTTTTCTAATTAACCGAAACAGAACACTTCTATTTAAAATTTACTCAATGGTTACTCAAAGAAACCTTATTACTTATTACCTATGTTTTGTGTAAACTTTCATCGCAAAGTTTTCATTGGTTTCTGAATTTTAATTTTAATATTCTAATATAGAGAAACCAATGGACACTTTGCTATGGCAGCATACACAATACATAGGTAATAAGGTTTTGTTGAATAACTATTGAGTGAATTTCGAATATGAATGTTCCGTTTCGATTAATAGCTCAGTATGCAGGTATTTTTGCCCTACAAAAGGTGGTGTAGAAAATGTTTTAATTTATATTGCTTAAGTATAGGCTAGTCATGAAAAATGCAAGTTTTAGACCTCGAGGGGTGATCAGGTTAGCCGCCATCTTGAATTGAAGGGGCGAAAATTCGTTTTTTTTTACATAATGCTTCAACAGTTGACTTTATGTCAAAAATGCCTATGAGAAGAATAAAGACAACAAAATTTTGATAATTTTTTGTATTTGTATTTATTCTGTACGTCTTATAGATACAAAGTTACAAGCGAGAGAAAATTTTATATTTACAAAAAATCATCTTATATTGTAAAGAATGAATTGCAGCGTTCAGACTCAGGGCGGCTGGACAGTGGAAAAGCGATGACAGGGCACCACACACGCGCATTCTTGAGTTGGCCGTGTCCCACCAACCTATGATGGACGCGCCGTGTGACAGAATACCTAAAAATCATGTCTTGTCCCACCAACCTATGATGGACGCGCCGTGTGACAGAATACCTAAAAATCATGTATTTAAGTACAACGTCCAACTATTTGAGGAAACAGCAGATCACTCTAATATCCATGAGGTAAGGATATACACGGATGGATCCAAAACAAAGGTGGGTACTGGGGCCGGAGCGTACTCAGCTGAACTCAACATTCACAGGTCAACAGCCTTGGGTAAGCACAACACGATTTTCCAAGCCGAATGCGTAGGAATTATCCTGGCCACAAGCGCGGTGCTCAGAAGGGAAAAGGCCTCCACATTCGTATACTTTCTGACAGGACGGCGGTACTACAAGCCCTAAGCAAGACTATTGTTAACTCTGGGCTAATACTACAGTGTCTAAATCAACTGGAAGAGGTAAGTCGACACAATAAAGTCACCTTCCAGTGGATAAAAGGACACAGCGGATCGCTGGGCAATGATGCGGCAGATGAACTGGCAAAGGAAGGTGCAAAAATGGAACCGGTAGGTGCTGAGCCATTGGTTCTCTTGCCCTTTAACCAGATACGAACCTGGCTGCGTGAGAGAACCAGCTCTCGACATGCTGAGCGATGGGCAAGCATGACAACTTGTAGACAGACGAAAGCGGTTCTACCCACCGTGGACCGTCGCCTGACCAAGAAACTACTTCGTCTCAATAGACTGAACCTTCGCATGATGGTAGGGCTAATTACGGGACATAGTAACCTCAACAGACATTTCTATAATATAGGTCTGACGGACAGTCCTCTATGCAGAGCTTGTATGGAGACCAAAGAAACGCCGATCCATGGTTGCGAGATATTATCTTTAAAAGTGCTTCCAGTGCTGCGTTTTCAGTTGTTGTTACAGGAGTAAGTCCATTGTGGATGTCATATCTCCAGCCCCATTCTTCTGGATTTTTTTAAATTCCGTACCATGTTTGGACTTGGTGGTATGTTCTAAAAGCATAATATCGTGCAGCGTCTTTTGTTGGTGGCAAAGAATTTACTTTTTATTGATGATTTCACGAATCTTTGATATCGGATTTCTTCTAAGGATTCCTTTTCCATATCGCCATCATACAAAGTAACTAGAAAGCGTGCTCCAGCGTCTGCAATTGCTTCTGGTTGTGCAGTTTCAGTTTTGAAAATGCTAATGATCTCATTAAGTTGTCTGTTCTTTTCGACAAGAGAAAAAAAAATAATTTTCCCTTGATTGAAGAGAGATGATGTGGTATCGCAGCCACTAAACGCGTGGAGAAAGAGTATGTTGGCTGTAGCTTCTTTGTATTTAAAACTATTAGCGGAATAAAATCTTTCAGCCGTTTTGCGTTTACCTGGTTTTCGCAGGAATATATTGCTTTGGGGTGGAGACAGCGCGGTCAGCAAAACCAGAAGATCCACGTCTTCACCAACAACAAAAACATTTTTAAATGTTGTACACAACGAAATTGCTGTATTGACAATTAACAAGTCAGCGTCTTCTTCAGTTTGTTTAACTTCAATTGCAGCTTGCTCCATTTTTTGTTTCAGTATTGATATAAGAAGACTTTTGTTGTTATTATTGGCCAGGAATCTTTCTTGTGATACTTGAGCTGCCATTGTTTCATCAAAACGTACATCCACTGACATCTGTTTCTTTGATCGGCGGATACTTGAGCTGCCATTGTTTCATCAAAACGTACATCCACTGACATCTGTTTCTTTGATCGGCGAAGTCTTTCCGCAGACTTTGTGTTTTTCTTTGCGCCATCGGATGGATATCCATCAAAAACTACGATGGCATTTGAACCATAATGGTTTCGTACATATTGAACATATCTTTCACATATAACTTCAAACTGATCATTCACATGCCATACTACTTTATGTAATTGATATCCTACATCTACAACGTTTTTGAAGTTCAAAAGTTTCTGAGAGTTGTGTGAAAGCAACATACAACGATGATTTCATACCTTTGCGCAATCCTTCTGCTGAGAATAACGATAAGGGAAATGGCGCAAGCTCGAATTTAAGGTAGTCCTTTACCTTTACCGTTTGAACTTGATGGATTAAAAATTTTGGTATGTATTTGCCATGTTCGACATCAGCTCTATACCCTTTTCTCTGGCTACATAACAATTTATCTGATCGTTCCCAATAACTCCGGTACTAATAGAAAAGAGTGAACCTCACTCACCAGTATTAGCAAAATCAAACTTAATATTAAAAGAGGATGGCGAGAGCGCGTCATACTATCGTCTCGCTCTCTCTACAAGTCAAAGACAGCGGAACGACAACATGTCACATCGCGGCGTGATATTTACTAGCGAGGTCAAACTGGAGTTGTATATTTTTTTGTAAATTTTATATTTCCACCCCTTGTAACTTTTTATCTATACGACGTACAGAATAAATACAAATACAAAAAATTATCAAAATTTTATTGTCTTTATTCTACTCATAGACATTTTTGACATAAAGTCAACTGTTGAAGCATTATGTAAAAAAAAACGAATCTTCGCCCCTTCAATTCAAGATGGCGGCTAACCTGATCACCCCTCGAGGTCTAAAACTTACATTTTTCATGACTAGCCTATACTTAAGCAATACAAATTAAATCATTTTCTACACCACCTTTTGTAGGGCAAAGCCTCTTTTTTGTTCCCACTGATTGAATTATAATTAGAAGGCGAGTTTTTCACAATCCGGCTGCGAAACGGGTCTTAAGCAAGTTCATGCGTCACTTCAGTTATTTACAAGATATATTTCAAGCTTAGAATACGTCTTGCCGAAATCCCCATCTTCATCTCCATTGTTATTATAAATGGGTAAGTGGCTTTGTTGGTTGTTGGTTTGTCCTTCTTTCACGCAGCAACGGAGCAACGGATCAACCTGATTTTTTGCATAGGAATATTTTGCGGGCCGGAGAGTGGCAAAGGCTACTTTTTATCCCGGACAAATGCAAACTAAATTAGCGCGAGTGAAGCCGCGGGCAAAAGCTAGTCTTAACATAATTTGGTCGGGAGAACTACGAGCTGGCACATATACTGCCGCACGACACCGATAACCTCGACAATGTATTTAATGTTATTTAAATGTATACATGTTTTTATTTCCTATTGTTTTTATTAAAATAGTTTGGTTATTTATTTTATGAGTATTAGTTTTACATGTCAATTGTTTAAAGTAAAACCAAAACAAAAGTTGGTATGTTTAAATAAAAGCTATAAAAATAATCTAAGAAATAGATTTTAAAAAAATTTTAGTGCGCTATAAACTACCGCACGCAAAAATAAATAACTGCATTTTGTAAATATATATCGCAGTAAAATAAGCACTTGTGAAATGGTTATTTCATTGTTGATGTGGGGTAGTGATTAACTTTGAAGTCTCTCATTTGTCACGAAATCTTGTATCATTTAATAATGTATACGTCTCATCTTTTAACTTTTAACAACAATCTGCTGCCGAACATAGGCGGCGGAAAGAGTATGTACTAGGGAGGCTTAGATCCCCAATCATAGAATTTGTTTTTACGTTATCTGTCATTCTCTATTACTTTTAGGGAGGGCTTGAAGCTAAGCTAGAGGCTTCAGTCCCCAAAGCACTCCAACCCTTCCGGCGTCAATGCTGCCAAACAGTATCAAGAGAATGAGTGTCAACAATGTTGACTCAACATTGGACTTGGCGCGGGTACTGTTGCGAACTTAGCTACTTTAATAATAATAATAATAATGTGCGTCTATCACACCAATGAACCCAGTCAGAATCTCGAAGGAGGACGTAACTGCTGCGGTCCGTAAAGCCCCGAACTGGAAAAGTCCAGGACCAGACGGACTGCAGCATTACTGGCTGAAAGGATTCTGGCGTTCCCATGCTACCCTCGCAAGGCAGTTCCAACGGGCCCTTGACGATGGTACGCTCCCAAACTTCTTAACTACTGGAGTCACTCACTTAGCTCCAAAAAGCGAAGATACCGCGGATCCATCGAAATATCGCCCCATCACGTGTCTTTGTACTCTATACAAGACGTTTACTTCCGTTCTGAACTCCAAGATTTCTCAACACATTGTTGAAAATCACATCATCTCGGATGCTCAGAACGGATGTAGGGGTGGTAGCCGCGGTAGCAAGGAGCTGCTCCTCATTGACGCGGTCGCTGGCAAACTGGTCAGACGCAACCGTCGGAACTTCTCCGCCGCCTGGATAGACTACAAAAAGGCTTTCGACTCGGTCCCCCACTCATGGCTCCTAAGGGTCCTTGAGCTGTACAAAGTCGACAATACAGTTCGACACTTCCTTGAAGCATGTATGGGGCAATGGAGTACTATCCTTAGTCTCGCAGGCGAGAAAATGACGGATGCCGATGACCAAATACGGATAAAAAGAGGTATTTTCTAGGGTGATTGTCTGAGCCCGCTTTGGTTTTGCTTGTCGCTGAATCCTTTGAGTCAACTTTTGGAGAAATCAGCGGCGGGCTTTCAGTTTCGGAGGGGAGGAATGCGGATATCGCACCTTCTCTACATGGATGACCTGAAGCTTTTTGGCCCCACAGCTCAGAAACTGGAGGAGTTGTTGAAGATCACTGATGATTTCAGCAACTCCATCAGAATGGAGCTAGGGGTCGAAAAGTGTGCGGTCTTGCATGTGGAGAGGGGTCATGTTGTTCGCTCCGATGGAGTCGATGTCGGCTCCAATCGATTGAAATCCCTTTCTGAGACTGAAACATACCGGTATCTTGGCATGTCCCAAACAATCGGTGTGAATGAAGCAGACATGAAACAAGCCGTTTGTGGGGTATTTTATAATCGCCTGACAAAAGTGCTTGAGAGCTTTTTGTCGGGCGGAAATAAGGTACGAGCTTATAATGCTTGGGTCATGCCTGTTCTCATGTACACATTCGGAGTGCTCAGATGGACTCAGACTGAACTAGATGTTCTGGACAGAAAAGTCCGCACAATCCTGACCCTTCATAGGATGCATCATCCGAGATCGTCGGTCATGAGACTGTATCTCCCGCGGAAGTGTGGTGGTCGAGGCCTTTTAAACGCCAAGGCTATGCACAACCGTGAAATATGCAGTCTCAGGGATTATTTCCTGTCGAAAACGGATGATGCAATCCATAAAGAAGTCGTGGCATGTGATAAAGGACTCACCCCTTTGTCCTTAGCCAGCGAAGAATGGCGCGACCCGGTTGTACTTAGCACCGCTGAACGAGAGTCCGTGTGGCGAGGAAAGGAATTGTACGGGAGATTTCACAAGGCCCTTCACGAGCCTCACGTTGACAAAAAAACCTCCATGCATTGGCTGCGCTTTGGTGACCTCTTCGGGGAAACCGAGGGTTTTGTCTGTGCAATACAAGATCAGGTGATCAAGACGCGTAACTACCGGAAATACATTATCAAGGATGGGACCCAGGACATCTGCCGGGCATGTGCCCATCCTGGAGAATCTCTCCGACATGTTATCTCCGGGTGTTCCGCTCTTGCCAACACTGAGTATCTGCACAGACACAACCAAGTGGCCAAAATCCTTCATCAAGAACTCGCCCACAAGTACGACCTCGTAAATCAGAAGGTGCCATATTACAAGTACTCACCGGCGCCAGTACTAGAAAACGGCCGCGCCAAGCTCTACTGGGATCGGTCTGTCATCACGGATAGGACTATTCTCACGAATAAACCTGATATCGTGTTGATGGACCGGGCGCAGTCTCGGGTGTTTTTGGTGGATATTACAATCCCACACGATGAGAACCTCGTGAAAGCCAAAACCGAGAAGAGGAGGAAGTATCTCGACCTAGCTCACGAGGTTACCGACATGTGGGGCGTGGCATCCACCGAAATAATCCCAGTTGTTTTATCCGCGAACGGGTTAATACCAACCAGTCTCGAAACCAATCTGAGACGGCTGGGATTCCGCGGCAGTTCGCTTCCAGCGCGGAAGCAGAAGGCGGTTCTACTCGATACTGCTCGCATCGTTCGCCGGTTTCTTTCCCTGGGGCTCTGAACCTCGGTCGACTGTGCTTCTGCCGAGGGATGTACCGTCTCTCTCTCTTTAAATTCTTTTGGCCAAGAGGGAGAGACGAGATCAAAAATTCTCGAAATAATAATAAAAAGGCGTAGGGATGTGAAAAGGCGTAGGGATGTGACGACCCCATCGCCCTCTGGTACGTCCAGTGCAATCAGTCACCGCAGGGCGGCTTGTAGCGAGCCGATGGTGAGTGGCGACACCACGGACCCTACCTCCAGGGGACACTATCACACATGCGCTTATACACACACATACACACATCAACACACCCCCTGCCTCTGCGCTTGCTTTAACCAGCCGGCCAGAGTGGAGATGCAAGAGCGGAACCTATGCTCCAGGTTGGAAGTGTAAAATGTCATAACGCCGGGGGCACTTGACTTTATAAGGATCTTGCGCCCCGCAGACTCACCTCTCGACAACCTTAGCTGCTTATATAGTGTTGCCCCCTGGCCGCCCCATGGTGGCTAGATAGGGGGCCCACAACGGCTATCCTGTTCGATAGTTATCAAGCAGCAGTCACCATCTGCCATACTTAAATTTGTGAGAATTTCGAGGCAGATGTCCGTTATCTCACTCCATATCCCTGTTATCCGGCCCATTTAGCATCATTAGTAGGTACATTTTTTTGTTTACTTTCAAATGCTGTAATTAAAGCTGTTTTTATGGTATGCTGCCAAAAGAAGTACTTCAAAAAAACACTCCAAATAAAGAAAGAAGCTGAACAAGATGTGCTTTTATAAGCCCAGCCATCGACATCTTCCTCTTCAAATGGTTTGATTGATTGGTATGCTGGTTAAAACACTATTGTGTTTGAATAAGTATTATAAAACAATGATTATGATATTTGCCATCAACTTGTTTACCTACTTAAAACAGCTACTTCTAGCAACTTTATTTTGTTGCAAAATCGGGCAATCTCACAACCTTTCGCAAAAAGTCTAGCTTCTGGGCAAAGGTAGCACAGTTGGCCGCGGGAAAAATAAATGTTTTTTCCATTCAAGTGGGCTTAGAAAACAGACCATCGTAGCGTAGCTTAGCAACATATTACGCAACACGATGCTGGAATAACATTCCACCGCCCATTCGGTCAGCAGCTACGATAAAAGCATAAAATCGAAAAGATAGAGAAAAACAAAATTCACGGGAAAGAGTGAGATGGCGCTCTACATACCTTTGTGTGCGCGTATCCGTCACACAAACACCAAGTTCGCGAAAAAAAAAAATTATGCATTTCGATTCCTTGGATTGCGACAATTGTAAACGATATAAATAATATGGGTTTGGATAAGTAATCAAAACAAATCGCATTAACAAAGTGCGTTAATCAGATCTCTGTGGCATATTCTGATTTCGCAAAAGCGTAAAATCATGCAACATTAAACAGAAATAGAACACCAAATTTTTCAATATTTTTCTATTAACAGCTACAATTATGTTTTTGGTATTTATATCTTTTGTGTTGTTATTAACAAAAAATCTGATAAGAGTAATGTATATTTGATAAAATGACATTTTTAAAGGTAGGTATGGTTAGTGACGTGCATAAGGACGCTAATAGTCAGTCACGCACGTCACATTGCGAAGCATGGCAACTATAAACATCAGTTAATTTCAGTTTTTTTTTTTATCATTTACTGGGCTGCGACGAATCGTGCAAGAGATTTATAACGTGCGGGCGTAGTCCGAGGATCAAACTGAACAAAGCCCTGGATTATGTAAATGGTAAAAACGGCTGTAGACACCATAATAAGTCGCACATGTTTAAACTTAACGGGTCATTCTCAAAAAAATGTACACATTTAGTGTCCACTTTTCATTCCTGGACATTAAAATATCTTTTCTGGAATTTATGTGTCTATGATAAGCAAATCACACTGTGAAGATAAATAAAATAAACAAATTCAAATGTAACGTAATGTAAATTCTATAACGGAAATAATTTCAATCATCAATTAAACCGGCAGACGGGGTTACAAGTTTGCTTGTTGCATCGGCCGTTTTGGTTGAGCGTTGAATCTCATTGCTTCGAAAGACGCGCCGGGGAAAAAAAATTTTTTGGGTAAAACTTTACCTTTTGCGCTCTTTAAATCGTAAGCTACAATATGATTTTGCTTCTTCATATGCTTAGCGTCCTTTTTCGTTTAAGAGGCTATGCGAATTTTATTTTTGTCACTGTCACTCCAGCGAAAAATCGCGCAGTGCGAGAGGGGCGGATTCAGGGCAAAAGGGAAAAAAGTTAGTTTTATATTTTTATTAAAAAAACTAAAATAGCTAGCAAAATTTCAAATAACAAATCTCTAGATATTGTTAAAACACACCTAATAAAATATGTTTGAGTTCTCTATATGGTTCATATTCGTCAAACGAGGAGAAAAAGTGTGTTGGAAGACCTCATTTCAACAATTATTTCTACCGAGGAAAATTTATCCAAACATGTTTTCCAATTTCAAAACCCTAGATTATATAGTCAAAATGCATATACCAGAAACTGATTATAATTTTCCGTGTATTTTATGAAATACACAGAAAAGAAACACCCGTATTTTTTTCGCATATCGCCTTAACATTATTTTATATGTTCAAAATTTTCCATGATATGATTTTTTTTAAAAGTTAGAATAAATGTTTATCTTCATATGTGGTATGTTGTGTCACGGTTTTTGTTATCGTCACACAAATGAAATTTCTAAAGATGTATTCATAATAATGTAGAAACAATTTGGGTTGGGTCGCAGTTTAATATCTGAATTTGCGGAAAATATTACTGTAATCGCGTAGTTGGGGTTTAATTTGATCATCCCAAAACATTTTTTGTCGGGTTCCCAATATAAATTATTTACACAGACCAAAATATTTAGACATTAGATCTTATTAATAATATTGTTCTTAGACATCGTCTATATCGGTTATACCCGTTCAAACTGACAAAATTAAACTGACAAATTAACCACATACTAATTTCAGCCTCATTCACGTTCCACAATGTGAGTGTATCACATTTTGTGTTATTATAATGTTACTGTAACACAAATAAAACACAAAGGAAATGTTAAAAAAATTTTAATTTCACCCTTTTGCCATGTCATTATAACACGTCACATTGTAAGGCTAGGCAACCTTAAACATCGGTTCTTTTCCGGTTTATTTGATATCATTTAAGTATTGTGTAAGTAAAAAACCGGCCAAGAGGGAGTCAGACTCGCGCACGAAGTGTTCCGTACCATGATCTATAAAAACGGCAAAAAAATCACATTTGTTGTATGGGAGCCCCCTTAAATATTTTTTTATTCTGTTTTTGTTGTTATAGCGGCAACAGAAATACATCATCCGTGAAAATTTCAACTGTCTAACTATCACGGTTCATGTGATACAGCCTGGTGACAAACGGACAGACAGACGGACAGCGGAGTCTTAGTAATAGGGTCCCGTTGGTTGCCCTTTGGGTACGGAACCCTAAAAATTAAACGACAATAAATAATTTGAACTATAACTGTCAATTGCAATTATAGGATGACACTGTTTTTTATTCGGCAGAATTTTTAGATTTCTAAATTATCATTTTGAAGTACCATTTATTAATTACAATGTTAATAAGATAAGTTAAAGAATAATGGGACTGATTAGGGTATTAATATTTATGTTGATGTTTTGTTTTTCTGAACATTAGATATTAAGTTTTCATTTGAAAACAATATTATTGTTTTTAAAATAAATATTTAATACCAAAGTGTTTTTCTTTTTCTTATATTTACAACGCACGCGAAGCAGCGGATGCATTTAGTTTAATATAAATATTTTTAAAAATTGTTATTTATATAAAGATAAGGGGTTAAAGAATAGGTTTTTGTTTTGTTTCTATGACACAATGGCGGTATTCATTAATAATAATTGTTTTATTTTGTTTATTCTAAATTTTTTAACAATGGATCAGCGTAAATTCCGCGACTTCCTGAAGTCACACGCTGTACTGTGTACCGAAAACAATAGTTGTACTTGTTTTTTTTTTCTAAAGTTATCATTATTTTTGTTTTTTTTTCTGTATAAAAGCTAGATTTCAATTGTATTATTAAAACCTCGTATTATTAGAACCACCCTTTATTTAAAAATTGTAATAATAGAAGCTCTGTTTATGTTTGAAAAGTTTTATGTAAAGTTTTTTCTGAATTTTGCGTTGCGTCGTGACAAGATTTTCACTGCCATCATGGATCAAATATGGAAATTAGGGTTCCTTTTGATTTTAAATAATGATACTTTTTGTTTGATAGTGATGTTCCTGATGTTAGGGTTATGCTTTTGACATAGTGATGTACCACTAGGGATGCACCATAAAAAAATTGTTTTGTCCTTATCTTTGGAACGGAAGGTGATACCTACACCCTTCAGGGTTGTACCATAGGGGGTGAAAAATATATATTTTTTAATGCCAAAACTTTAACGGCCTGTATCTTCTAAACGGCTGGGGTTAGACCCATATTGATGGGTGTCTGAGAAAAGGTCTCACCAAGATATAGCCCCAAAAGTTTGACGGCCTGTATCTTCTTAACGGTTAGGTTAGAGTTAGACCCATGATGATGGGTGTCTAAGAAGAGGTCTCGGTGAGCTCTAACCCCCCCAAGTGTCAAAACTTTAAAGGCCCGTATCTCCTAAACGGCTGAAGCCAGACGCATGTTGATGGTACTCTAAGAAACGGGCTTGACGAGATCTACCTAATGGTAAAATAGAAAATAAAAAAAGTCGTAAAAATATAAAAAATATAATTGCGCAAATTTTGATCGGCTATATCTCCCAAAAGGCTGGTGCTAGAGACACCGGGTTTCGACCAGCCTTTCGGGAAATATAGCCGATCATAATTTGCACAATTTTATTTTTTTACGACTTTTTTATATTTTATTATCAGGTAGATCTTGTCAAGCCCGTTTCTTAGAGTACCATCAACATGGGTCTGGCTTCAGCCGTTTAGGAGATACGAGCCTTTGAAGTGTTGACACTTGGGGGGGATAGATCTCACCGAGACCTTTTCTTAGACACCCATCAACATTGGTATAACTCTAACCGTTTAGGAGATACAGGCCGTCAAAGTTTTGACACTTGAGGGGTAGATCTCGGCGAGACCTTTTCTTAGACACCCATCAACATGGGTCTAACCCCAGCCTTTTAGAAGATACAGGCCGTTAAAATTTTGACATTAAAATATATATATTTTTCACCCACTATGGTACAACCCTAAAGGGTGTAGGTATCACCTTCCGTTCCAAAGATAAGGACAAAACAATTTTTTTATGGTGCATCCCTAGTGGTACACCACTATGTCAAAAGCATAACCCTAACATCAGGAACATCACTATCAAACAAAAAGTATCATTATTTAAAATCAAAAGGAACCCTAATTCCCATATTTGATCCATGATGGCAGTGAAAATCTTGTCACGACGCAACGCAAAATTCAGAAAAAACTTTACATAAAACTTTTCAAACATAAACAGAGCTTCTATTATTACAATTTTTAAATAAAGGGTGGTTCTAATAATACGAGGTTTTAATAATACAATTGAAATCTAGCTTTTATATATATTTGACCCCCTATGGTGCAACCCTAAAGGGTGTATGTAGTACCTTCCGTTCCAAAGATATGGCCAAAACAAAACATTTTTCACTTTCGCCCTGAATCCGCCCCTGTCGCACTGAGCGTGTTTTCGCTTGGAGTGAAAGTGACAAAATAAAATTCGCATAGCCTCTTAATAAAAGGATAAAAAATAAAAAAACTCCTAGAAGTCGACTAAGATGGCTGCAGGCGGGCGCGTGCCATCAAAGAATACCGACAGGCGCGTGGCGACGCGGCGCGGCGTCTACAAAGAAACGAGCCGAAGCTAAGGCAAACTAACGGTAGCCGTTATTTAATCGGTACCGCAACCCGAAATGACGTCAAACCTAAATTTTACGGTAGCCCTTATTTAACGGTTGAGCAATTAAAGGCTACCGAAATACAACGGTATGACATCAAACCGATCCTTTACGGTAGCTTTTATTTTGTGGTTGAGCAATCCCTGCTATATAATTATATGATAATTATTTCGTCCAACATTTCCGAGATATTTTTTGAGGGAAGGACAACAATAGTATAGTACATTTCAAATACCATGGCCCAATTCCACTTGAAACTTAACAATGGGGCTCATAATGTTTGCCTTTTTGTTATCTAATTTGGAGCACTTCAAATTGGCACGCGTCGGTGCAATCTGTATGTAACTAAAAGCAACACCGCAAAAGGGTCTGGCCAGGTATCTTTTGTTATCACTAATCCTATTGTTAACACCTAATGACCGTCTTAAGTGGAATCGGGCCATGGTATTTGAAATGTACTGTACACTGTTCACCGAGGGAAGAAAGTGACCAACGAGGGAGTTGGGAATAGCACTTTCTCCTGAGTGCTTTATGCTACACTTACGAGGAAAATAAAAGACAAATTATTTAAATTCTGGCGTCGTCATGAAATCTTCACTACTGGATAATACTTTTAGCTATCAATTTTACAAATTGAAAATTCAGATAATATAAAAAGCGACCCACGCGCGATTTTCACTTTCTAATTTATTTATTTTTTAATTATGTACAGAAAAAGCAAGTGGTCCACACTTTTGACCGCTCGCATATTTGTATGATAGTAAAAACGTATATATAGTTTATACCCTGTTTTCAAAGTAATAAGGTACTTTTCGAGCACGTATTTATAAACAAACAACTAAAAATAATTAATTATTGAACCTGTATAATAAACACATCTTATTTCATTTCGCAATACATCAAAATTTCGCAAAGCCATACACAGCACAAGTTGATTTCTGTGATCAGTATTTAATAAATACTATTTATTGAAAATGGAAATAGTGTAAAATAATGAACAGAAAATCACTTGTACTATCCCACAAATTTATTTAATACTTCCTGACCGGTTTCGCCTTTATGGCATTATCAAAGGAATTAATATGAAATCTTAATTACACAATAAATAGTTTACATCAGCCAGTTTATTAAAGGAATTAATATGAAATCTTAATTACACAATAAATAGCCAGTGCGATCAATGATTAATGATTGATCGCACTGGCTGATGTAAACTATTTATTGTGTAATTAAGATCTCATATTAATTCCTTTGATAATGCCATAAAGGCGAAACCGGTCAGTAAGTATTAAATAAATTTGTGGGATAGTACAAGTGATTTTCTGTCCATTATGTATTGCTAGTTCCACCAAGTGCCAACAATCAACAGAGTAAACATTCTGAAGAAACAGTATAACACCAAACATTGACTTTGAAAAAAGTATAGTCGAATCACAAGACAATTTTGCTGCTGCTTGCTTTATGTAAACTTTCAGTTTGATCATGGACAGAACTGTAAATCATATAAAATTTTGGATCGATATGTTTTACAGAATCCATATTGAACCTATGTACGACGTACGGTCAAGAAAAGAGATAAGTAACCAGGCCCAGCCTAAACACAAAGTTAACCTTCAGCATAACTTAAACAAAACTTACTTTCAGTTGCAGGTTTTCGTGCCTTAATTTGCTCTCTTCCTCCCTGAGATGAATCACTTCGGAAGTAGCCTTTTGCAGATCACATTCTACATTCTCCGACTTGGAGGAAGTCTGGAATTTAAAAAAAAACAAACAAAAATGTAAAAAAAAAATTGTCCCACACAAAACGCAAAAGCACAAATTTTTTTATTATACAAAATACAAATTGATTTAAAAATATTTTTTAAACATGTACAAAACATATCACTGCGGCAAATGAAAATAAAGCTCGTTTTATTGGATACACAGGATAGAATTAATAGGCAGGGAAATGGAACAGCGCATCGTGTTATGGATTAAGTGCTTATACAGAACAAGCGACTTTCAAATGCTATTAACTATTAATTGGTGGTCAGATAGTGCGTGATGTCTTTGGCATTTAGTTCAAATTCAAATTCAAATAGTTTATTTTGCAAAGTAGCTATATAAAATACACGTTTCACATGTCAAAATTCAATCTTATAAAAAATATATATGTAATAAAATAATAAATGTACATGAACTAGATTAAAGGTTTATTTAATTTATGTAGCAATATATACGATTAAAATTATAGGTAAAATATATATTATACAAGGTGAAAACCAATCAACCGCCCGAACCCATACCGGAGACCCGGCCAGGGACCAGGAACAAGGTTCAATGATCACCAACCGAGCCCCCAGCACGAATCCAGGCGGCCGACCAAATCCCATCCTATATACTACATACTAATAAGGTTACATATATAAATAAATGCCTACCTCCGCCCTAAATAAAAAAAGATTTTGAAGCACGTCGACCGACAAATAATATGGGGCTGTAATACGATCCATGTATACCAAACGTCTAAAACAGGACTATTTGTCGAAATGCGTTGCTGACGCGTTCTAAATTTAGATTTTATAGGAATATTTATTTTTGCTGATATCTGAAAATTGCTGATATTCATGCATTTCGTTATCTGTTAAGACAAGGCCTTTCTTCGGCGCACAGCGGCTTTGCTACTATAACCCGGAGACTAACTTCAATAAAGTTGAAAATCGCGTGCGCTAAACCATTCGGAATGAGTCTGATTTTAAGATTAAAATTGCAACAAATTATTAGGGTTATTTTTTTATAAACTGTTTTCTTGCTGTGAGTATTTTAGACATAAAACTCAAGTCGCATTAGAAAAAAAATTTAAATAATTACAAAAAGCATGATTTTCCAATTAGGCTTTGTATTATTTTTATAAAGTTCTGAAAAAAAATATATTGAAACTTTACATTGATGAAGTTTGTAGTTGACTCAGCATATTTGTGCAAAAGCTCTGCAATTTAGGGAGCCTGGTCTTAATGTTCAAATTATGTTATCAGTACCATATCTGATAGGTCGGAAATGAGATTGTTTCAGTTCAACGCAACCAATATGGTTTTAGAAACCAAACCAAAATCTTCGTTTTTTGTGCTGGTAGATAAACTACATTTTTATAGGGATTTGACCGCAGCATGACAGGTCGAAATCTCACTGTGACGTTGTGTTACTATGTAGATACAGTAAATATTTTTTCAATACATTTCCTATTATGCAGTCCTTATTACATCGAAACTTGGATCGTGATGTTGTATTTTACAGACTAGGCCCTTTTTTACACCAATCACAATTGTTCTTTAGCTCAATGGCAGTAGATCCACAATTGAGGATTTTTCATAGAATCCGAGCAAAAAGTTTTCATGCTGAATGTGAGATGAGTGATTTTTGTAAAAAAAAACGTAAATAAATGTACCCGATTCCTATAAATGATTCTTATTTTATGAAAATGTTGTCTTTTTGACATATTTATTATTTAATTAGTAATCAAATGCAGAAAACTTTAATAAATTCCTTATCTGCTAAACTTCATTCTTGTTTTATTTTATGGTAATCGCAAATGTATTGAAAAACGTCGTATGATGTTCGTACTCAGTAAGCTGGCTATTATAGTCATCGGTTTATTATAAGCACTCTGCTTAAACACCTCGACAATAATATCCAGCTTACCGTACTTGCATAATAATTTACTATTATATTCTTGAATGTTGATCCAAACAATAAATGTTTAATTTCTGAACAAACTAAACAAAATTCATATTTTGTTATCAAGGACTCTTTAAACAATATTTTAGATTTCCCGAACAAATATGAAATTTAATCAACCGCCCGAATTCATACTGCAGAGTCGGTTAGTGATCAATCACTATCTTTAGTCTTGATGGCGTTAAACAAAATGCATGTGTGTTCACAGCAATGCTTTTCAGGAACAATGTTTAATGAATCGCCAGGCGAAATTTAAAAAAAAAATTGTTCCTGTTCTGCCTACGAATTGTATTTGAACTAGGGCTCCTTATTTAACGTTTAATCGAATTAAACGGTATTGGACACAACCGTTTCTCAAAATCGTCCAAACGGTTGATCTGTCAAATAAACGGTTAATCTAAACCGCAATCGAAACATTCCTTTTTATATAACAACCCGATGACTTATTACGTATCATGCAAACAGTAAGCAATCGACAAAAATTGTTCAATTAATGTGTCAAAAGTCATTTTTCTTATTAAGAAAGTGACTTTTGGCACAGCAACCGCGCAATTTTTGTTGATTGCTTATTGTTTGCAAGATACGTAATAACCCTGCCGAACATGAAAAACGATTGCAACACGATTATAGACTACGGGCGCACCGTGGGTAACCCTATGTATCGAGTAACAAGATGTGACAAGTTCGGAGGCGTGTAGAAAAATAAACTACATGAAAATAAACAGGGTTGCCTGAGCGCAACCTGGAGCATTTTATTCAGTCAGCAAATAAAAAACGTTTTTCTGATAAAAAAATCACGTCTATAAGTAACAAGTAAGGCCCCACTACGTTAGATAAAGCGTATCAAAAGGTGCTTAAAAATAAGGTTTGCGCTTCCAATGTACTAACGTAAGTTAGTCTGATTTTATCGAAGATTGAATTATTTGAAAACATTTATTCAGCATTGTTTTCAGCAACAAAACTACATCAAAATGAACAGGGTGCGCACTTTGAACAGTCAGAAAAAAAAAAGAAAAATGCTCCAGGTTGCGCCCACCAACCTTATTTATTTCGATGTAGTTTTTTTTCTACACAACTACAAATTGATCCCATCTTGTTACTCGATACATGGTGTTACCGACTGTACGCTCCTAGTCTATTAGACGAATGTACGGTCCTGGATTATGCCATACAGGACTGCCCCTGTCAAAGTTCTTATTTCTATTTGTTAAGTGCGAAGATGGTCTAATCCGTCGGACTAATTATGTTGCGCTTTATCTACACAACGACCGTGTTTTTCTCCATCGTTCGTATTTTGAACATCATTTATTACTCTCAGAAACGGGAAGGCTCTTAAAATATCCAAATTCCCTTAATATAGAAAAAAAAAATTCTGGTAGGAAAAGAGCACCCTGCCACTCGAAGAGAAAAACGCTGGGATCCACCAGCTATAGCTCCAAGAAATGTCTCTTACAACGATTAAAACATTGATTTTACAACCGGCGGTGGGTTCGTAAATGGCCTGGATACGGAATAATAGTAGTTTATGCTACAAGGGCGCAAAGGAAAAAATTACGAGGACGATTTAAAACCGAGCGTAGCGAGTGTTTTAAACGTAACCGAGTAATTTATTGCTCTTACGTCCGTGTATCATACTACGTTTTTCAAAGCATAGTGTGAGGAAATAAAACAAATATAATTTTGTGAACTTAAAATTGTAATTGGCTCAAAAGGACTGTATCCAGAGCCGTTAAACAGTGGAAAAAAAAAGTATGACATTTATGGTACACAGGAAAGGCTGCAGGATAGTCAACCATTGTAAATAAATTAAAAATAATAATAATAATAATAAAGCCCTAGGGCAAAATAATCGACTTTCTGTTCGGTTTTGATGCATAAAAAGGGGGCCTTTACGAGCACATGCATTGAAAATTTATTTCCGTACCATGCATATGAAGTTTCAGTTCAATCGGTCAGTACTTGGGTGATACTGCTATAAGCAGACAAACGGCGGAGACTCAAATTAAGCTTATCAATGTCATCACATCAGTGTAAAAGGAATATGCTTGAAGATATATGCTTCATGCATGACATGATTTTATATCTACAGACCTATGTAAGTCACTATTGTTTTTTAATGAATTCGAAGAAAAGGATCGTGGAACTTGTTCCTGATCACTAACCGAGTCTCCAATATGAATTCGGGCGGTTGACTAAATTTCACCTTGTCTAGATTGAAGACGCCCAGAAGAGTTTAGAAATAGCTCATCTCAAAAAGAGATATGCTTTATCAATACAGAAGATACAAAATTTGGGATACCGTGTCGGGGTGTGCGTAAAATCCTGCCTTGTCCTTTGCATCACGCTGCGTTATGGGATCCTGGAAGACAATTTTCATGACAAGTCTTGATGGAAATAAAATGAATGGGTAAGGTAAGACGTTGATTAATGAGAAAGTATCGGAACACTCGTGATTTATTAATGAACGGAAGCAATGACTGCAAGCTTTATTTACTTTTGTAAGGGTTGTTAAGAGCAGGAAAAAAATAAAACAAAAAAGCGTTAAAAATAAAATTGGACAAACAAACACGAAATTAAAGCTGATCGCACACTTTGCAACACCGTACGCATTTCGATTTTTTTTTAAATACTGCGCCTACGGTTTGGGAAAGTGCCAGGTTGCATAGGATTATAAAATGCGGCGACGACTCCGGACGCCATACATGTGTATGAACCGTTTACGCAACGACAACGCACAGCACGACATATTCATAAAAACCGAAGTCGTCACCGCATTTTAGTGTAGTCTGAAAACGCCCTAAGAATTCTATAGGTAATATGCTGAAAAGTGTGCGATCAGCTTCAGATGATTTGGTAGTACTGCACTGCAATGCCATGCTATTGATAAAGATCACAACATAAATAGTTGTGACTCAAAAAATGTATATTGTTTTCAATACAGTGTGATCAGAAAGTTGATTTATCAGTTTGTAGAACAATACACATAGTAATCTGCCAATAAGATAAAAATACAGTGCTACCAATTTCACAATTTTGGGACAAAACTGATCATTATTATACAATTTGATTCCCATTACAATGATGAGTAGTTTATTCGTTCTAATTGTCGAGGTAATTTCCGTAGAAAAACTGGGTCACGTACGATTCCTGACTCGTGCATGGGTTCTGTAGTGCTATCCTAAACGATTTCCCAAAATGTTTGTCTTTCTTTTCTATAGCCTGATTATACTAGATGTTTCGAATGCATACTTTCAGTACTACAATCGGAAAGGATGCAGAACATATTTTTAAAAAGTGAACAAAAAAAATAACACAGGACGCAACAAATTGTCATTAAACTCCGGCCGTTCATTCGAGAGAATGGTGACGTTTGCAAATGTCAGGGGCTAAAACCTTTTTTTTACTGTTTTGCATTTCAATATTTTATATTTATCATGATGATGTTAGGGTAGATTGTATATCGTTAAAAGGTCCCATTTGTTAATAAAAAGTATTTTTGTCGTATATATTTTCCACTTCCTAGTACAAAACTTAATGAATCAGCTGACTCAATTTCTACGTAAAAGTTAAAAAAAGCGCAAAAAATATTATTTTTGGCGAAAAGTTGTCTATTAGCGATACTGTGTTCACTTGAATTTAAGAACCTTATATAGAGGTTGTCATTTTATTTATGTAGCGGAAATCATATTGAATTAAGACTCTGAATCTAAGTGATTAATGTTCTATTACCCTTTTTGTGAAACTCTTAATTTGTTTTTATCGTTTTCCCGAGTCCAGCATTGAGTCAGTTACTTATAGGAAGTCAACATTTTATTTGGCAAAATTAGCAAAAAGTATTACGATCCGTGTTGCTGGTTTATTATTATTACTTGCCAATATGGTAGTTTGGCTGTATAAATAAATGTCACCTTTCAAAGAACTCGTGCTATAACTAAAATTTCCTTCTGCTCATTATTTCTGTCAAATTAGCAATCATAATGCCTGCAGTATGAATCCTCGACTTTTTGAATCGACATTTCAGAAAAATGTTTATAATATCTGCGGTGTAAGGCAGTGTTGTCGTATTATAAAACTGATATACCTTACCAAATAATAATATCGTATATATATTCTATTCCAGGGATTTTATTTATAAAAAAAGTTTCAATAATCATGATTTGGATTTATTTCGTCCCATTTGTTGTACCATTGATATTTTTTTAACGTGCCTTTATTTATTTTTGTCGTGAAAAAGCTCTTGTTGACTTGTAGTATTTTTTCGAGATATCGCCACACTCCATCTGTCATCATTCTCTCGAATTAACGGCAGCAGTTTAGAAAATGGTAGCAGACACTAAAAAGAGCAAAAGGCTCATGACGGATTTGTACTGTGTGTCATGCGAGACTGGGCCAGCCTTGATTGGCCAACTTACATTGACAGTTACTACCATAGGATCCGACAACAAACTAAACTAGCACAGTTTTCATGAGGCAATTTTTGAAGCGTTAATCAGACTTCCATGTTTTATCATTCGCTGATTTCAACGAACTATCCGTTCCGGAGATCTTCGACTGTGGCAAACAGACAGACGGACTGACTCAAGAATCACACTGTTTCGGACCGTTTCGTTTTTTAATTTTCAGTAAGGAATCCTATAAACGTCGTCGAGGTAACTGTTTTATCAAAGGAATCGACACTTAATCACTTTAGAACATAAAAGATAAATAAAAATAAAACCGTATTCTGATTTAGGTCATCCACAACATTTTATAAGCCTTGCTCTTGTCGGCGTAGCTGATGACGGTACAGTACACAAATACCTTTATCACAGCCTTTACTTCTTCTTGAACAGCCACTCGTTTTTTAGTCGCTTCATTGTGGCCGGCGTTGTCGCCGGAATCCTAAAACAATATTTAATTCATCAAGAATCAGATAATTTCACACTAATATAGAGGGTGCACTTAATTCTTTACAAACTATCACTATCAGCTTGTAGCTTTTCGCCCGCTTTTATTCAATATTTGCCCCGTTTTCGGCTTGGCGGTTGTTTTGTCAATACCGCATATAGCCTATAATGTTGGCCAGCTCCTATTATGGTGATATATCGTCCGTGCAAAGGTCCCCGTTACTCCAGACGGAAAGATCCGCAGTGCGAGAGAGATGGAATCGGGGAAAATCGACAAAATGTCGGTTTTAAATTAATAAAAAATTAACTAAAATAACTATGAAAATTTCCATTTCCAGTAATTTAGGTATTGTTAAAACCCATCTCAATAAATATTTTTGAAGTGTGTATACCACCCCAATTTGTCAGAATATCAAAAAAAGTGAAAATTTAGATCTCATTTCAATAATTATTTCTATCGAGTGAAATTCCTCTAGTCGCGTTTCTGATAGTACAAAATCTAGAAAAAGGTCCCAAAATTGTTATACTAATTTACTTAACTTGGGTCTACTTTTGAACAGCAGATAAATAACTTCAAAAAGTGTCGATATTGACGATATACCCCCTTATGTATCTTTGGTTGCCAACTGGACTGGATGACTATCATCAAAAATAGAAACTGAACTTTCAAAATTGCCCTCAGTGGGTAATGAACTATTCATGAACTGTGACGTGATTTCAAGTGCGAACATATCCTCGGAATTCGATAGATATCTACATATCGAGGGCATCAAGCTGAAAGGGCGTATCTACAAAAATATAAAAGTATCGACTCGTTAGTATACACATTTTTCTTTAATTATAAATACGGTTTTTCACATCATAGCCTTGGGCATATAGTAGCTATAAGCAGTGGAGCAACCGTAACTTTTTCAGTACATCATAGAGCTTATAATTATGGAGATTCGCCCAAAATGGTCAAAACTTTCGGAATTCGAAAAATCTGTAGATACGCCTTTTCAGCTTGATTCCCTCGATATATCTATGTTATTGATGATAGGCACTAAGTTCAATTGGCAACTAAAGATGCATAATAGGCCCACTGAACCACTAGGATGATAGTAAAGACAACCGCAACCTAATCTGTTGACTCGTTCTCGAGTTAAAACGGTATAGACAGACAAAAATTGTAAAAAATTTAGTTTTGGTTTCAGTACACTAAACAGGTTATTTATTACCATTTCATTTAAAATTTCGCAAAAATATTGAATGTACAAAGATGACTTTTTTACTAAACTAAACTTGACTCTGTGTCACTATGACACACATTAAACAAAATATAATACTTAGATAACATGTACAACTACTTGGAAAAAAACAATAAGTTTCGGCACTCGAATCCAGAGCCGGTAAAAAATGAATAAATATATAACTTACATTGAGGTTAGTGCCCTTCGGAGTTTCGAAAACGCATTTCAACTTGTAGTCCATAAGTTGGTCGGGGCTGATCTCCTTCCACTGCAAAAAAAGTACGTCACATGATGATGAATATTAAGCAAACCAGTTTATATTGTTATGGTTTTTGCGTGGTTTTTTGTGATTTTTGATTAATTTCTTGGAATTATGCCTTTGCGTACCAGGTTCCTATAATAATGGTTTTAATTTATTCCCAAAAAATACCATATTAAAAAAAATGTATTATATAATAACAATAACAGATATACAGTGTGTTCCACGTAAGTACAAGTGCACATCCGAAAACGGGTGAAAGTAGACCTTATTTTATCGACAAAAAAATTTTTTTTTTTTAATTTAGAAGATCTCGTTTTATATATTTACGTTAAAATATATTTTTGCCTACCATGGAGACTATGTATAAAATATGTCATAACTTTTGATCTATCGCGAGTAATGCAATGAAATAAAACTGCTATAATCCTTAATAACAGACGTTGCATACCAAATCAAAAACAAAACATAATCAACTACCATTACCATAAAAATAATAGCCTAAAAGATTATTTATTTAATTTTTCCGTCTTTTTTTCAGTAATAGTAAATTTTGTCAAAATAATGTCCCCGTTTTACTATACTTTTATTCATATTTATCATTGCCTATTCCATTATCTTTCTAACGAAAAAAATACAACGTTCTATCATAAATACAATATTTTCTACGAGCGGTTAACAAAAGGCACTGCGCTCGCCTTCCATACAAAGATACCCAGGTAGAGTATTTTTTCAAGATTTAAAAAAAAACTAAAAAATATATTTTTTTTCTTTCTTTTTGTCGATATATTTAGATCTAGTTTCACCCACTTTCGGATGTGCGCTTGTACGAGGGACACACTGTATAACATATTGGAATACAGGTGATAATAGGAAGTAAAAAAATGCGAGATATTTCAGAAAAAACAGTAGGAAAACCGGAACATACACAACAACAAGGTTTGACATAGTCGGACCGTACTATTTATTGGATGGACCTATGCTAGCGCCATCTGTAATTAGCTTTGCCTGTGGATCCCCATTGTACAGTAGAGACCGCATCAAGTAAGACACATTGGACTTTGTACCTATCTTATATTCTTCTCTGTAAAGGCTAATGTCGTACTGAAAGTGTATAGCTTGATGTGGTCTCCACTGTACCACGATGATAAATGATAAAGTCTTCCGTTGTGTTTCAGGCTACGGCCAGATGACCCCGATTCCGTCCCGAATGAAATCGACAAACGTGCACGGATTAAATATCAATCCCGCTTACTCACATCGGTCCCTGTAACTGTCAGCGTAAACTGACTGAGCTAACCGTGTAATGTAATGTAAATTAATATTTATTTATTTTATTCATATATTCCGCGTGCTGTAGGTAAAGTTACACCTAAAAAACTCTTCACATTCATCAAAGCTATTTCAATATTTAATTTGCAATGTAGACATAAGTATTTACAGTACCCGGCAGAAAATAATGCACATCGGCTATCTTCGGCTTTGTAGAGCGTCGTCTCTGTCGCCGGACTGTTAGTGCTTCGTGCGACAGACACTACGATACGATGTGCATTATTTATTGCCGCGACCTGTGAGCATGTTTAACCCGTCTATTTTCACAGGGCGCGATCGAGCTCCATATCTAAGGGGCTGTTTATTTAACAGACAGATTTGGCCTTTTTTGACCCTCTCCCCCCAATACATTTTTCGTAAAATCAATATTTAAAGGAAATATTTAAAATAAACTAAATTTATTGATTTATTTACTGACGTATACAACACAAGACTATAAAATGTATAGAAAAAAAAACATTTATGAATCTAAAGGGCCCAACAGCCAATCAAATATGGGAGCCATTAAAAAGCATGTCAAATAATCTCACGTAAGAAATATCTAGCTAGACCTTCCCCCTCCCCTATTTAAGAAAAATAAGATTTTATCTGAACTCCTGCCCCCCAAAAATGTCTTACGTAATAAATGAGCAGCGCCTAATGTTCTTGAGTTGTTATCGAAAATCGACAACTGAACGGGTTAAATTCACGATTTTAAAGTAAGCTTGTGAAAGAGTGTTATCGGGAATACCGGAACATATTGAAAAGTAATGCACCATTGTAATGCAAAATAAAAAAACCGGCCAAGTGCGAGTCAGACTCGTGTACGTAGGGTTCCGTATTGTGGATGATTAAATTTATCATGATTTAATTTTGTCATTTTTTTCCGTGAATTTCTCAACCGCTTTATTACTCCTGTAATCTTTACGTAAACACATATTACCATAATTATTTTCATATTTTTTGGTCCACCAGTTTGGAGATAAGGGGAGGGACATACATATTTTTGGGGTTTTTTAAAGATTTCTCGATACCAGTGCCAATAAATACAGTAAAAGTATATATTTTTACAATTAACTTTTTAATATCTACAATTTGATACCCATATTGTGTTTTTAGGATAATATTTTTAATTTTTCTCACTTTTGTTTTGGAAATATTTTGAACTATTTCAAATTTTTCTCATTTTTTTACACACCGTGACATGTGGGCAAATTAATGCTATTTTTGTGCCAAATTTCATGTCTTTATCTTTAACGGTGCCAAAGTTACGAGGCTGTGACATACGGACGGACGGACGGACAACGGAGTCTCACCATAATACCACTTTTAGGTACTACGGAACCCTAAAAACGAGTCAGCGGTAGACATCATCTGTCCGTGTAAGGGGTCTAGTTAATTTGGCGGTTATGAGTGAATAGTCCACAGTAAGACTATTCTTCCACCAAAATGCATGTTACGATTAAGAGGCGTCGTTAAGCGCAAACGCTGTCAACACATTGTGGAGTATCTATGGCATATTATTATAATATTTTAGGCTGAGTTCATTAACATTATCTAGATCTATGTTTAAGTCGAACTAAAAATCGTGAAATTTGAGTAATATCTTAACAACAAACCCTAAAATACGTTAACTTAACGGTATTTTACCAAAAGTGAAGCTTAATGTGTTTTTATTGTTTAAGATATAATAAAAAAATTAATACGAGTTAAACATCGAAAATGTAATCTAGATTACCCACCAACCTTCCCATGGCCATACCAACTCTATGGTTATAATGCCCAAACGCGGGGGGTATGCACGGCTCTTCGGGATTTAATACCATTCTGGTTACCCTGCTCTCTGCATTGCTTGAACCCCCCTACAAGTTCTTTTTTTACTTTCAAAAAATGTCCCTAACCCGTCTCTCCCACTCTGAAGGAGTGGGAGCGGGCGTTTCAGACGCTGCCGCCCGTTCTGGGCTAAACAAATTACAATATACATGTACCGCATCCTATGTATTGTGGTCCAACATTTAGCTTCTGCTGCTGTACATCTGCTCTCTTATATATATAAATATTATTAAATAAATCCATCGACCAAACCTTAGCCGCATTCCCACTGTCTTCGCCTGCGGTGCCACGCGTGAGCGTATATCCTTAGCAGCCTGTAGTTGGCCTGCGAAGAGACCAGGTCGCAGTGGTGCAATGGGCGCGACTCTCCACGCAATATTCCTTGCAGCATATCCCTGCGCTCGTCCTCGTAAAGCGGACAGTGCCAAAGAACATGATCCCGGTCCTCAGAGCCCGCGCCACACTCGCACTCGCATATTTCGCACAGTTTCATATCATACAGTCTCTGTCTGAAGCATCCATGACCTGTCAAAATCTGCGAGGTCTCGTAGTCCGGCTCGACCCAGTGAGCACTGAGCCGAGTCGCCACGTCCGGGAAGAAGAGGAACAAGTCCCTCCCCCTCTCTTCAGAGGTCCAGCGGTCCTGCCATTGAGTGACGACGTCAGTCCGTATGTCCTTCTGTCGCTGCCTTAACTCCCGCGGCGTAGCGCCTTCCTTTGCCTCGTATTCCCTCCCCGCGCGCACCACGTCGAGGTCGGCCGGCAACACACCGGCCAACACGGCAAGTGCCGGCGTGCTGCACGAGCGGTACGCCTTGGTCAGCAGGACGAGCGATGGGCGTTGGGTGCGCAACAGAGCGGTACGCACCGTGTGGAACGAGGCACGCTGGTACCAACATGCAGCTGCGTATGTTATGGTCGCGACATACGTGCCACGGTACACGAAGCGCAGCGCCTGGTGGCGCATCCCCCACCTACTGGCCGACACGCGCGCCATCTTGCCGAAGCATTTGGACGCGCGTTCGCCGATGGACTGCGCGTGTGGAGCGAAGGACAGTCCCACGTCGAGAACCACCCCCAGCACCGTCGCCTGCGTCACGCTCTTGATAGAGTCGCCGTTCATTTTAATGATCGGGGGGCGTTGGAACTTTCCCCGGGCGGTCATAGTTAGCGACTTTGCCGGGGAGAAGGAGAGTCGGTTCCGCATGCCCCACTCGGCCACGCTGGCCAGCACGGCGGCGGCTGTGCGTTCAATGGCCGCTCTGGACTGAGACTCTATCAAGATAGTGACATCGTCTGCGTAAGCTGTAAGCGCCGTGTCCTGTGGTATTAATAAAAACTACAAATAATGTTTGAAAACGTTTACAGTCTTGCCAAAAGGTGGTTACTCCTAAAACAAGTTATCGAATTTGCACCCGCGACGAAATCGGCAAGATTGTATTGTCCTCGCAAGTTTCATGGAGCGTGCATATTATAGCGAAATAAAACAGCATGATATTTGGCCACGCCCACAACTGAACTGGTCTCAGCATGGTGTCTGCTTTTAAATGACTAGATTTATGGAAGTGAAAGAGGCAAAAGGGGTGCGCCCATTTGGCCACGCCCACAACTGAGTTAGTCGCGTCGTGATGTCTGTTCTTAAGAACAGTTATCATCACAACCCATCGAGGGTAGTTACTCTATGTAACAAACACCCCATTGGCGACGAATCCTAATGACATTTCATTGGGTTTACTTGCTCGTCATAGAGAAACCATCCCTAAAGAGGTGCAATGACACTAACGTGTTTTGTCCGAAATAAATTTCGCCAACTTTCAATGCGCTTGCACGCGCTCTGGTTGGCTAAGCCAACACCACGCAGTGAGAGAAATAAAGAATCCCCGATAAGCGGGAGTGAGATGCATATAGTTATGTATATGCAAAAACACTGATTAGTTCGTGAAATCGGACAGTTCGGCATTTTCTTCTCGGGGCTAGTTGTTCGATGTTTCTAGTAAATAAAGACGACTTTGGCAAAGCCATAAAAATGTGCCACGATTTACTCGACTTCTAATGACAAGCGTTAGCTGTTATTTTGATAAAGCTCACGCCACGGAAGTTGTGGTAAGTTAAAAAGTCGATAAAATCGTGTCCCACCTATAATAAATAGTAATGAGTACAATTTGCGTCAGAGAAAGCGCCTGTGAATATAATCATCACAGATGGCGTGGCAGTTGCGCATTATCGCAGCCTTGACGAGGAAGCTAATTAACTCCCGCCCACTTGGTTACGGAACTCGATACGCGAACAGTTTAGACAACTTGTTATCTACGACTAATCTGCTTGTGTATCTGCATAACAATATGTCTGTACGACAACACGCTCAGGCAGGCACGCACACTAGCGCAACGTGCATATATACGACTTACTACTGTACAGTAGTACCATTAGAAAAATGCGCCTAGGAATCTTCGTCACTCTTCGGCATAAATCGCATTTTCGAACGCTTTCTATACAATCCGTGCATGGTCGGCTATAGACAACCAACATTTATTGCACATGTTCTAAAATTACTTTGACTCCTACCTATTTTCTTTCTAATAATTTACAAAATGCTTGTGCAATATTTGGGCTCTTATAATTTATCATTTGGCTTTTATCAAAATCCGTAACCGAAACCGACGAAGATTTCTATGTGTGACGGAACGGTACTTACAACTTGATCTATGTTGGTCTTCCCCTCCGGCGCGATCACGCTCTGCACCATGAACTTGTGTTTGTGCTTCTCATTGCTGTCCACGAACACAGGCTGCGGAGTAACTGCAACACATGATGAGGAGCAGGTTAAAGTAAATGTCTCTTAGCTCTATAAACATGTGTTAATAGACAAGTAATGAAACCACTATGAACGAATATGAATCACTAATGCAAAAAGGGCACAAGTCCGAAATTTTTACATTAAATTAAAGTCAAATAGTTCAATTATGGAGGAGGATGGAGAGGAAAGGAATACTAATGAGGAGGTGCTGAGAATTGTAGAGGAAGAAAAATGTTTGTTAAAAACCATTGAAAACCGAAGTTAAGATGATAGGACACTTGATTAGAAATTACAGTTTTTAGAAAAATATCATAGAAGGAAAGGTCGAGGGGAAAAGAGGAACCTACTTTAGTCAAGTGAAGGAGAATGTTAAGTAATGTCGCATCAAGAAGGCAAATTATTAGCAGAAGAAAGAGAAGAATGGCGGTTACTCTACGTGTACTATACGTAGCTCTAAGTTAAAGATAGATTGTCCAATTATATCAAATATAATGATTTAATTTATTTTACATTTAATTACATTTACATAAATTTTTGACTTGTGCCCTTTTTGCAATTAGTTTATTTATATATTTTACTGATCCCAAAGAACAACTTTATCAAAAAAACAAATGAAAATAAAATTTTATTTTAAAACAACAAAGTATGCATAGCTTAGTGGGCATTTAAAAGAAAGGAAAAATAATAAAAACAGTGGATTTCTTTATAAAAATGGATCATTGCGGCCTGACTGAAGATGTAGTGACTAAAATAGAAAAAGGACCTTTTTGGTGGTATGGGCATATAGAGAAAATGAATGAAAGGAGAATGAATGAAAGAAGAGTGACGAAAGAAATTGATAGAGCGCAATATGCTGACCAAATTGGCGACATAGTGGAGAAAGGCTAAGTGAAAGAATAAAAGAGCTTAAGAAGCACCATCACGCGAAAACCTCCATACAAAGAGGTGTCTATGAAATGTCATTATATTAGTTTTTATATCTTAACAACAAACCCCCAAAATACATAAATGTAACGGATTTTTACCAACAGTGTACACGAATGTGCTTTTATTGTCTTACATAAAATCAAAGTCATTAATACGAGTCAAACATCGAACATTCTATCTAGATTAATAAAAACCAAAAACATTGTTTGAAAACTTCCACAATCTTGTCAAAACCATGATTCTCCTGAAACAAGTTTTCAATTTTGCGCCCGCAATGAAATCGGCACGATTGTATTGGCTTCGCAAGTTTCATGGAGCGTGCATATTATAGCGAAATGAAACAGCATGACATTTGGCCGCGCCCACAACTGAACTGGTCGCAGCATGGTGTCTGCTTTTAAATGACTAGATTTATGGAAGTGAAAGAGGCAAAAGGGGTTTGTCAGGATCGCAGGTAAGAATGTAACGCAAGGTGTATAATTTGTCATAATATGAAGTAATTAAGTAAATATACGTATGAACATACTTGCTATATCCGTTTTGGAGTTTGGTTCGAGGACACCAGAGTTGGGGCGTACACAATACTTCTTCGGCGCAGTAGTCTTGATCTTGAACAGGACTGTATCGTTAGTGGGGTTAGACAGCGACATATGCGTCGTGTAACCTTGCTCGAAGAGCCCTGAAACATCCACTAAAATAATCAATTATAGTAACTGTAGCAATAGGGACCGGCCCGAACACAAACATTATTGTGGATCAGTTTGTAGCACAGACCACTTAGTTATTAGACGTCGTAAGGAGGCCAAACATTTTTCGCCAACACATCAGTGCAGCAATTTCACTGATATACAAATAATACAAATTTCCTATCTCTATTTCCTTACTTAGTACTCTCCTCGCATTACCCCGCAACACCCCGGCAGTGGGGGAAAAAATTCTCACAATTCTCAGTTTGGGCTTTCCAAACTTATTTTTACTGTGACGCCATTGGGAGTTTGCCATTTTTTTGCGACGCCTAATGGGTGCGGGTCTGTGGTTTGTAGGTAGCATTTTTGTCACGTATCGTCATATTTGCGAACCCTCATAGCTTCGGTCTAGATAATACTAGATATACCAAATTCTCAAGATAACATGTAGGAAACAGTCTTATTAAACACTATAAGTTTAATGTGTCTAGCTTTTATACTTTGAATGTTTTTAATGGTTAAAATACGTCGATTTCGTCACTCACTCACTCTGTCACTCACTCACTGATGATCATCAAAACTCTAGGGTACTTCCTGAAGTCCTAGAAAGTTAGGGTTTGTAGAGTTAGGCCTTGTAGAGTCAAGGACTTGGCTTAACATGAGATCTGATAACTTTTTAACAGTGAAAGCGTTATGAGCTTACGAGTCTTGGCGACCTAGTTTATATGAAATGTTTTTGATGGGATTGCCCTTTACATAATCAATTTCATACTTTGCTCACCATGAAAACCTGTATGCCTGTATACCTGCACAGGTATAGGGAAAACATTTTCTTACTTCAAGTTGAGTTGATCGTACCTCAGTGTTAAGTTAAGTTGGTCTATCATAACTGCAAGTGGAATACGTTTGTCGTTAATGTATTTTAAACGATTTATATTATGGTATAATTTCAGATTTTTTGGTCGCATACTTTCGAAATTAATGGAATAGAATGGCTTTTACGTACATAAAAAAATTAACGTTTTAGAAACTTTAAGTAAGTAAGTTTACTAATGAAATAATTTATTTTTCTTCCCTTCTTAACAATTTTTTTTTTGAGACAACATCTCCTTAAGACAAACGAGTCTGACTCTGCGTTTTTTTTTAACGAGCGAGTTCTATAAATTAATGTCTAAAAGTATGTCCTCTATTTTATAATATAAGATATATTTTATCGTATTTTAAATCATGATAATTAACTGACTACCTATATATGAATTAAATAAAATGTTGATTCAGCTTAAGGCCTCGCCTTAAATAAGATAAAAGGCTAATATTTTACTGGAAATGATCCACTTTTCATCTTTATAACAATTATTATAGAAACGTATAAGTGTGTCTGTGGCATTTTTATCAACAGTGCATTGAAAAATACACATGTTTATCATCGGAATCCTCAGGGGCAAATATTTATCAACAAAGGCGTGCTACGATAATATCTTCACTGATTCATTACTAAATATCTCATAGAAATTATTGAGTTTTCTTCGAGATAATAAATAAATACTACGAAAACGATTTTCACGAGGTTTCATGGGGAGCAAAACCTTTCATGGGGAAGAAACCATTATTTTTGGAACTCACTATGATAGTTCCGCGCGTGGCGTACTCCGCGCCGGAAATACTCTAAATATTCCATAACAATATAATCTAAACTAAATATCCTAATTCAAAGGATTCTATAATACTCTTTGTGGAAACGGTTAATTACAAAGAAAAAATGCCTTTTAGCATTCTTGTTTATTTTCCAAAATCCAAGTCAAAGTCAAAGTGAAGTATATGAAGAATGTCTCTATGGCTTAAGGCACAGTATAAGGAAAGGAAGCAGTATTACGACTGGGGAGTGTCCTTGAAATAAATACCTACGGCCGCTCGATACGCAAACACGCACTAGGGCTGCCCCGTGGCCAGTGACTGTTTGTTGCGTTACGTTTTTGTCACGATTTAACCATTTCACCACAACTTGTCAAGGATGATTTCAGTGCATAAATCGTTAAAAGGGAACAAAAATACGAAAGAGGTGTGTCAGGATCGTAATTGATGGTAATCTACAATTTCTTCAAGACTTTTAGGAATTTTCCAGATATTTATTCAGTAGTTGAGCCGATTAAAATTTTAAATGCAACATAAATAAAATGAAAGAGGTGTGTTCGCATCGTAGCAGATGGTAGCTTACAATCCTTTTAAGGGTTCCTAGAATATTTTTACCTTGCCGGCTGAGTTGGTAATTTAAAAAACGTTAATCCTGGTTCCGATAGAGGTGTATTGAAACATCCGTACACTGAACAATTAGCATAATAGCTACGTGTCATCATTTACGTAAAAAACTTGTAAATGCGCGGGAGCGACTCAAAGTTTTACAAAGTCTCAACTGCGACTGCCGCCCCCCGAAGCCCCCGAGTTTCGAAGTGCGTCGTTTCGGGCCGTTTCTATGAAGACATAATACTGCTTCCTTTTCCTTACACTGTGCTTAAGGCCATAGAGCACTACATTCACTCCCCTTGGGGAACGGGTTGAAGATAACAAAGATAAGATATAGAAGTAAAAAGTAGAGAGTCAAATGCAGAACCGAACACTTTTTTTGGCAGGAAGTGTAGTAGTTACATCATCCGATATTATTTCTGATAGAATGTAAGCAGGCTTTACTCTGTCGATGGAGATGTTCTTATACTGGCCATGCATATCGATTTTAAAGAACTTATCTTGTTTCTTCATCACAAGTAAGGGTCCTTCATAAGGTTTTTGGAGTCCTGTGCGTGGTGTATCTACTTGTGCAAAAACTTGCGTACAAGTGTTAAGGTTCTTATTCATGAATATTTTCTGTTTGCCATGACGAGTTCCATGTGTAGGTGAGAGACTTTTCATTGTTTGTTTAAGGTTGCTAACGAACTCATTTGGTTCGAATTCATTGTCAGATGTGGGATCAATAAATGTACCAGGTAGTCTTATTTGTTGGTCAAAAACCATTTCAGCGGGTGAAGCTTTCAGATCTTCTTTGTAAGATGCCTTGATGCCCATCATGATGATTGCAAGTTCATTAGACCATATATTGATGTTATGACACTTTATGGCAGCTTTTATCTGTCTATGCACCCTCTCTATGAGGCCGTTGGCAGATGGGTGATAAGCTGTAGTGTTGATGTGTTGAAATCCACATAGCTTGGAAAGTGCTGCAAAAACCTGTGAAGTGAACTGCCGGCCTTGGTCTGACGTGACTCTTAAAGGTACACCGTAGCGGCAGATCCATTCAGTAAATAGCTTGCGAGATACTGTTTCGGCTTCAATGTTACTGAGAGGATATGCTTCTGTTAATCTTGAGAATCGATCAATAACTGTTAAAATATAACGATTTCCCCTAGAAACAATCAGTAGGTATATAAATATGGTCGAATCTAGAGTTGGGAAGAGCAAATTCTCCGATCGGTGATTTGGTATGTTTGTTGACTTTGGAAGATTGACAATCTAAACAAGTTTTTGTCCAAGAGACACAATCTTTGCGCATAGCTGGCCAGACGAAGTTGTCAGCATTCAGTTTGGAAGATGCCTTTATTCCTGGATGTGATAGGCTGTGAAGGCAGTTAAATGCGTGTCTTCGCAAAGAACAAGAAATAAATGGTCGCAAGATAGGTGTTGATACGTCACAATAAATATACAATACAGTGTTTGGTACTTGAATGCGTTTAAGCTGAAGGGACGTATGTGAAGGATTATCCACCAAATCAAGTAATTCTCTATCACTCTTTTGAGCATTAGCGAGTTCTTTCCTATTTAAAGGTGTGCTTCGACTAGAGAGAAAGCATCTGCGACAGCGTTGTCTTTTCCACTAACATGTTAGATATCAGTTGTAAATTGGCCAATTACTTCCAAGTAACTTCAAATCTAAATTGTCTGGGAGAGCATTTGTTCAAATCTTGTTCAAAGGCATAGGTCAAAGGTTTGTGATCAGTAAATATTGTGAAAGGTCTACCCTCGAGCCAGTGTTTGAAGTGCTTTACTGATATGTAGATAGCCAGTAGTTCTTTGTCATAAGCACTATATTTAACTTGTGATTTCAAGAATTTTTTGGAGAAGAATGTGAGTGGTTGCCAACCTTTTTCAGTGTATCGTTGAAGGACAGATCCTATAGCATGGTCACTTGCATCCGTAAATAATGCTAGCTGAGATCCAGGGTCAGGGTGTGATAATTCCACAATTGTAGATAAGCTACCTTTGCAGCATTTCTGAAAAGTTGCATTGCTGTCTTCAGTCCAAGCAAGCGTATCATTTCCTTTAACGCCATTTTTAAGCAAATCGTGCAGTGGAGATTGTATTTCTGCGGCGTGTTTAAGAAACCGTCTGTAAAAATTTAAAGCTCCAAGAAAATGGCGTAGAGATTTAACAGTCGTAGGCTTGGGATAGTCTTTTATATATGTGACTTTGTCAGAAGGAGGAACTATGCCATTGGAAAAGATTTTGTAGCCAAGAAATTCAATCTCGTTTTTGCCAAACTGACTTTAATGTTTAATTTAATGTTGTGGTTTTCATAGTTCAATTTTCATTTAGGTCGTGTTATTTCTGGATATTGTTGTAAAAGTCGATGAAACATTGTATCTCCATGAATAGTTTTAACACATGCCATTGTTGCTGTTAGACAAGATGTGGAAATGCCAGTCATTGGATCAAGAAGTTTATGATTTTTAAGGTCGATAAGTAGGTTGTAGTGCGCAATAAGATCTGCACCAATAATAGGACGTGTAACATCAGCAATAACAAAACGCCATGAAAAATCTAAATTCAATGTGATGGTCAGAAGTCCATACGTGTTGATAGGAGTGCCATTTGCAGCAAACACTTGATAAGCAGTTTGTTTAGTGACTTTACGTTTAATCATGCTTATAGGGAAAACGAAAATATCAGATCCCGAGTCGATCAAGTATTGTACTCCAGTGCTGTTGTCCATAACAAATAGGCGGCGGCTTTGCGATGGGGAGTCATCCACCGCTGCTAATGACTCTCGCGATCGTTTTTTTGGTAAGAGCAAGGAGTAATGCAGTTTTTGACCTTATTTCCAAAATTGTAGTGATACCAGCAAATGCGGGGACTATTACGAGAGCGAGATCGAGAGCGTGAACGAGTTCTGAGTTGATTGTTGATTCTTCCATCATTATTTTGTTGCCACTTCAAAAGGCTTTCAACCATGGTTGTTAATTTTGACACTTGAGCTTGTAAACTTTCATCTGATGCATTGGATGAGGACGGTAAAGCAGCTTGTGCCGAGCAGCCGTATGTTTGAGGAATAATGTCAATTATTTTGTCAGCCATGATTCCTAAATCATCAAGTATGGTAGTATCGGGTTGAGATGCTATGACAATTTGGAGATGTTGTGGAAGTCTTTTTGCCCAGATAGATTTAATAATAACATTAGAAATTGCGTATCCAGCCAAGTTTGTGAGTGTTCGCAGAAACTGAGATGATCTTCTATCACCTAATTCTTCTTTTTCAAGAAGTTTTTCAACTTTTTGTTCCTTTGAATCGGAAAATCGAGAAATCAGTGTTGTCTTTAATGTCGTGCAGGGATTGACTTCTTCTTCTTGATTCTTCATCCAGATAGGATATGATAAAACTTGGTCTCTTCTTTTGTTATATTTGCCAAATGGAACTGCGCTTCTAACACTGCAAACCATGATGTTGGTTGTCTCGCCCAGAATCGTGGAATGTGGATTGGGCGTTTGGAATTGGCTTCCACGGTTCCTTCAGGAGCATTTTCGGTATTAGGCATTGTTGTCAAAAATTTTGGTTTCGTGAAAGTTCCGAATTTTTTTATTGACAAAATACTTTTTATTTATGGCGAATGTATTTGATACCTGTGATTGATGTTGATAATGCGGTTCTTCAAGGGTCACCAGTGTGGAAACGGTTAATTACAAAGATAAAATACCTTTTAGCATTCTTGTTTATTTTCCAAAATCCAAGTCAAAGTCAAAGTGAAGTATATGAAGAATGTTTCTATGGCTTAAGGCCACTCTTGTTTGAGTCATTGGTAGGTAACCATTAGTTTTGGAACTATGATAGTTTTGCGCGTGGCGTACTGCTGCGCCGGAAAGACTCTAAATATTCTATAATATAATCTAAATATCCTAATTCAAAGGATTCTATAATACTCTTGTTTGGGTAATTGGGATGAAACCATTAGTTTTGGAACTAACTATGATAGTTTCGCGCGTGGCGTACTACCGCGCCGGAAAAACTCATTTAAAAAACCACAATTAATCCAAAATACTATACAATTTATTCACAAACACAATCAATGTGTATTTTTTTTTAGATATCATGCTCAAAACAATTAATACTTTAAACTGAAACAATATTTTACCGCAAAACCGCGTTCTTTGGTTTATTTTTTACTTTTAAACATAGTGACGTGACTCAAAGAATCTCATAAAATCGGTTAGTTAAACGAATTATAACCGATTATTCTCTTGCGTACCTAGGTCGTACAACAGAGAAATCTACCAACAGAGATAGATAAATCTAGCTTGCGATAACGTTACTGCTGTGAATTGGGAAAGTGTGGTTTTACAAACAATTGTCGCTGATTGGGACAGATATAACGTAGATATAATTATATAAGTATAATTTAGTTGGTGAGCATTTGCAGCAACACATAAATCTCATATGGTTTCCGTCAGCTGTGTCAGTTTATAAATTGTTAAATTATAGTTTTTAATCGATAAACGCATAAAAATATACATACAAGGTGAAATTCAATCAACTGCCTGAATTCATACTGGAGACTTAGTTAGTGATCAGGAAGAATGTTTAATAAACCGTAAGGCGAAATTCGAAAAAAAATGTTTGGCCCTGTACTGCCTATATTAGAAATTGTATTTGAATTAGTCAAGTTTGTATGGGAACAAATTTAATTTTTAATGATTTCGGACGATTTACGATCATTCACCCTTGTTCCTGATCACTAACCAAGTCTCCAGTGTGAATTCGGGTGGTTGAATAAATTTCACCTTGATTCTACAGGTAATAATGAGGGTGATGACGATGATGGTAAACATGAATATGATGTAATTGAATAGCGTTGACGCATAAGTCGCATCCTGTTAAATTTAAAAACTTTTGTTTATTATATACTGCACATCTTTTATGTTTAGCTTCTGTCAACTCAATTTAAATTTGTTTGTAATAGTAATTGAAAGTCTATGTCGCTGAGTATCGACTATAATGGTACTTTACTAGTACTTTCCTTTAACACATCTGTCAAATGTAACCTCGTAATTGGAATAGAGCTGTAGCCCTACCTAGCAGTTCATGTTACAATTTTTCAGTCAAATTAATTTAAAGTTATATTTTGTATGGATTCATCGTAATTGATGTGAAACCAAGATGGACCGAACTAACAAAGATACCAATTAGCATGTTATTCTTTTGTCAGAAACACACCTCACTGATTCTAGTGGCTTTAGACTCCCTGGCTTTACAACTCATGTGTCAAACCACCCAGATGGAACAGCACATGGAGGAGCTGCTATCCTAATTAAAAGTACCCTAAAACATTACTTGTTGGTACAATATAAAAGTTATCACCTTCAAGGTGTTGCTATTGTTATTGAAGACTGGTGCGGCCCATTGACTATTGGATCGGTTTACTGTCCGCCTAAACACAAAATTACGCATGACATGTTTACTAACTTTTTTAATCCACTTGGCCATAGATTTTTGGTTGGGGGTGACTTTAACTCGAAACACTGCAACTGGGGTTCCCGTCTCACAAATACTCGAGGCAGACACCTGAAGATTTGCATAGATTCACATAACTATGGATTTTTCACTACAAGGAAACCAACGTATTGGCCAACAGACCGCAACAAGTTGCCGGACTTATTGGACTTCTACATAACCAAAGGGATAAGTGACTTATATGCAAGTGTACAAGGGTGCTTCGACGGATCAAGTGATCACATTCCTGTACTGGCGACTGTCGGCACAAACGTTATACAACATTGCAATCAGCAGAGCCTGACAAACAGAAACACCGATTGGGATGCATTTTGTAAATACCTTGAAGACAAAATAGACCTGAAAACTAAGTTGAAAGATGCACGGGATATAGAGACAGCAGTTGTGAAGTTTACAAAACTGATACAGGAGGCGGCATGGAAGAGCTCACCAGTATTTGAAAAGAAAACTCATGTCGGGCACAACTTCAGAGCAGAAGTAAAGGGCAGGGTACTAGAAAAAAGAAGACTCCGTCGAGTATGGCACACTAGTAGGTTACCGTGTGATAAAACTGCTTTTAATAAAGCTGCTGCAGAATTGAAGATACTCCTAAAAACTATTGATGATGAGACTCTTCAACAAAGACTGGAAGCCCTAAATCCTCACTCAAAAAACCATCATTCATTGTGGAAAGCTACCAAAAACTTTGATCAGCCACAACTAGCTGTGCCTCCTATCAGAAAACCGGATGGGACCTGGGCTAAAACAAATGAAGAGAAAGTTGAAACATATGCTCAATTTCTCAAGGAAGTTTTCACTCCAAAAAGTACCGAGCAGGATGACTGGCAAAAAGAAGTTAATAACTACCTAGCGAGTGACTTGCAATTAACCCTCCCAATAAAGCATGTGTCACCAAAGGAACTGTATAGGGAAATTCTTGCTTTAGAACTTAGAAAAGCTCTAGGTTTCGATCTTATCACTGCAGAAATACTTAGACATTTGCCAAGAAAGGCAATAGTTGACCTTACCGCCATATTCAATAGTATACTCAGATTATCCTATTTCCCATGTCTTTGGAAAATATCTGAAATAATAATGGTACCTAAGTCTGGCAAACCACCCAGTGAAGTAAGCTCTTATAGACCAATAAGCCTACTCCCAGTACTGTCAAAACTGCTGGAAAAAATACTGGATAGAAGATTGCAGCTTATAATTAATGAAAGAAACCTCCTACCAGATCATCAGTTTGGATTTAGAGCAAAACACTCAACCATTGAGCAAATTCATAGAGTGTGCCACAAGATAAGGCAATCCCTTGAAAAGAAGGAATACTGCTCTTCTGTGTTTCTCGACGTACAACAAGCCTTCGACAAAGTATGGCACGAAGGACTTCTCTACAAGATAAAACAAACATTACCTCACACTTACTATGTACTACTCAGGTCCTATCTTGAAAACCGTAGATTTAGAAAGAAGCTTGATGACAGTTATTCCAATTTATATGACATCAAGGCTGGTGTACCGCAGGGATCAATTCTCGGACCAAAACTGTACAGTCTGTATACTATTTCCAAATACGCCAAAGCAGATATTGATATTTTCTCCGGGCTCAACACCTTCAAGTCCTCTGTCAGTAAATACTTAGCCAAAAAAACTACACGCACAAATAAACACAAAGCATAAAATAAGTAGGTACCTACCCTGTTATTTTAAAAAATCTTCGCACAAAATTTGTTAACCTAGTTTTAATTTCATATTTTATAGAATATACGAGTAGTAAATGCTCCTATTAGTATAAGAATTGTTCATAATTGTCTTAACTGGCGCATGATGTGGATGCCTTTAATTAAGAAAACAAATAGCTGTATACATTTTAAGATTATTCCATTTAAGTAAGTTTATTGTATTTCTTGTTGGTGTTCCTAAATAAATAAATAAATAAATAAATAAATAAATACTGCAGATGCACCTGAGTCTGATGATGTACTCACGGCAACATATGCAGATGACACAGCAGCACTGAGCAGCAGCACCAAGCCCAGCTACAGACTCACCTTAATAAAATTAACAGTTGGTTTAGACAATGGGGGATAAAAGCAAGTGCTACAAAATCAATGCACATAACATTTACTCTTCGCAGAGGCAACTGCCCAGAAGTAAAGCTGGGTGACGAGACTCTCCCACACAGAAACACTGTTAAATATCTAGGAATGCATCTTGATAGAGCACAGAATTGGAGACACCATATCCAACAGAAAAGAAATGAGGTGAACCACAGGATACGAAACTTTCCCTCGAAAACAAACTCCTCATTTATAAAGCAGTTCTAAAGCCTGTGTGGACCTATGGGATCGAGTTGTGGGGCACTGCAAGTAAATCAAATATTGAGATCATGCAAAGATGCCAAAATGCCATCCTCAAGAAAATTGTAAACATTCCCTGGTTCACAAAGTCCATGGAAATTCATGAATACCTTGAAGTACCAACAGTGATTGAAGAAATACAGGAACGCAATGTGAAATACAAAGCCCGCCTTTTGTCTCACGTAAACAACCTAGCAACAGATCTGCTTACTAGTAATGCAGATGTGGGACGCCTTAAGAGGCCCACAATCCTGGGATTGCATAACAGGAAGTAGACCGATAAAGGTTGTTTGATAGCTGTATCAACCAACCCACAAGCTCTTTACCCACAAAATACCTGCTTTTGGTCAAAAGACCGATCGCAAGTAGACCAAAAATAGGAAAAAAAAAAAACCAATTAGCAAGCGTAAAAAGGATTAACATGATATTATTAGAGTACATTACAAACAAGAAAAGATCAATCAGAAACAAATCCAAAGACAAGAATTAAAAAGAAAAACCCCGGCCCAGAATTTGAACCTGCGATCTCTTGTTATCAAGACAAGCGCGCTACCAATTGCGGTACCGAAGGTCCTACCCAGACCGGTGAATTCTTCCATCATACTTGTCCACTGTTATTTTTGCATCTGCTTGATACACTAACTTGTACTGCACATACAGAACGCTCTTAATGAGTATTCATACTGATGGATTTCGCAAAATAAACATAATCTTGATTAACATGATATTATGAAACAAAGAAATAAATAGTTTGATATTGTAAAAATACAAGGTGCATAAAATAATATAAGGTAAATCATACTTATCCTGTTTCACTGGATTTCACATCTTGATTTCTTGTTTCATGTTTTTTTGTCTGTTTGGAGAGTCTTTTTGTGCTTTTTTGTTTTACTTAAGTAATTCTACCCCAGCTATTTTTGCTACACTGCCCCACTATTGTTTTACTTAATTCTTTTCAATGTAATGTTTGCTATACTGTTTTACTTCATTCTAAGATGGCTATTTTTGCTAGACTGCCCCACTACATATTGTCTTACTTAATTCTTTTCAATACAATGTTTGTTATTCTGTTTCCATACTGTTTTACTTAATTCTACCATGGCTATTTTTTTTACACTGCCCCATTATTGTTTTCCTTAATTTTACCCTCAACTACCATAGCTATTTTTGATTGTGTTGTGATGTTGTATAACAGTTAATGTTAGGTTGTTTGGAGCAACTACACTGACATACTAGGAATGCATGGTTTAGTAAGAATATGTGCATGACCTCATGCTGTGGAACAAGTGTCAAATGAGCAAACTTAATTAGGTGAACAAAAAATTGGTTCTGATATTGGTTTGTTTACAACAAGTTTAGATTTAAGGAATAACTTTTTTATTGGGTTCATATCCCAACTATTTACATTCCCAAACATACTGCAACAATTATTAACTCCTGAGCTTTATTTTACTCAAAATTACAACATTACCAAAATATGTGGGTAGGTACATTTAGTTAAAAATGGTTTTAGAATCAGCATCTTACTAATCATTAACATTACCTTACTTTAGGTATTGATTAGTAATCTTACTAATCTTTGTAATCTTAAAAAACCCATCCTTCTCATTCCAAAATAATAAATAAAAACATGAAATCAAGAGATTTCAGAGCAGCCCGCTTACACTGAGCACGATGGACAAGCGTTGGGACAATGGTGGTTAAAGCACAGTGGAAGTTTCTGCTCCCTATTCCTTGATTTTGTGCAACTCCGTGTATAGATATCTATTCATACAGTGTAACTTGAATGTGCTAAGTGGGCAAAATCGTGTTGAATATGAAGTCAGCAGTAATGCCTTTCAAGTACATGCATGCTGATGGCTGTTTGTATACCTACATTTAGCACTTTTATGCATGTAATACAAATATTTTGCATGTAAAGCTACACGAAAATAAGGATCGAATTATGACAAATGATGGACGTAAAAATTAAAATTTCAGCTAAGCCCTCCACCTCCTTTGTGAGCTCAGTTTATAGCTGGAAATGAGACAATACAATTGCAAAACCCCAAAACTGAAATTAATCAAAACCGCACCCTGCCTGACTGACTGGCGGTATCTGGAAATAGAAACTCCATTTCTCAGCAGCTAGGCGACCTATGTATGCTCAATGCTGTGATGTTTCAATGCGGCAAATCGTGCGTGTTATACGATCAATTAAAAGATTACAGACTCACCTTTGAATTTTAGCTCATTTTGTGGCTCTATAATTAACACTTGGTTAGGCATTTTCTAAATTGTATTTGTAATATTTCGTTGGCAAAAATTGCAGATGAAAGATTGACGGATTCTCGCGATGTCGGCCACAGCGAACGAAGAAAACGAGCAAGTCCGATTCCGAACTCCGAACCACGACGATGACTTCGTTTCTTTCTACGTGCGCATGCGTTCTCTTTTCTTCGTCAGTGGGTGCCTATTACGCGTGAAGAAATGAAATTTTCACACTGAAATTTTTTGATCTTGAGTTCAATTAATTATACTAGAATGTACAATTGTACAAGGCATTGATCAAGTTTAATGAGAGAATGAAATATAGATATAGAAATATTAATACGCAGTTTGCGACTAGTTTTAAATGCTAGTGCATTTTTGTAATAGACCCCCACGCAACTGCGAAAACCTGCCGGAATATTGACAGCAAGATGCCGTATTGAGTTTTCGGTAGGAGTGACAAAGATGGCACAATTTACCATGAAGCGCGCATGCGTTGCATTTGCATGCGTATGGTTTGTTCCTCAACTCATGCAACATTAGACGCATATAATTAAGTTATTACTCTGATAATTTTGACAATCAGCTTTTTAATATCTACAATTTGATACCCATATTGTGTTTTAGGATAATATTTTTTATTTTCTCACTTTTGTTTTGGAAATATTTTAAACGATTTCAAATTTTTCATTTTTTTACACCGTGATATGTGAGCAAATTAATGCCATTTTTGTATCAAATTTCATCTATTTATCTTTAACGGTGCTAAAGTTATGAGGGTGTGACATACGGACGGACGGACGGACGGACGGACAACGGAGTCTCACCATAATTATGGTTCCTTTTGTACCTTTTAAGTACTACTGAACCCTAATAAAATATGTTTCATAGCAATCAATGTCAACGTGGTTTTTAGTTTGATCGGAATCTGCAAATTTTGTCTTTGATTCTGTTGCTAAAGCCACAGACTCTGAGCCACAGACATTGAAAGTCTGATTCCTAGATGGCATACGAGCATACGACAGTGCCATCTAGGAATCTTATTTAACACTAACTTTGATACAAAAGAAAAACGCACATTTCGTTGCATGCAAGTCAAGCATAGATATAGAAAGTTTTCAAACAAAAACCCTAAGATGAATGTTAAAGATACCTAAGTATATAAACAACAAATACCAAGACCTGAAACTACCAACAGTTCCTGATGAAATTAGGCAATACAGCAAAAATTACCAAGATTGACTTAGTTGTCACTCAAATGAACTAGCATCGGTTCTTGTCACAAGTAGTGGCTTATGCTACAGTCGACAAAAGAGAAAAAATGTTTTAGACAGTTAGTACAGAGACATAGTGCGCAAATGTACACTAGGAAGATAAGCAAAGAGGATGGGGGTCGGTGGATCTCACTCTGCATTAGTCACACAACCTACAAATATCCCTGTGTGGATGATAGAAAAGTTGTTGATTGTAGCTGATAATCTACAGATTGCAATGGTGTACAAGAAAATGAAACGTGAAAAAAAATCGTTTTATCGCATAATGCGAATGATCGCGTAATGGGTTGGCCTTAACGCTTACGCCATATTTCGGTTTTTCATGAAAAAGACACAGACATTTGAATGTCTGTGGAAAACATAGATGTATACCTAAACCGGATTGTGCACTGAAGGATTTTACGCGTAGAAAAATAGACTCTATTTCATACAGTTAAAAGTTATTTTATTATGACATAACCAACTAGAGAAAACGTGCAGAGCGGGACAACAAAAGTCGATGCCCGTGTCCTACTCGCACAGTTGCCATCACAAAAAAAAAATTGCGATGGTAGGCTTGAGTTTTTCATGATTTAGTTTTTCAACGACTTTATAGTATTTAGCTTTTAGTAAACACTTTTTTTTTAACCGACTTGAAAAAAAGAGGAGGAACTCAATTCGACTGTATTTTTTTTGGGTATGTTATTCCTTATCTCCGTCAATTCTGAACTGAATTGAATGATTCTTTTTTTGTTTGGAAAAATTTCCCTCAAGGTAGGTCCCATTTTAAGATTGACCATGATCTGATGAAAGTTTTCAGAGATAGGCAGTGGAACGCCTCAGAAAGTAACAGCGTACCACTTGATATTAAGGAAATCGCTTTGTACTACTATGTTGATCGCAGAGTATTACTTGGAAATTGTCAATCTTCCACCTGACCTTTGATCCTGGTTTTATTAAGTCATTACCATAGAACTCTTTAACGAATGAGAGCACTTAAGTCCAGATTGCGGCAATCACTTTGGTAGGGTGCTGATTGTCGGGCATTTCTTGGAAATTATCAGAATACCCACCTGACCTTCCATCCTGGCTTCACCACCATAGAACTCCTTAACGGACGACAGCATACCACTCAAGATTAAGGCAATCGCTTTGTATTAGGATAGTGATTGCCGAGTACTACTTGTAAATTGTAATTTCTCCACCTGAACTTTGATCTTGGCCTCATTACCATAGAACTCCTCAACGGGTGACAGCACATAACTTGATATTACGGCAATCAGTTTGAATTAGGGTGCTGATTACAGGGTATTTATTAAATATAACCAATTATTACTTGTCCTTCGTTCTATATCAACAGCGCGTTTACAAGAACTATCCACATTACACAATTTGACCCGTCAACACTAAAAAATATAAAATAATAAACTTTTAACAAAAAATAGTAACCGACTTTAAATGTAACTGCAGCCATTCGCAAAAAAGTTAAAAATAATTATAAAATGACCGATGGTACTGAAATAACACTTTTTCCGACTTCTTTGTTCCTGAAAAATATGTTCTTTAAAAGTCACCGCGTTTCCTTGGATATAGCAACACAGAAACCAATATAAGAGCGCCGACTTCTAGAGAACATATTTTTCAGGAAGAAAGAAGGCGGAAAAAGTGTTATTTCGGTACCATCGGTCATTTTATAATTATTTTAAGCTTTTTAGCGAATGGCTGCAGTTACATTTGAAGTCCGTCACTATTTTTTTGTTAGGTTTATTTATGTTTTACATTTAGTTTTATCCGTAAATGTAAGATCAATCATTCCTTAATAAAGTTGGGATTATTCTTATGCTTGCAAACTGGTAACCCTTTACCTAAAAATGGCGCCACGGCCGTGACATTTGAAAACAAAATTGTAAAATTAATAATTTGTTTGTAAAAAGCAGCAGCGTGAAGGGCTGCAGAAGCCAAATTTTTGGGAATTGTGGGATATCGTTTCATAGGTAAGGCATAATTACAACGTTTTCTCGGAGAAATGATACATGTTTACATTGATACCGCTAGAGTAACCATGATATTGGGTTTTACATTACAGTCTTCCAAAAACTGAAAATATCCGAAGAAAATGGTTAGAAGTTTTAGGAAACGAAGTAAAGTGTAAAAATCCAGTAGTCTGCAGCCGCCATTTTAAAGCAGAAGACTTTAAACCAATAAAATAAATGTTTTGAATACGGTTTTACTACCTACGTGGTCTCAATCAATTATTTTTAAATATGGTTACCCTACTTAGACAGAGATGAAATTATCTAGTATGACTTCTCGTTCTTCACGTTTTTTGAAACAAGTACTCAGTCCTGTTAGGGTATTAGGTTCATGGTGGAAAAAGACTATTTTTGTGAAAAAGCAATACACGATACGCCATCACAAGGCGACATACGTATGTAACCACTTATGTAACATTAACTCGTTTTATAACTTTACACAAGCATTATTTTGGTACAGCCAAGACAAGAAGTTTATGAATGTGTGAACCATTGGAATTAAAAACAGTGCTAGCATGTCCTTTTAATATTTAGTAAAGAGGTGACCAAATATATCTATTGCCTCTTTGATTCAGTAAAGAGGTGACTTAAGAAATTTCCACATAAATAATTTACAGTTGCCTCTTTGACACAACCGGCTCGGCTGCTTTCAAGCACTGAATAATAGCTAAACTTGTATAAAGTTGCACCATTTCATTGATTACTGTATTCTCATTACTACAATCAAATAAAACATTTAAATGCAAGCCAGATGTCAAATGTCAATAAAATGTCACAGTCAGTCACTGGCAGGAATGCAAACATCGCTCATAAAAAAATCGATATTTCGATGTTTTCTTTAGTTTTTTTCGTTTATTAATAAACGCCATTATAACACCAATCTTTAAATTTTATACATTTATTGTGTTTTTAAAACATTACAGAGATATTTGTTTTTAATTAATAACACAGAATTTAAAAACCGTAATTTTGAGTGACGTTTCCTCACTTTTTAATTCATTAACTATAGTCAAATCATGCAACTTTAGACACATTTCTTCTCAACTTTTTTTTATTGTTCTGCACACGATTATTTCACATGAATGAAATGCCTTTTACTGACCTATACTCGGCCTAAAATTATCGGTCTAACCATTGTTCATGGATAACATCGATGCATCGTTCATAAAACATCGATGTTTTTATGAACGATACATCGATGTTTCAAAACATTGAGGTATCTTCCATCCCTAGTCACTGGCACTGGCGTGGACAGATATATTCTATCCTCCATCTACGGGCACTGGCAAATATTATAAATTTTGGGAAAAAAGGCGGGAAACCTTCTAAGCGGGAAGTTAAATTTTTGTGATAAATTTTTCAAAAGCGGTTTATTATAGTTAAAACCTCTGTGAATAACACGAATTTCCGCAAAATGTCGTCAACAAGTGACGGAAAAAAGAGAGCCAAAAAGAGAAAGGCTGAAAAAGGTGGGGAAATTATTTCGATGGGTGGGGATGTCTCGGATAAGGAACAGTGTCTCCAACTCCCTCTGTCAAAATTACGGTGTTGCTATACTAAAAATACGATAGATTATTAAATATTACGGCAGGTAAACCTTTATTTAGTCAAAATTGCTGAAGCAAACTGAATTATACGTATTCATAATACTTTTATCATCATTTATTAACTGTTACAGTTAAACATTACTTGAATAAAGTTTTTTTATACACCATCAATACATTTATTCCTTTGACAAGCGGAACAAATACCTACACGTACCACATCGCTTTATACGGGTCTTTATTCACGTAGCCATGAAAAAAAGTCCTAATTGTTCAACCACTCTGATCAAAGTTCATGTTTATTAGTGTTTTTTTTAGTGAGCTATATTTTTTTGAAAGACCTCCACTGCTATCGTCACTTGAATATCATAACTAGAATCACTCATTTTAAAACAGATAAACTGCAACAAAATGTATGTTGATGACAAACGATCACAAAATGCTTAAAACACCAAACGCAAAGTATGGCTTATTTTAATAAACATTGTAGCCGATTCTGAAGGCTTAAATTTTAGTTTTATTGCCGTCAAATCTAAAATTATACCTACGTAATTTAGCTTCTGTTCTTAACAGTTTAGGGCTATTTTACAATGAAGAAAATTTAGTTTTGACATCACTAAAACTACAATTAAAGCCTTTAGAATCGGCTTTAATGTTGCAGATATTTATGAACTTCTTAATTTGTTTGCATAAGCTTTTTCGGCTCCCAACCACGAACTTTGCATTGTTGCCGTAATGAAATAATATAACAAAACTTTTAAAAATTGGGTATTTTGTGTTTCTATTATAGAAATAAGAATTATGTTAAGGTCCTATTCAAACAGTCAAAATTACGGTAGAAAGTGCGCAAATTGTGTTACCTACTAAAAAGAAAAGAGTTAAACGTTTCACTTAGGCTCAGTGACACAACTCACTCTTATGTGTCAGTAACTCAGTACGTCGCGTCGCGTCGTACTGATGGGGGCCCGCATGCGTCTTACCGCGCGAAACACTTTATTTCATTCAGCTCTTTCTTTCTTCTGCCACCGCCGCGCCGGTTTCTCTGTACCTATTCCCTATTCGCTTGCACATGCACGATTGCCCGGAGCGGAAGACAGCAGTACACTCGTCTCGCGTGGTCATTACGTCAAGCTAAATTGAACCGTGTTTCAACTAAGATAAGGACACACGTGAAAATCAAGTGAGTTAACTCACTGATAAGTTCAGTCATTTGAGATGACTCATTTGAGTCGATTACTCATGAGTTACACAAGTCTAGTAGGAGGTAGACCTATTACGGCGTGGTTGGAGACACTGATGAGGAAATTCAAGCTTTGCCCAAAGATAAGTACTTTACTTACCTCATGTAAAACAAAATAATCAAAGGATATATCCTGACCACTCAGCAGGTGTACAGTTTACAGTTTACTTACAAAGCCAGGCCCCGGAAGAAAAATTTGGCAATAAGAGTCCAATACATAAATAAAAATTTTTGAACAATATCTTTGCTTGACAGGTCAAAGGAGTCAAATTGGCAAAGAGGTCAATGCTTTAAAATATGCTCTGATATTCGATAGCCCAAAAAATGCAAATTCCTTAGTAAAAAAAATCACTTTCCTAAAAAGCTACGACTTGAAGGCCAAAATACCTGCATCAGATTCTGAGTGCATGGGTGTTGTAAAGTTTGTTCCAAATGAACTTTCAAATAAGGATGTTTGATAAACTTGTACCGTCACAAGAAATTTTATCAGTGAGAAGATTTATTAAGAAAACAACACAAGGCGTTATACCTTTAAGTGTCAATAACATTTACACCAAATGTGTTACCCGAATTTGTTAATTATGATTTACGTGCAATGAGGGTCGAGCCCTACATCACACCTGTTATCCAGTGTTATAAATGTATGGGCTTTGGACACACTAGACAATATTGCAAACGAAATACCATTTGTTCAATTTGTTCCTAAGCCCACACATTTAAAGAATGTCCAAATACCGAAAATAGTCCTTTATGTGTCAATTGTAATGGTGAACACATAGCAGTGTCTAAACTTTGTCCCATAAAGCAGCAAAAAATAGAAGAAAATGAAGCAAAAATTATAAACAAACACAGTTTGGGTTCCTTTCTTCCAAACTTAAATAAGGCAACACAAAGGCCTAAAATTAAAAATGATAAGAGTTTGGTATTGGAATCCATGAATAATCAGAATATTTTGAAAACAATGATAGACACAATACTAACTTTATGTGACAAAGATAACAAAATACCCAGAAACACCACATCAATTAAGGAATTGTTTATTCACATAGTAAATAATGGCAAGTAGGACCTGTAGCACTGACAATTTAAGAATCACACAACATAATATACAAAGTTTAATGAAAAAAATACCTTTTGTTGACCATTTTTTAATAAGCAAAATATTGAAATTTTAATTTTAAATGAAACATGGTTGAAATCATCAGATTTTGTTAGATTTAATGGTTACAAAATTATAAGAAAAGATAGAAGTAATTAGAAACAACAGAAAATGTACAAAAATCATAACATATTCTACAGATAAAGTACAAAACTTTGCAGTAAAAGTTGAAACAAGCACTGGTTTTTTAACAATTTTCGGTAGTTATTGCCCTCCACGAAAAGGTAGGTTTCCAATAGATATTCTCAGAAATAATATAGCAGCTCTCCCATCTCCAGTCTTGGTGATCGAATGCTCATCACACTTCCTTCGGTTGTGTTTATGACAAACGCCGAGGAATACAGAGGTATGACATGATCGAAGATTTAAACCTCTGCATTCTTAATACTGGTCGATACACAACATTAACTCGTCCAAATAGTAATCCATCTGCTATTGATGTAGCATTTTGTTCTCCAATCTTTGCTTCTTTATGTGAATGGTCAGTTTATTATGAAAGTACGTTTGGCAGTTATCACTTTCCTACAATAATAGATCTAAAAATTTCACCTGAAATATATGAATTCGTTGAACGGCCGGCTAGATTCACATATAAAAAGATAAATTGGTCCAAATATGCAGATAAATCGTATAATTTTATGAAAGGAATATCATTTCATTTGATCAAAATAATCCAGGCCTGGTCAACTTTGTTCGTGGCCGTGGAAAATACCTACGGGGATACAAGGTGTGAACGAGAACGAAAACCATTGTTTTAATTCTCGCTCAGTCTTATCCGTAATAACAATTATTAATTTGTGCATTGTTAACACTAGCCTAAATTTGCCAGTTAATAGATCAACTCCTATGGTCGAGCGGTTATAGCGTCCGGATACATCGTCTTCGTGATCAACAGGTACGAGGTTCTAACACTTCTAACCCGATACAACATCATACTAAGTTTGTCAGACAGTGTTGCCAACTGCCAACTAAATAAGTTCAAATTATCGGGTTTCCACGTCGAAATTATCGTTTTGACGGCAAAATATCGTACAACCAAGGGCTGCGTTTAGTTTGATCATCAGGCAACTTCCGCCTAAATGTCATTTCTTTTGCACGCGTTGAATTTATATGTTATGCTATCCTGCGTACATCCCCGATGATCAACCTAAACACAGCCAAGGAGTTTGCATACGAATTTGAAAAGATGTGCCAGAAAAAAATCTACATACTGTTTTGGCAGTTTTGAAACGGTTGATTTTTTGCGGGATATGGACTAGCAGTGGCGTGCACAGAACTTTTTTCCGGAAAAGCAATCATAAGGTCAAGTACGACAATAAAAAATATATGAAATAATTTAAATAACACTTTGAAAAAAAAAAGTTCGTATGACGCCAGGGTAGGCACTGCCTACTAGTGTGCCTACCCTAGAGTGGACATTTTCATACAAACTGTTTTTTTTTTTCAAAGTGATATTTAAATTTTTTCATATTTTTTCTATTGTCGTACTTGACCTACTGATTGCTTTTCCGGAAAAAAGTTCTGTGCACGCCACTGTGGACTAGTAATAAAATATGTAATTTTATAATACTAGCCCTTATCTTAGATACACAGTCAAGGAGAATTAATGAAACTACAATATATAAAATAATAATACTATCTATTTTACACTCGTGCTTGCGTTTCAAAATCAACAAAACAACACAAGCACAACACTCACACAGCGTCTGAATCTGATTGTTTTCTCGTATTTACATACACGAACGCATAGTACGAGTGAGGGAAAAAGAAAGTTGTCTGGTGGTGCTTTAATAGCGTTTAATTTGACACACAATCTTAACACAAATGCGTTTCGTTTACTTAGTTTTAGCGTTTTGATGCTTTTTTATTCAATGCTCAAAATTATCATACGTTTAACATAATTTATATATTTGTTATCGTACATCGTACCCATGGCTAAATTATAGTACGCCCCCATAATTATCGTACGAGTTGGCAACACTGCAACAGAACAATTTTGCAATTTCATATCCTGCGATCCGAAATAGAATTACGTCGATAAAATCGATTACGAAAGTATGATGTGAATGGCTTATGATCCATTGTAATTCTATTTCGGACCGCAGGGAGGCAGGGAGCATCGAAATATGGCAGGCAGTGACAAACTGAAAGTGGATTGCGTACCAGTATTGCCAGCCTCAAGAGAAAAAGACAATATAAAGCAGTTCCATGGTGGAAGGAAACATGTTCACAAACTGTAAAAGAAAGTACGAGTAGCACTTCGAATATACAGAGAAAATTCTACTATGGAAAATTATATAGTATTTAAGAGACTTGATGCTAGTAAAAAGCTAATTATCAAAGAACAAAAGCGGTTAAGTTGGCAAAACTTGTGCGCTAGTTTTGATAGAACAACACCTATCACCTATTAGTAGATTGTGGAATTTTATAAAAGAATTTAATCGCTGTCAATCGAAAAGTTATTCAAAGGATGATAGCTGGATTACTGGTTTTATGAATAAAATCGCATCTAATGAAGATTGTGACAATTTAGATTATTTAGAATATTATTAGACCATTCACAGAGGGTAAATTTAATCTTTCTCTAGACACTAGACGAGATACTACTCCTGGTCTGGATGGTATTCCATATTCTTTGATTAAAAACCTTCATAAGGATTGTAAGAAAGCCCTTTTAGATATTTATAATAAATTATGGGAAAATAATCAAATACATAATTCGTGGAAAACAATAGCGGTAGTTCCAATACTAAAAGCTGATAAAGATCCGAAATTATCAGGCTCTTACAGGCCTATTTCCTTGTCTTGTGAAGGAAAAGTTTTGAGAATATGATTAAGAATAGACTGGAATTGTGTGTGGAATCAAAGAATACCATAACACATGAACAGCATGGTTTAAGAAAAGGCAGGAGTAGTATATTTCGGACGCACCGCATCTTTTATCGAGTTGTGACAGGTCCTTTGTTGGATCTGTGCGAATTCATCTTATTACCTATTAACTATTCTTATATTATCATCGTTATATGTATTATACGTGTACTAACTTTACATAAGTGAGAATCGAACTGTGAGTGACGCCCGCCTTCCTTTGTTCGGTTCCATACGTGGCCATTTTGTTTGGGACATTTTAATTAGTGTCAAACATTGACGCAAGGTTAATAGTGTGGAAGAACTATATTCCTTAATCATATCACTTTACCTCAACATAAACGGGCGTTTATTTAAACGCTCGACAATCGCTCGCAAGTCGGCGTTTTCCTGGAAGCCTAGACCAGCTTAGATCTAGTAAGGTAAGCTTCAGACAGACTGTACGACTTATCCCCTCTTTTTTATTTGTTATTTACCCAAAGGTTAACTACTTAAAGTTTGGTAGCAGAGCGCGTCATCCAAGTGAAATAATCAAACAATTATGTGACGTTCCGTTCCTTGCAGCAACTTACCAAGTACTAAGTTACCAAGTACTACTTACTTACCAATCTCTATCAAGAATATCTGAATACCGGAGATCACGAAATTGGAGAGGACCTAATTAATTCCCTCAATAACAACAGAAGATCCAAATGGATAAAAACAGTCAATAGCATGGATTTCAAGACCTCAAGCCGAAAAGCTTGGAGAGTGCTCAATAAGCTATCTGGTAAAGCAGGCTCTAAAACTCTCACGGCTTCAAAAACTCTTACTGATGCTATAGCGAGCCGGATAACTAACATCTCGAGAGTAAAAGGAGACAAACTACACACAAAAGAAGTCAGACGAAACCTTAAAGAACTGAAACGTACTTTGACCAACGATGAAAATCTCTCACAAAGCTTTACCGCATGCGAAGTGAACCATGCAATAGGTCAACTGTCCCTTGATAAGGCAGCTGGATTTGATGGTATCTACAATGAGTTTATCAAGAACCTTGGCCCCAATTGCAGACGCTGGCTAGCATTACTTTTCTCTGATATGCTGCATAAAAATCAACTGCCCCCTAAATTCAATAGGTCCAAGGTAATAGCCATCCTCAAACCGGAAAAACCAGCTGACGACCCAGCAAGCTATAGACCCATAGCTCTTCTCTGCTCTATGTACAAGCTTCTCGAAAGATTGCTGTCTAACAGAATAACTCCACTGATTGACAAAGTTGTACCAGTAGAACAGGCTGGTTTTAGAAATGGGCGGAGCTGCGCAGACCAAGTCATGTCCCTTACAACCCACATTGAGGCTGGGTTCCAACAAAATCATAAAACAGTTGCTGTTTTTATAGATTTAACAGCAGCATACGACACGGTGTGGAGACAAGGTCTTATCTACAAGCTGGCTAAAGTGGTCCCTTGCAAGAAAACGGTAGCCTTAATAAATGTCCTGCTATGCAGCAGACAATTTACCGTCCATCTAGGAAACAAGAAAAGTCGTTCACGAGTGTTAAACAACGGACTTCCGCAAGGCTCTGTGTTGGCCCCGCTATTGTTTAACTTGTATACGCATGATATTCCTACCACCGAGTCCCGTAAATTTATCTACGCGGATGATATTGCTATAACCAGCCAGCACAACTCGTTTCACTTCTCTGAAGAGACATTGACCAAAGACTTGCAAGTACTCCAAGTATATTTTAAAAAATGGCACCTAGTACCTAGTGCAAGTAAGACCGAGGTCGCTACCTTTCATCTTAACAATAAGGAAGCAAAATATCAACCCAATGTTTCCCTTGCCGGTGCGAATCTTAGGTACAACCCCCTCCCTAAGTACTTGGGCATTACATTGGACAGGGCGCTAACCTTTGGTCAGCACATCTACAAGCTGAGAAAGAAGCTCGAGTCCCGTAACAACATTCTGCACAAACTCACGAGTACTTCATGGGGAGCAGGCGCTGACGTACTTCGGACGACAGGCCTTAGCCTGGTGTACTCGACTGCGGAATATTGCTCTCCAGTGTGGCTCAACAGTGCTCACGTGCACCATGTGGATGTGGAACTAAATAAAACTATGAGGTGTATATCAGGTACCATCCAATCAACACCACTACAATGGTTACCTGCCCTTAGTCACATTCCACCTCCACATCTAAGAAGACAGCACGCCCTCGTGAGAGAGGCGCTAAAGATCCGAGCAAACCCTAGCCTACCAGCATATAATGAGTTCTTCCACCCTACAGCGAATCGCTTGAAGTCAAGACATCCACCATCACAGACCGCAGAATGTCTTCTACAGGACAACATCGGCATCCCTGAATCCTGGAGAAAGGAATGGCAGACCAATCCTCCTCCAAACCTGGGCACTACCATCATTGATCCCACAAAGAAACCAGAAGGGTTCGCTCTTCCCCGTAGATCCTGGTGCCTTCTTAACAGGCTCCGTTGCGGCCATGGTCGTACCGGAGAGTACATGCACCGATGTGGGTGGAGAACATCACCAGCCTGCGACTGCGGTGCCGAGGTGCAAAATGTGGACCACATCATCCGAGAATGCCCAACCCGAAAGTTTAATGGAAATATTTCTGACCTGTTCATCCTTACAGAAGACGCAGCTGAATGGCTAAAGACATCCCCAATAATATTATGAACGACTAGTAAAGTTTTACAAGCCATACGATTAAATAAATAAACTTACCAAGTTCAGCGCCATCTATCCAGCGACTAGGGAAGAGTAAAAAAAAAGAAAAGAAAATCCCTCATTGGACAATCATGCATCGATATTCAGAACTGAAGCTTATGCTATTTATATGGCTTTGAAATATATTGACCAAATTGAATTTCCACGCAACACAAATTTAACTGTCACTGATTCGATGAGTGTATTAAAATGCCTGCAAGGATGTAAACTGTCCATCCATCAGCCCATATTCGTTCACTGCTGGACATAGGTTTCCCCAATATTACGCCACTCTTGGCGGTCCTCAGTTATCCTCATCCAGCCGCTACCCGTAATTGCCTTCAGATCGTCAGTCCAGCGGGCACGAGGGTAGCCTACGCTGCGCTTTGCTGTACGTGGTCTCCATTCCAACGCCTTACGTCCCCAACGGTTATCACGTTGGCGAAAAATATGGCCAATCCACTGCCACTTCAACTTACCGTCAAACTGTCCCATAAAAATAATTTGGATATATACAAAATAAAGGAATATATTCATCAAGCTTATGAGACTGTAAAAATTATCGAGTTTCTATGGGTACCCTCACATGCTGGAATAAGCGGAAATGAAACAGTCGATAAATTAATGAAAATAGAAATACCTAATATCAATGTACCAATTGATGCTTCCTCAAACTGATTATTATCTTACACTCAAAGATCGTTTGTACGATAACTGGAACAGAAGGTGGCAACAAACAAAACAAGATAAGGGTAAATGGTACGCAGAAATAGTGCCTGATGTTTTGAAAAAACCTTGCCACCACAAAAATACAACTTATAACGACCTTAAACAGATTAAGAACTAGGCACGGAAAATTTTTTGCACACTTGAAATAACTCAACGTGATTGCATCTCAGACATACAGTTGCCACAAAATAAGAGGCCCGTTTTGACAGATAAGAACGACGATAGAATGTAACTTTACATGTAATAAATGAAACGGTTAACAAATAATTATTAACTTATTGGGTTTAAAGAAAATAAATAAATGGCAGTATTTTTTTTTATAAGGCATGGAGCAATTTTTTCATCTTGAAGCCTACATATTTTTCTTACTGGCCAGTATTTTATATCTATCAACGCTCAGGCCTCTATCTAATTTGAGGTCAGTGAAGTACAACATTACAAAATATTACTGGCACGTAAGAATTTTCATTTCAGATCCTTTTCGTAGAGAAAAAAAATTAAAAGCTGGTTTTAGCACCCGAAATATCTTTCTATCACCATATTGGAAGTCGTTGTGCTCCCGTTTGTTTTTAGTGTTTTTTTCTTGTGACTTTAGGCTTTACTTTTGAACTGTTTATATTTTCTTTCACGTTGACTTTGGCAATTATGTTTATTCTGGAAATTATAACCAATAAACTTGAAAATATTTCAAACGATAACAAACTCATAATATTTTGAATCGATTTCTCTTGAGAATCGGTTGACATAGTTACCGATTTGAATGGTTCACATCCATAGATACGTTGCGATGACATAATGTCAAAACGGACCTATTACATTGTGACTACTTTAGGTATGCCAATTTCGTAATTTAGATATTGCAACATTGGAGTGTTCAAGTGTTATCATGATACAAAGATAAATTTTAATAGATGGCATACAAATGATGATATATGGTGCTAAAGAAATCCCCCGCCTTTTGCCATCGTTACTCAAGGAAAGAAATATTTACCCATAGTTATATGAGTACATAACAACGACATTTAATAAAATTGAAAGAAAATGAAATTTGGGCTAAATAGACTAGTATCCAAAGCCGTTAACCAATTAAAAAATATACATAAATTTTAGGCACGGATTTTAGGTTAGAATTATTCAATAGATAGAAGTATCTATCTCCTAAAGGTTAAAAAACGGGTTTATGTAAGCTATAAGTTACAATATTTTCAGGCAGGCAGAGGACAAACTTATCCCAAAAAATGATCTACTTCACAAACAATCAAATGTATTAATTCGGTGATTGCATAACATAGAGCGTTGTATTTTTGTAAACATGAATACTTGCTCCCAAATTAACGTGATATTTAATGTTTGCCTTAAAATAAATCAAAATAATCTAAGGCACAACATCACCAACAGTTTGTCTAAACCTCTTGTGTCTTTGAATAATAGAAGCAAATACTACTTCAATGATAACGAACGTAATTTGCATTCGTCCCAACATAGCTGCCAGTATCAACAAAAAGATGGTATAACAGTTCTACCATCGCCACAAGAAGTGAGTTATTATCTTATTATGACTAATTTTAGTCAGAAAGGAGGCAGACATATAGTTCACATACAAATCAAGCAGTTCAGCCTGCTGGCCTTGTACCTCATCACCATCATCATCAACATCATCACCATCATCATCATCATCATCATCATCATCATCATCATCATCATCACCACATCATATTTGGTGGTTCTTTTGAAAGTGATGCCCATACTTGAACATGTAAAATATTTCTGGCAACTCAACGCCTCTACAGGAATGTTGACATTACAACTACCCTGTCTAATTTAATCTATAAAATATTTTCCTTTACAATACAATATTTAGTAAAGTTTCCGTGTTTTACTGGAACATGCTGGGCAGGTGGGTTGGCGGCGCGTTGCCGTTACCCTTGCACCTGTAATGCCACTGTGGGTCACCAGTCTGTTTTGTTTAAGGCCTGGCAATTAGGGTTGGATGGATATACTGCCATCAATCATTCCCAGGCATGGTGGGCTACCTGGTTGTGCTTGTTTGATGGGCTGTCCTCTTACTCTTCCTTGAATAACTTCAGAGGGGTTTGCAAGTAAGATGGTGGTATCTCCATACCTCTACCACCTATATTATCATCATCACAGCCTTTATTTTCTAACCTTATTAAGAGCAGTTTGGCAGCCGAATTGTGAAAAACCCGCCTTTGTCTAATTAATCGAAACAGAACCCTTAAATTCACAATTCACTCAATAGTTATTCAACAAAACCTTATTAACTATGTATTGTGTATGCTGCCATCGCAAAGTTTCCATTGGTATCTGTAAATTAGAATTTCAAAAACAGAAATCAATGGAAACTTTGCAATGTCCTAGAGCAGCGGTTCCCAATTTGTTTGGGCTTTGGATAAATAATCGCCCTTCCTTTGGCGGAACCCCAACTCCTGTAATGAAAGTTAAGATGAAAGTTAAGCCTTTCTTATCCAAGAGTTCTTGAATAATCACACTGGACTCAGTGGACTCACCACATACCCAATCCCATAATAGGCTTGCCAACCGGGACACCTTTTGTCTCTACTAATCAAAGGCGTACTCTAGGATGCATATCCGGTACTATCTCTACTATCCTATCCACATCCTAAAGTCACGGTCTTCCCTACCATTACAGTTATATTATATAATTATTTATTTATAATGGGTCATTCCCTGAGCTCCAAAAATTTCTTCCCACGGCTCCAAAAATTCAATTTAATATTTATTATTATCATAATTTGATTCTCGTCGGCTCCAAAAGATTAACTGTACATATATGCAGAACAGTACGAACACATAGTTTTACTAAAAGCTAGACCCATGTCAGTGAAACCCTTATAGCGTTCTGTTAAAAATTTTTGGAAAGCGTTTAATTTTTAAAATTGTGATAATTTATTATTTTAAGGCCGATTAACTGTGATAAAACATGTCCTTAACAATAAAAACTGTATTTAGCTGTGATTTTTTATAAATATTTAAGATATAGAGTATATCAAATCACCTAATTTTTTCATTATTTTTCTTATTGCGTTCTTCCTCATTAAGTACAAGAAAAAAAACGCTTCGTAGTGCACTGTAGTATATTTATATGCTTCTACTTGAATTTGTTATTTATGTACAATGTGACTGTATATAATAGCTTTTGGAGCCGGTGAGAAATGAATATTTTCGACAAATTAATTTTTGGAGTCCTTGGGATCTTTATATGAAATTTTATTTTTTTGAGAACAATGGTTTTTGGAGCCCTGGGAATAACCCTTTATAATTATATCATTCATAATCTGACAGTTAGCATAGATGGTTTTTGGTCCTTTCTGCAAATGGATTCTGTGTGCCTGCTTTCTGCGACAGAGCGTGTATAACTTGTGTATAACTTGGTTCCATACATTTCATATCAACATAATAAAAATAAAAAGTTCGATAGCAAAAAAGTCAATTAAACAGTTATAATGTCAATAAAATAAAATATATACACGTAAACCTAACTCCACCTGTCGTAGCACCTATTTTAAATTTTTAGTTGTAAGATTTTGCAATTTAATAAATAAATTCTAAGCTAATCTCGTTTTTTCTGCGTTTTTGCTAAAAAGCGAAATAATTTCATAAGATCGTGTAATAGGTCGCCCTTTATGCCATAATTTGGTCTTTCACGAAAACCAGTTTACGCCATTAAGGGCGACATAAAACAATACAAAATATTTGTCTTAGGTCACACTTATTCTTCGGAAAAATGAATATAACAAAGAATTCAGCTCTGGTTCAGTTAAATCTTATGACTCTAATCAGTTGGCTTCCAATGACCCTATTGAGGACACCAGGTCTGAGGCGCTGTGTCGGTTGACCTCAGGTGAGTACAAACTCGTTATCTTTGCTTATTTATAATTTTTTTGAGTTCCATACTCAAAAACAAGAATCAGGATCCCTTCCTTATGGTGTGAACCGTGCGGCCATCCGCCTGTCTCTCTATCACAGCGACTTTTCTAGTGCTAAAATAAGTAGAAGTTACCTTTATTTTTGGATAATTTAGCAGGTAGAGAGTCATTTATATGGTAAACAATAAAAAATTCGAAAAATTATATCAAGTTTGCCTGCGTGATGACTGTATCTTATACGCACTTGAGCTGCTGGCTGCAGGAACCCCGCTGGATATAAACACAACATAATGATATACATTGTGGTCAGGCGAAAGTGAAAGTTTTCGGTGTTAAATTATTTGGTATGATTGATATAAAACTGAAGAATTGACAGACCTTAACAGCTTAAACAAGAAAGTTCTCTGTGGTCTAAATAATCTAATAAGTAGATAACTAAAAATTCTAAACATTTAGTACACAACCATAGTAAACATAGTTTAACATCTCATTACAGGATTCCTGCTGGGTGTATTTGATGGACATGGGGGCCCGGCTTGTGCGCAAGTAATATCGAAGAGAATGCTGAATTATGTAGCAGCTGCCCTCTTGCCTGCAGAACTGTTGAAGAAATTCATAAAAGAAGATGATAGTTGCGAGTCTTTAACAGAAACGTTTAATGACAGGGTATGTTTAAATAACTTCAATTCAATAAATAACATGCACTTCTGTGCCACCATCTTATCTATTCAGGTGGCCAAAATAATTGTAACTAAGGCTGTACATTTAGAGAACTGAGAAACACTTTTAAGTTAGACTTTCAAGTTCCCAATAAACAATTTCTTTGGCTAGGTCGACGGTCAAGTAAGCCAAATTTTCAACCCAACGTTGCATTACGAACTCAGAACAATATAATATAGTTATTTTACATCAATCATTACGAGCTAGATTTTGCTCAGCGAATCGTGGCACAACTTACCTAGGTATGGGAAAATAAAATCATTAAGATGAGGCACGATTCCCTGGCCAATCCTTACATAGGTACGTACGGACGCCAGCATGACAGGCTACACCTATTGGCAGTTATAATTGCAACGTCATCGCCGGTATAATTGTTATTAAATAGAGAGCTTGAACTGCAGGCGTCTGTACATATTTGATTAATTTGAAAGCACGGAGCACAAAAGAAACGTTAGCAGTACTTAAGTCGGTAGGACTCTATCCAGGTTCGAAATCTGCAGGTCAAGTAAATGCATACTAGTATATTAAATATTGAGCTTACCGCCGTACTTTGAGCGTGAATACGTGTTTACGCTCAAAGTACGGCGGTAGATTCACCCGCTATCGTTATGGGACGGACGTAAAAATCGTGAAACGTGAGTCCATTATTTCTTATTAAAATATTCTTTTGAAGTCAAGTTCCTGTTTTGCTATAATTGTCCGTTTTAGCAAACACTTTTGAAACCAATTTTTAATGCGAAACACGCTAAATATTTTTTGATAGGCTCTGCGTTACATTTGCGTATACTGAAGCTTTCTTTGGGGTCACTGAGACACTATTGAAAAAGGAGCGGGTTGGTATCCGTCACATCGGGATGTATGGTTAATAGTCATATATGGCATAACTCAAAAGTTGTACACAATTGACAGTTTCTGGTGTTGATTCGGCGCAACACATCTGACAAGACTAACCTTATTTTGAGCGTCCCGTCTTTGTCTTTTAGATTCAGAAAGAAAAGGACAGAACACTTAAATTAAGTTTAGTCCTGTCAATTAAGTGAAGTTGCGTTGCGCCGAATCGGTGTTTATATCTGCTTAAAGCTACAAGAATTAAATAATATTTTGCCTGTTGTTCACTATATCTACACTAACAGAGCCAGTCTTTGTGGTTGACGTAAACTTGATTTGAGCTTTAAATTTGCGTTCTAATGCATTTTGATTATTGTCAGTTTCATACGTCCGTTTCTCTTTTATGTTTCAGGTAGAAATAGTGAAAGATTTGATGGAGATATATCAAAAGAGCTTTAAAAGGTACGTTTTAGAGCTCATCGGTAAGTCACACAATAGCACCGATATCAAAGCATCCTTGGAAAGTGCTATTTCGAATTTGGACGAAGATATATCGAAAGAAGTCTTAGAAACGTTTGAAGCCACGGGCATCGTGAATCCGAAGACATTATCCGTCGCGCTATCAGGAGCTGTAACGTGTGTTTCTCATATAGATGGGCCTCACCTCCACGTGGCGAATGTTGGTGATTGCAATGCCGTCCTCGGAACAATGACTGAGGACAACGAGTGGGTAGCAAAAAAGATCACGAAGGAACACAACGCAGAAAATTTGGACGAACTAAAGAGAATATGGAACGAGCACCCGCAAAGTGAAAGAAAGACCGTCATTCGACGAGATAGACTTTTAGGCGAACTGGCTCCACTGCGTAGCTTAGGTGATTACCGATACAAGTGGTCCAAAGGTACCTTGAACAAAGTGGCTGTTCCGTTAATTGGTCAAAAGGCGATTCCTGGGAATTACCACACACCTCCCTATTTGTCAGCGAAACCTGACATATATTACCATAGACTTACAGCTAAAGACAAGTTTCTGATATTAGCAACCGATGGTCTTTGGGATATGCTTACGCCATTGCAAGCTGTGAAATTAGTCGGGCAACACATGAAAGGCAAGGTATTTTACACTCCCCTCAGCTTGCCACGTAAAAATATTTCATTAGGTGACATAAACGAATTATTGGAGCATAGGAAAGAGAGTTTAAAAAGCAAACCTAAAGACCGTAATGCGGCGACGCATTTGATAAGGCATGCCATCGGTGGAACTGAGTACGGTGTTGATCATTCAAGACTCGCTCATCTCTTGAGTCTATCTTCTGATGTCAGTAGAATGTTTAGGGACGATATGACGGTCACGGTGGTATATTTTGACTCGGAATTTCTAAGACAGTGTCCTGCATAGGTTGCACATTGAAATAATCGTAGATGTGCCTCTAATTTCATTGCGGTAACTTTCGCTTGAATTAGTCAAGCTACTTCACTGGACACACAAAACAACATTCCCAAAAATGGAAAAGTTTTTAATGACCAAAAACAAAAACAAAGTTAGGTGGCATTCCTAAACGTTGGGATAAAAATAAAGGGTAAAAATGAACTGTCACCTGTTCCATAACCACCAGAGTGAAAATGAACAATTAATAAACCTTGTCAGAAATGTAAAATTCACTTTGAACAATTTTACATTTACCCAGACGTTTAGGAACACAACCTTAATCTGTGAGATGGGTCCGAGCCACGGTCTTGACTGCGATCTGTTGTTTTAGCGATAATGATAATGAAGAATGTTTAATACATAAAATTAATTACTAAAAATAACGTACCTACGGAAATTATAAATTAATTAATTAAATTAAGCACCAAACAACCTCTTTGTGAACCAAGGTGGATGAGTTTTTGCATTTCCACTAATAAGGTCTTCAGAATAGTATATCAGTGGTTCAGTCATACATTATTACGTTCCCCTTTAGGGAGTCTACCGACCAAAGCCCGCTGACACAGCCCCGGCTTTGTTTTCCTTTTACCAAGCCAAGCCGGGCTGTCGGCGGGTTTGGTGTGTTGACTCCTTTGGTAGCTTAGGAGTTTCAATCATAATTGAATACATATTGTAAATAGCTACTGTTGCGCCTTCTATGTTGTGCGAATAAATGTGCATAATAGTGTCGATTTGGTGTAGTATGTCAAGTGTCCCATCTTTGTCTTTTCGATACAGAAAGAAAAAGACAGAACGCTTAAATTAGGTTTAGTCCTGTCAAATAAGTTAAATCGTGTTACACCGAATCGACACAATTGCCGAGCTCGTGAATATTTTAAACAATTCATGTCTTAAGGGTTTTAAAGTATCTGGAATGTAGAGATAATCACTAAAAGAAAAAATATACTCTAATAGAATTCGGTTGGTAAATAAAAAATATACTTTAATAATTGAAGTTGGTAGAGCTGATGCCGGGCTCGACTGTGGAAGTACCTTCATCTTACTTGGAGACCCCCTCGAAGTTATTCGGGGGAGAGTAAAAGGACAGCTCACAGGCGAAAAACCAGGTGGCACACTATGCTTGGGACCGATTGATGGCGGTATATCCATCTCTAATAGCCGGATCTTATATGAAACAGACTGGTGACGGGCAGCGGCGTCACTGGTGTGAGGGTTTCGGCACCGCGCTCACCAACCCGCCTGCCCAGCGTGTGTGAGTAAGTGCAACCCCCCCCCAAATGAGTTACACTCCGAATAATTGGCCCCCAGTTCCCGTCAGCTCCACTATTCCCGACTACGGTGGCGGTCGCGGTAACGGGGGGGCAAGGGGTGCTAAGAATCTCCGGTCGAATGGTCACCAACACCGGCGACTCTTTGGCAACGTATAATGCACGGACGTTACGGGAAGACAGACATCTCGCTGAGCTCGAGTCAGAGTTAGCTAGAATAAACTGGCATATTCTATATATATAAAGCCTTTATGTCTAGCGTTTGTGGACTACGAGAAAGTCTTCGACTCCATTGAAACTTGGTCTGTTCTGCAGTCCTTGCAGCGATGCCAAGTTGACTGGCGTTACGTGGAGATGATGAAATGTCTGTATGACTCCGCTTTCATGTCCGTCCAAGTACAGAGTGTACAAACAAGACCGATACGCCTTGAGGTAATGTTATTTCCCCAAAACTGTTTACCGCCGCGTTGGAGGACGTCTTTAAAACAATGGACTGGCATGGCCGAGGCATAAATGTGAACGGAGAGTACATTTCACATCTTCGCTTTGCCGACGACATCATTATAATGGCGGAATCGCTGCAAGAACTGAAGGAAATGGTGCGCAGCCTAAGTGATTCTTCCAGACGAGTGGGCCTGCGGATGAACTTCGATAAGACTAAGGTCATGTTCAACTGCCATGTCATCTAAAGTCCAGTAACCGTCGACAATGTCAGCATCGAAGTAGTTCAAAAATATGTTTACCTGGGGCAAGCTATCCAGCTGTGTAAAAACAACTTTGACTCCGAGGCTGACAAGAATATGCTTGGGGTGGGCAGCATTCGGGAAGTTGCGTCACATATTTACGTCGCCAATACCGCAGTGCTTAAAGGCTAAAGTCTATAACCAGTGCGTCCTTCCAGTGATGACGTACGGCGCTGAGACGTGGTCTCTTTCCAAAGGCTTGATCCGCCAATCTAAGGTCGCTCAACGAGCTATGGAGCGGGCTATGCTTGGGACATCTCTGATGGATAAAATCCGAAACGAAGATATCCGTCAGAGATCGAAGGTGACCGACATAGCCTGCCGAATCAGTAAGTTGAAGTGGCAGTGGACTGGCCATATCTGTCGCCGACGTGATAACCGTTGGGGCCGTAAGGCATTGGAATGGAGACCACGTACAGCAAAGCGCAGCGTAGGCCGCCTTCGTGCCCGCTGGACTGACGATCTGAAGGACGTTGCGGGTGGCGGCTGGATTAGGATGACTGAGGACCGCCAAGAGTGGCGTAATATTGGGGAGGCCTATGTCCAGCAGTGGACGAATACGGGCTGATGGATGGATGGATGGATGACTTTAATACCTATTACAGCTGAAGCTGTAGATCCTTGTGACAGACAGGACGGACCGATAGACACGCAAACAGCGGAGTCTTAGTAACAGGGTCCTGATAAGCACCCTTCGGGTACGGAACCCTAAAATTATAACTTTACGTCGCAGTTTGTGTGAAATTAAAAATCCTGGCCATGATTTGTTTAAAACTTTCTAGGTCCTGTATCATAACATAATCAAATCATGCCAAGTGTCGTCAACTCATGGTTCAATTATGATAGACACTTTTGGATAGACAATACTATAGTCACAAAATACCTCATTCTCCATCAGTTATTTATTTGTACAGAAATAATCTCACACGTTCAATATTGACGACACACGAGTAAAGCATGTACCAAAAAATTAGCCAATACCTTAAGAGAAGAAACTAGAAAAAATTCTTCATCAATATAATTTATAATGGCAAATGCTTTGTTTTTTTAAAATATTTTACATAAAATATTAAAACATAAGTGCTCGTTCTTATTACTCTCGTTCAACATCGGGGCTCGTTCCCAATCGCATAACTTATTATTTTTTTCATTATTTTTGAATATTGAATAACTTTGATTTATGGCTTTACGCGACAATGGTTTCTTGTCAATTTGGCATTTTTAGCAATGTTGTGTTCTTTAATGTATTACGTTGTAAATGATCCTGCACAACAACCATTGGCGTAGCCAGGTTTTAGTTTGAAGGGGGGGAGGGGGGGGGGGGAAGGAGGGGGTTCAAGAAAATAAAACGACAATAAATTTATATTGATTATAATAATTTTTTGCAGACCCGGAAAACGTCTATATGAAAAAAAAAACCGGCCAAGTGCGAGTCGGACTTTGGTTCCGAAATTTTGGGAATTTTGTTATTATGTTTTCGTGAATTTCTCAACCGCTATATTTTTCCTGGAATCTTAGCGTAAGCACATATCACCATGATTTTTTCGGTCCAACAATTATTGAGATAAGGGGGAGGATATACATTTTTTTGTGGATTTTCGAGTATTTCCCGAAATAGACGCAAGTTAATATAGCCAAGCTATATATTTTTACAATCAGCTCTTTATTACTTACAATTTGGTACCCATATTGTATTTTATAAAATATATATATTTGTTAATTTTACTTTTTTTATATTTCTCATTTGTGTTATTTTTTTAAACGCTATAGTTTTCCCGTGGTTTTTCAAAGATTTCTCGAAATCAGTGCGTGTAAATGAGTAAATATAATCAAGGTTTATATTTTTACAATCGGCTCAAATATATCTACAATTTGATACTTACCCATATTGTATGTATAGGATACATTTTTTTTAATTTCTCAAATTTTTTCTCCCCTTATTTGGTGGACATATTAATGCTATTTTTGTGCCAAAATTCAAGTCTTTATCTTTAACGGTGCTAAAGTTATGAGGCTGTGACATACGGACGGACGGACATCGGAGTCACACCATTCCTTTTTGTACCTGTTAGGTACTTCGGAAACCTAATAATGAGAACAATAATAAGTTATGTGTTTGGGAACGAAAAACTGACCCAACCAATCACTTTAAATTAAATACTAGAGTTGTTAAAATAAATTCGTTTAAAATTATTAAATAAATATTATTTTAAAGCCTTCATAAGCTTTTTATTCTTTTAAATAGTTTATTATGCATAAAAATAAAAAATGTATTAATCAGTTAATACTTTTTTATTTTTATTTATATAGTATATTATAAAACTATTGAAACGTTAAAATTTAAAATCCTTAACAAAATTTTTTTTCCGCTCTTAATACGTACAACTAGATTGATTTTCAAAATAAAATAAAATACTAGTAAGTGGTACCAGATACTAAAATCGCCAAACGCTCATGATTGGTCCGTACGCTGTGTCATGCGACACTGAGCCAGCCATTATTGGTCGACACAATGACAAGACAATGGACGTCATACGAGCTGACCCCATACTAAACATGTGCCCGGAACAGTTTTCGAGGGGTAATTTTTTAGCACAAATCAGACTTCTATGTTTTGTCGTTTGCTGCTCCTTTGATTGGTGAGTTTGCACTACTTCATTCACCCAAGAACTTGGAATCCTTAAACGTTGTTATCTTGTCGCATACGACATATGAAAACAATCTCATTGACACTTCATCCATTATGTACCGTTAATTCTACCTACTGTGATTCCCCGCGACTTCGTCCGCGTGCAAGAAGATCATTCGGCCACAGTGTAGTCCCTTGTGAATCCCGCAATAAAAAGTATCCCGGTTTTTAAGTTGCATAATAAAATGATCGAATTGTGATTTCCCTTTCTTATTGTCTTGTAATCCATGTCTTACTGTTGAGGATCATACAGTGTGACCGACATGAAATACCGATTTTTTTGTATCATTGTCCTACACGGCAATTTTTTTGGAATATCATCAATGTAAAGACAGACACAGCTCGTTTCTTTTACAGTTTTTAATAGTATTTAATATACTTAGCTTTACAATTTTCTGTTATTATTTAATATATAGCCTGTTCTATCAAAGAAGATATCACTATCTGTTATAGAATTGCTGCAACTAATTTCGCATCAAAACTTTTCATTTACCGAATTTGATGACACTTTTTAAACGAAATAATTACATATTTATTTATGCGCGTTCTAATAACGAACAGCGCCACCCGTTGATTTTTTATGTACTAAAATTTCACATAATTCTAACCAAAATTTTCTTTTCGTGAAGTCTATAGGCCTTTGTCGCCAGAAATTATTATTTGCTATGTAAATTCTAACTTCTAACAGTAGGAAAGTAAATTCCAAAATCTTTAAATGACGATAATATTAATTTTTCCGCAAAGCCTATATTCTAATCCAAATTAAGTTTTGTCCATCTGTGAAAACTACATGAAAATCCATTCAGTAGTTTCGGCGATGTGCACGAACAAACAAACAGATAGACAGAAAAGAATTCTAAAAATCTAAGATTTTGTTCTATTACTCTTTTTTAGTCACCCCTTTCTATTTTTATTACTTTTCTTCAATGTACAGACACACCGGGTTCTACCTTTTTATTATATGTTGTATAAATTATATTTAAGTATGTATTTTACATTTATTCTAACGTTCATTGTTAACCGTACCGCTGGACGGCACCACCAGTGGTATCGTTAAAAAATTCATTTGTTGTCCAAGTTAAGAACCTAACCATTACAAGTGTGAAAGAATTTTCAAAATAGTTCTGTAGTTCCAGAGATTATCCCCTAAATACAAACAAACAAATTTCACCTCTTTAAAATATTAATGTAGACAATAAAGCCAATTCTGAAGGCTTTAATTTTAGTTTTAGTGCTGTCAAAGCTTAAAATTTTCCAAAGAAATTTAGCTTTTAAATTTAACTCTTAAGGACTATATTGTATCGAAGAAAATTTAGTTTTGACAGCACTTAAACTAAAATTTTAACCTTCAAAATCGGCTTTATTTACTCGTATAATTTAAAGCGCTTTTATGTAACTGGGTACAACTACATAATATATCAAATCGGTGCTTTTTTATTCACAAAATCAATACGGTTAAAAGTTGTGTATAAGATGGAATAATTTCCACTGTTGTTTTATTTTGTTTAGTCCGTATGTAGATTACGTATTATGTATTCATTGACCATGTACAATAATGTACCTTCAGGAAAATAATCATACTAAAGCGTCGTCGTTTATAACGTCGAATCTTATCAACATTATTTTCCTGAATAAAGAATAGTATAGTACAACATGTGTTTATTTACGAAGTAGTCATATTTAATGTATATGTTGTTAAGTTATAGTTGATACAGCTGGTATTTCGGCACAGATTCTGGTTTAGTATATTTTTGAATAATAGTGAAATTTATCGGAGCATGTCTAGAATTAAAGCATTATTTTAGACTGCGTTGTGATTAGATTTAATTGTAAACAATATTTCTCATTGATTTTGTTCCTTTAAATTATTCTTAAGTAAAAGATGATATAAGATAACTGTTATTGACCTATATTATGTTAAGTTACGTGTGCAATTATATTAAATTTAGTTGATGGAAAAATCAAATACATTCTTACAACTAAATCTTGTTGAGAAAACATATTTCCAATTATTTCCAATAATTTTGGTATCATGCAAGTAGCTAATTCTATAATTTCGATTGGGGTTTTCAGGTGTTACAAAAATCATGTTTATTCCTATATGTGTTTATGAATGCTCACAGATTGGAAGTTACTCTAGTCTTGGTGATTTACGCACCTACATATATATAATTATTTGGTAGGTTTATTAACATTAAAACAATCAAAAATTAATTTTTGCTCGATATATTTTTATTGTTTTGATATTGATAAATCTACCAAAGTAATAAATAAAGCTTGGAAAAAGCACAATATTAACATTATACATATAATTCATATAAATAATGCCATTTTATTTATTACTTACTTACTCCCATACTGCAATAAGGTAATTGTAACATCAAAAGCAGTTTTACAAGTACCTATATTGTATATCCGATGTTATAATATTACATTATAACACCGCGATTTTCCGCTGCAATTGGCCCAATTTATTATAACATCGCTAGAACAACAGAGCCAATCAACAACAGAGACGAGAAATAAGACCCGACATTATTACTTAAGCCACACCCCCTTTATCCTGATTAGCCTTCAAACCGCATTACTGAAACGACGCGCCCGAGGTTCAAGAACAAATGTTCTACTTCTTATTTTTCGTGAAATTGGTAGTTGAAAATAGTGTAAATAAAGACGATAGTCGTAGATAATGTATTGTGTGCAACTGAACATAATTAGACATTGGGACAAGAACATAATTAGACATTGGGACAATCGTGCAAAATTATTACAAAACTCACTTCGTTCGTTTCGTAAACAAACACGCGTGTCCCAATGTCTTAAATTATGTTACAGTTGCACAAAATACTATAATATAACCTCTATTTTGGTTCAGAGTTCAGACACTATGATGTGACCATCTATAAGGATCGAGTTCTATACTGGGAGAAATAAATTAAGATTTTTAGGTATTCTCAGTTGCGAATCCTTCATACAGTGTTACAAATAAAAACATAAATTTGTTTTATTAACAAAATTTTACTCATATTCAGAAAGGTACATACATTTCTGAATATGAGTAAAATTTCGTTTTAAGAATCTTCCTGTAAGTATTTCAGGTATCTTCCTGAAAGTTATGCAAGCGTCGAAAACTGTAATATAATAAATTATATTGAAATTCATTATCACAAAATCGTGTGTTATATTATTGTTGACTTATTTAATATACATATTATTTAATCTTAATTGTTTTATTGCAATTTCCGAATGCTATCTATCGGTACAATGAAAACGAGGCCTTTTTTGTATGGAGATCCTGATAATATTTCCTTTGTTGGTGCAAGTTTGCAGTACTTGTCGAAAGAACTTACATAAGGATACTTTTTTCGAATAAAACACAAATATTCTTTTTAACTTCCTTTATTTATTAATCAATCGTTTATATTAAAAATGAAGGTTACAATGACTAGGAAAGTAGGCGAAACGTTATTTACACAGAGAAAATCACAATGTGGTACAGAAAGTAAATAGTCACACAACGCAATAATTTATATATCTCGTCTAAATCTACGTCTGTAACTGTAAGTATACGTTAATCAAACAACAGTTAGCTAATAACATTAATAAATATTATTGTGCCTACACCATAGGATGGGCAAAGACAACGATGGGATGGAAAGTGTAGTGGGTACTTATTATATCTTGTTTTATTTAGCAGTATATAGTTAGATAGTGCAAAAATAGCTTTAACAAAAATAAACTTGGGTCATGCTATACCCGTAAATTATTAGTAGTAGGTCTGTATAGGCACCAGCAATGAAGAAGCTTACCATCAATATTACAAAGTTTACTGGAGTGCAAAAAAACGATGACAATATGTTCCGGATTGAGCCTTTTTTATATTCGCATATTTTTGCTAGTACCTACGCTGATAACACGTTCGTGAAGAAGCACTAAATGAAATAAATTTTATTGGTAATTTGAGTTACAAGCTTTTCCATTGCGGGTGTCGATGTGCCTATCTTCTGCTTATTTCTTATACTTTTCTTTTGACCGTTCTTCGTGGTTCTTCCAAACAATACACTATCTTTTGAGTTTGTTTATATGTAGTCCTAAAACTATTTCTGAAATGTTTCTTTGGAGTTGTAACATAATAACCAGATCATCCAAAATAGCCATTACTGTTTTGAGTTGCAAAAATGACCGATGATCACATCTGTTAGATTCTTGTTCTATGACTTTCAATTCACAAAATGATCACACTGCCCTAATAGAAAATGTTGTTATTTGTCTAAGAAAGTTACGACAGTTTTACATCTCTATATACTTAGTGATTATTAATGTATAGGTCTACCGTAATAACCAATATGTTCTGGCTCCTTAGATAGCGGTCTGGTGGGGGATGGGTACAATTTTAAGACCGTCTATAAAGGGACGTATAAGGGAGAGATTGAACACGTTCACGTCCTCTTTTTGCTACGGGGCGTCGGCGTCGCAAGTGCCATGACTGCATCCTGCTTTGTAGGCCCGATATTATTATGATATCTGTACCCGCTATGCCGCCGCCGCCGTAGCCTGAACAAATATGCGTCAGGAGACGGACGTATCGTAACCAGGGATGCAACGGAGCTCCGCCTCCGCATCCGCAAGTGCGGAACTTCCGCATAAATTCGTAACTTCGCCTCCGCATCCGCCTCCGCAACTTTCAAAACGGAGGTTTAGCGGAGTGGAGCTGGATTAATCTATGATCCACTGCGAAATAGATTGGATGCAGATAAAGCCGCAAAGCTGCTTTTCTTGAAATATAATATGCCTCTTTGGAATTTAATTGTAATGAAATAATTATAAACAATTTTTGTATAAAAAAAAAATTAATAGTAAATTTTCGTATTTTTTTTTCACCTCCGCCTTACCGCGGAGGTTGAGTTCTAGACCTCCGCCTCCGCCTCCGTTACATCCCTGATCGTAACCATACTATGTTCTGTGGTCGTAACCGTAACTCATATGTGCCTGGTTCTTCAATTTCTATTTTTTATCGTGACGCGACGAAACGTTGGTTCCTATTTTTTCAATTCTATAGAGCAAAGAATTATCAAGTGGATATGTCATTCTTGCAAAACTCAGTGTTACTCCATGCGAAAAAACCCACAGTGCGAGACGAACTGATTTCGGAAAAAATAACAAAATGCCAGTTTTAAATTAATACAAAATCAACGAAAATAGCTAATAAATTTTTTTTTTCAGTATACAAGGTTTGTTCCATAGTGTTCATTGACTGAATAAGCTCTTCAAATATGGTTACACCTTTCTGTTACACGTTGTATATACTTATTGGAAAATATCGTTGAGGTTTTTATGCCATTCCTATTTGTCAAAATATGAGAAAAAGTGTCGGTGAAGACCTCATTTCAATAATTAGTTCTATCGAGCGAAAATTCGAAATTAAAACGAAGTGATTATATTGTATTTGCAGGAAACTAGAAAACGGTTCCAAAATTTATATAACAAGTTCTAATTTATCAATCTGGTGGCTTTTTCTGATAAGCAGGTAAATAACTTCAAAAAGTGGCGATTTTAGCGAAATAGCCCCTAAGTAAATATTATGTGACGGCACCAAATTCTTTGCATATTTTAAAAGTCATAGAAGAAAGGTTCTCAATAAATTCGTTCAGTTAAGAGACGTCTCAGTGTAAGTAAACCACACTTATATAAAATCCCACAATGACAAACAATTATCTGTAAGACCGCCTTTACATTTGTAAGTTTTAGTCACGTAAGTACCTAAAATTGCTCACAGAATCCTTTCTCATCTTATCAAAGTGAAATGAAAAGTTGGTAAGTCAATTACGTAAGGTACTTATGGGACTAAAACTGACAGATGTAGACGCGGCCTTAGGTAAGTAGTAGTACCACAGTAATTTACTTAACTTTAACAGGTTGCAAGTTAAATTTTTTTAAAGGATTAAACTCTTCAAGACTATTGAAATATACTACTATGATACAGTAGAACTATTTGGTGAAAGAATTCTTTAAGCACTAATAAACAAATAAGTATATATATATTTTTATCAGCCCTTATCAGAACAACTGACTGAGTGCGTCAAGGTTATGAAAATAGGTCTTAATATTTATAAAAATATTTGTAGACAATTATATCGAAATCTAGGCGTCCAATATTGTGAAAGTATTCAAGTACTTACTTACTAAATACATAACTTTTAATAATAGAATTGGATATGTTGGGCTAAGAGGCCAAAAATGCCCAATGAGCGAAACAAAACTAGTTATAAATAATAACAACAATGAAAATTCCGGCCCAGTGCGAGTCGGACTCGCGCACGAACGGTTCCGTTATAATAACCATTATCTATAAAAACGGCAAAAAACATGTCTGTTGTATGGGAGCCCCCTTAAATATTTATTTTATTCTGTTTTCTAGTTTTTGTTGTTATAGCGGCAACAGAAATACATCATCTGTGAAAATTCCAACTGTCTAACTATCACGGTTCATGAGATACAGCCTGGTGACGGACGGACAGCGGAGTCTTAGTAATAGGGTTGGTTACCCTTTGGGTACGGAACCCTAAAAATTGTGTTTTCTGTAGTCTTTTTTACATTTAAATTAAAAATTGTATATAAATTCATTTTAAAATCCAGAACGCTTACAGTTTAATTGTCTTTTTTACAAATGTAGAAACTAAGTAGAAACTCAAAAAGGGGGAGCGAATTTAAAAAGTCGGCATAACGGTGATGATCACCGATCAGCATATGATATTTCAAAAAAGTTGGCAAAGGAGGACAGTCGGCATAAGGGTGAATGAATGAATGAACTCGAATGAATGCTATGCCGACGATGATATGCGCTGCTCATAGGTACGTACCTAATAAACAATTCCCGGCACTTACACGGTACAGTGTTGTGCCAGGACGGCGATTATGGCGCGTGCGGAACAATTACCATGGCAGAGTTCGTGTGATTCTCTATGGTTTGGTCACTCGACTATGCAAGTGATTTTTGTTTATTAATCCAAATTCATAATGGAGACCCTGTAAGTGTTTAACAAAGTTTTAATTAATGTTAAATGACCCTTAATGTGAAAAACAAAAAACAATTTTTGTGCTCGAGTCAATTGATATAGGAAGCCTAAAATTTATTTAACATTTTTCACAAAAAGGGTAATTGAACCTTGGTCTTGACGACTTACCGAGTCTCCAGTATGAATTTGTATATAAAAACAAAAGTCACCTTTATATGGATATTGCATGGTATTTATCACGTCATAAATAAAAGTACGAGTGTAAAATAATGCCAGAATAGCCGCCAGAAATTGTTGTGTAATGAAAGCGCACTGTTAACGATAGAGAACAGAACAGAGCCATCCAAAATCCATTTAAAATAACACTGAAAAAAAAAGTTTGTATGACGCCAGGGTAGACACTGTCTACCCTAGAGTGAACATTTTCATATCAATATTTTTTTTTCAAAGTGTTCTTTAAATTTTTTCATATTCTTTTTATTGTCAAACTTGACCTTCCGGTTGCTTTTCCGGAAAAAAGTTCGATGCACGCCACTAAAGCCGATTCTGAAGGCTTTAATTTTAGTTTTAGTGCTGTCAAAACTAAATTTTCTTCGATAAAAATAGTCCTTAAAAGTTGGGATTAGAAGCTAAATTTTTTTGGAAAATTTTAAGCTTTGACAGCACTAAAACCAAAATTAAAGCCTTCAGAATTGGCTTTACTGGCACTGTTAACGATATAGAACAGAACAGAGCCATCCAACATTGCGAGTCTGCTCGTCGTAGAGACGATCCACAGAATCTGTTAAATCGTAGACCTGGGATAATCAAACCCAGTGGACATTTTGGAATATGGACGAAGAGTACCCGGTTTCCGCAGTTTTCATTGGTATACCTAAGTAAGTCGCTCATGAGTCATCTTTAGTCTTTGAGCCCAGCAGAGAATTTAAAATCATTGTTCAACATTAGTACCTAACTTAAATTAATAATGTTGTGAAACAAACCAATGTACAGGTTGTTTGGGAAATCGATGTATAAATGTTTTTAATTTTCAGGGATGACAAACGAAGTGATTTTGAAAATTTCGACTGAATTTACACTATGCAAAGTTTTCGAGATTTTATTCGTAGCACAAGTTTCAAGTTTTAACGAAAAAAATGTGTACCTATGCCTTCGTAGCGCATTACCTACTTTTTTATTTTCACTTCGTTTAGAACACATTTATCTTGTTTTTTCGTTTAATTGAAGAGTATTTAGGAATAATCTAAAATATAAATATTATTCTAAAGCATAAATTGTGTTTTAATTATCATTTCATTGCTGTATATAGAGGTATTTAAGACGACATAACTGAAAAAATACACTCTCGAAAACGACTAAACTTTTAGTATTTTGAGTCCAAATATCTATCATCCCTGAAAATATTACATCGATGTTCCAATCAACCTCAATCAACACTAGTCAATAAATTTAAATAATGAATATTTATAATTTTCTCAGTAAATTAACCTTTCTGACAGAGAGTTTTCTGATTACGGATCTGTCACTGGAATTTTTCCATCTCGTCGATAATATATTTAATAATCATAATCATGTCCGTATAATATATTATATTATACGGACATGATTATGATTAGGTGTGTTTTTAACAACGTCCACATAATAACAAAATGTTCTTAATATGTAAGGAAATAGTAGTTTATACTACAAGGGCGAAAAGGAATAAATTACGAGGACGATTAAATTAAAATTTTAAACGTAACCGAGTAATTTATTGCTCTTACGCCCGTCTATCATACTACGTTTTTCAATGCATAGTGCAAGAGGAAATAAAACAAATAATATTATCTTGTGAACTTTAAATTATGATTGGCTCAAAAGGACTGTATCCAGAGCCACTAAACAGTGGAAAAAAAGTATAACATTTATGGTGCACAGGAAAGGCTGCAGGTTAGCCAACCATTGTAAATAAATTAAAAAAATAATAATAATAAAGCCCTAGGGTAAATAATCGACTTTCTGTTCGGTTTTGCTGCATAAAAAGTGGGCCTTTAGTAAAGGCCCACTTTTTATGCATAAACTCCTTTACGAACACTTGCATTGAAAAAATAAAAATTTCGTCTTTCAAAAATAAAACAAGGAACAGCTTGGTTTGCATTTTTTTAAATATAAGTAATTATTTCTAAATGTTTGCATGTTCGTTTACAGGACAGCAAAACACGTGCTTTATTTTTATTTTTAGCCAGAGATGACAACCTAATATCGCACACATTTTCTACGAAATGTTGTCAAACACAATGAAAAGATGTACGAACACAAAAATCTTAAAAAAAAAAAATCATTTTAAAACTTTAATTAAGAAACGAAATTTTTAGTTCTGGTGGAAATTATTTTGAATAAAACAAGAGGTACTGGTGTTGAACGTTAAAACAGACAATCTTAAATCTAAACAAGATGTAAGCTTTTTCTCTTAGTTAAGTAAATCTAAGATTCATCATGATACTTATTTATAATACATGTAGTTTTTTTATCGCAAATTATACTATACAAGTCACATAGTATTCAATCTCGAACAAATAAAATTAACCTTTCCATTAACATTCTAAACAAAGGTCTGCTTTACAAGCACGAGATGAAAGTTAAAAACTAAATAAAAACGCGTAAACAACGCCTAAAGACTAGACAAAATGCACAGCCAGCAACAATATTTCTACATTTTCCCGATTGCAAGACTTATTAAATTCTTAATTAAGAAATATGCTACGTGTCCCAATTGACAATCCCAAAGGTTAGACGTTACTTCATCACCTAATCTTCCTCCATAAAATAAATCTCTCAAGAACAGGTAAATACAAAATCGTAGATAAATGTGACCAACATTTTTGAAGGTTTTATGGAAAGTAATATTACATGTGCTATATTAATCATGTATGAAAATTCTATTAAATAGCGATACAATCACGGTTTAAGCATAGATTTCTCAAATATTATTATAAAGCCATACTTATTCTAAAATAGATAGGTACTTAAGAAAATCTATTCAGAAATGTTAAGTTAGAAAGTTTAATGTAAGTATAAGTATCAATATTTTGATTTCCTTGCAGGTGACGAGGATAGCTTTGCACAATATTATAATGCATTCTAACTTCACACTCTGAAAAGTTTTACATGTAACCATCTTTGTCAATGAAACTCCTACTGGAAATATCCAAAATTTTTCCAAAATATAGTTACAAGTATGTTATAGATACTACTATACCGCATAGGATGGAAAGGAGTACTTAGGTAAATCTTTTGTAGGCATTCCAAGATTAGTTTGTACAATATAGTAAAGATTTGGCAAGAACGTTACTGATGAATTATCTTTTTTCGTGATATCAAGTGCAGAATCCATTGAAGCGATGACTTTGTAAAACGTGGAAATACTTGAAAGTTGCAGATTGTGGTAGATATAGGTACTATCCATTCTATAGGTACTTTCTAATACATAAACAATTTTAGTGTAATAATGTTAATTAATGAAGACACTTATTTGTCAGTTTCAAATGTAGTAATATTTACTACTTGAACAAAAACATTCGCAATTAGGCGACCAATATCGTATTCACTACGTATATATACTCCATCTTTCGTTATCACCTTATGTAAATTGCTTTCACTTACTATCAAAAAAGTTTATTAAACAGATCAACATTATAGTTCTTACAGTTAGTTCATCTTATTTATTTAATATTTTCATAAGTTTTCTCGTTTTTGACACCTCACACATATCAGTGTTTCTCAATCTTTGTCTTAAGGAAATCAGTTTGGATTGCTTCCATTGTTTTTTATACAAGTAATATAAATGTTTGTGTACACGAGTCACTTTTGCGCGAAATTTTGTCTGTTCGTGCAGGTTTTAGTAGAGATAATTGCTTTTTAGGATGGTAATATCATTTGGTTTCATTCCGGTTTAAAGAAACGCGTCTATAAGTACACATAAGTAGATGAAATAAACTGTATTTTTACCTATAACAATCCTTCTAACCGTAAGGGAATTGCACTTGTGCACTTTCCTCCTAATTGTTAAAATTTCTCGCAAGAAATTAAATCATCCTTATGCTTTTTAAAGGTTGAAAAACACTGCCTTCATAGTCAAACTAGTAAAAGTGCAAAATTTTTGTTAACAAAATCACAATAATTTTTTTATGCAAATATGTTTTGACAAACATGATGCATTATTTAATTTTACGAAAATAATTGTTTTTATAATTTCAACGAGGGGCTGTAAAAACCCAAAATTCATGTAATTATGCCAAAAATTTATAGTATTGTCTCAAAATGCAAAGTCAACTTTATTATGGGGCGCAACACTTAAGAACCTAAATATTTTTATTCAACAATTAACATTAAACTAGTAACGTTACTGGTAAGAAAACCTTCCAAAATATATATTATATTATCGAAAACTGTGGCAATTGATAATTAATAAAGTTGTTACCACCAAAGTAAGCACCAACTCTTTATGTAGAGTAGGGTGTACATGTTTGAAACCATTTATGTTAGTTTAAATGTTCATTTTATATAAATATTATGGTTTTACTAAAATCTAAACAATGAATGACGAAATAAGTCAAAATAAATTTTAAGCCTTCGCTTGACCTCTCGCACGAATTTCTACATTTGTAATTTATTCACTTTTTTGATTAATTATCCACAAAAATGTGGAATGGAACAGAAATAAAACTTTACACTTATGTGTTGAATGTTGTGATAGAAAATCTATTATTTTGATAATACTGTTTTATTTTACAACTTTCTTTTTTTATAAAACTAACCTTGTTAATGTTATTGCAGTTTTTAATACCAGATATTTGTCTAGTTTAAAATATAAATTTAACAGAAATACTTATAGTAATCAAATTTTTAGAAGAATTACAAATTTATTAATGTTTTAGACAGAAAAGGATCCTTCCGCATAAATAAGCACAAACGGCGTCCCTCTCTCACTTCAAACAGAGGATTCGAGGACAAAAAAAAAACAGCAGCTAGAAATAAAAACAAGTGTCAAACAAGAGGAAAAAAAGGAGTATATTATAGACAAAACGTAGATTATTTACCTATATATGCATGGGGTGTATACACGGTTACACCACGTTTACAGTATGAACCAATCATGAGCCTTTTGCTCTTTGGTACCATTTTCGAAAGAAGATTTGTTAGAAACGAGTCTTCTATTTTTTTTTTTCGTTCGACAATAATAGGCAACTTCACGATATAATCGCTCATAATTGTTGATAGTTTTAATAATTCATATGCATTATATATGTTAAACTGTTTTCTAAACACACATATACTCACGCCTATTTCCCAGAAGTCGACAGACACTACATTCCGTATAAATACCGATATATACATATAAAGTTTTCTTCAAAGTCTAAATAACCTAAATAAATAATCAGACATGCATGTCTTTTTATTTGTTTTATATTATCTCTCTTTAAAGTCACTGTATGTATCCTTGAGTATCCTCTGAATATGATAGAATCTTAGCGCAAACATTATTGAGTTTCAAAAAGTTCGTCTATGAAGTTGTACTGTGTATCTGGCTGTATGGCCTATTGCTATCGTCTTAGAAGAAGTAAACACTTATATGCACTAGACTCTAGAGTATAAAACGTAGTTTAAGTCCACTTGTAGCAAGCGTAAAGAAGTACTTTTTAGAGCATGAGAAGTGAAAAAGTCATTGACCAGTATCAATGTTTGAAGAACAAATCGTCA